>OY855911.1:24146043-24638543 GCA_963693305.1 Meandrina meandrites | reverse complement strand
CCAGAGCAGAGATGTAGTCGCCCAGTGAATGATGTGTAACACCCCTACTGAATGGTAGCTGTCAGCTGTCTCTGAATATCAGAGACAGTATATCAATATCCTTCACCAAACAGTTTCCATAAGCGCTCGCTTCCTGGACTTGAGAGCGGACAACTTCACAGCACGAAAATGGAGATTTACGGAAAATTAAAGGTGGCTTAAATCTCCTTAAAGCTGGTCATCCAACTTTACGCCATCAATTAAAGGTTCTTAAAGGTGGTTAAACCTGACATTTACGCTACCGTGCGTAAACCTGGTGTAAATGTGGCTTAAATGTTTCAATCTCTTTAAGCCAGCTTTAGACATGAGTGTAAAGCTGGTTTAAAGGTCAGCTTTAAAAAATGTAAAGGTCGCGTAAAGCTGATTAAATTCCAAATTTACGCCAGCTTTACTTCAGCTTTACACCGCAGTAAAGTTATGTTTTCATGCTGTGTTTGTAGTCGGCAAGTGAATGTTGTTTGTGTTACACCTACTGAATGGTAGCTGTAAGTGGTCGTTGGAAGTTTTTTTACCAAACAGTCTCAGTATGATATCACGTGAACACTTCTCATAGGCAAGAGGAGAGTTGTAGTCTCCTAGTGAATGTTGTGTAATCCTCACTTCATGGTTGTTGTTAGTCATGCTCACCAAACAGTTTTCCGTCTGATTTCAAGTGCACCCGTTTTGGACTCGAGAGCAGAGTTGTAGTCTCCAACTGAATGTTGTGTAACCCCCACTGAAAGATAGCTGTCCGCAGTCTCGGAATGGTTTTCACCAAACAGTTTCCGTCTGATATCAAGTGCATGATTCTTGGGCTCAAGAACGGAGATGTAGTCGCCCAGTGAATGTTTTACGAATACTCCCGAATAGTCGCGAATAGTATGTGATAAGTCATCCATGTCCAATATACACGACCTGATACGAGTCGTAAGTCGTGAATGATGACAACTAGTAGCGAATAGTAGTTGAATAGTACCGAAAAGTGACAAATACTATAGTTCCAAATACTAACGAATAGTTGCAAATAGTGACGAATAGTCCTAAATAGCGACGATAACGAATAGTGACAATTCGAGACCAGAATACTCTCTACTACTGATCAAAGTCAATATCTTACATTGATCTTACACTTTAGCATATACCACGGACAAAGAAAGGGGGCAGCTATTTTTTCCTAATTTGGAATGCACCTTCTTTGTAATCCTCTGCACCCTTAGCGAATTGCAACTGTCAGGTTGAGTTTAAGACGAAACAAAACTACCTGGTAGAAACTAGCCTACGAGCCTGAGAACTTTACAAAAACAAAAGAAACAAGACATCAATACATCAAAAAGAATTATAAAAGAACAGTAATTTTATAAATTATAGAACGAAAACAAACTTAGCACCAAAACGAGGCTATACCTTGTGGTTTAACGTTTTAACACTGAAATCACAAATTACACAAAAATATTGAAAACAGACACGAGACAGCCCAAAGGGCCTTTGATTACGTAATCACAGCAGTTCACATAATATGTATTTCAAATATTCGCTATGATATAGATTATGTTATTAGGATACACCCAGCATGCATCATATGACGAACTGTACTGACTAATCATTTTAAATTGAATGTCTCGTGTTAGTGAAGTCAGAATACTACTCCCTCTACTGCCTCTGTTCCGTCGGACGAAAACCGCCAAAATGGAAATTAATGCCGTAACTCTGAAGACCCGTGAATCGTATAATTTACATGATTTTTTTCGATCTGAAATAAACAAAGCAAATAACATCCTAAACCACTAGAAACTAACCGAAAATAAAGGCCTAAGTACATTGTTTTAACCTAGAAACACGAACAGATTTAACTGAGTAAACCACGCGGTAAATTACACAATTATTAATCACATGCGGTCGATTACAGAAATTAAACTAACAGAAATCAAAGCAACAAGTTAAAGTAACAAAGCCTAAGAAAACGGAAAACAACTTTAAACTGACTTACTTCGTGACGGGATTCCAGAGTTCAATTTAACTGTATAAAACCTTTAAAACCTTTTTAAACGGGAAAGCTGTCCATACCGACACGTGTGTAAAACTAACTGAAACCATTAAGCTACTCAAATTGCAATGTCAATCAGAAAAGGAAAGTGTAATATTAAACTAGATCAACTTCTAAAGGTCACACAAATGTCACGCAAGCAATGTTCTTCACGAAACAGCCTCTATAAAGTACTTTATCGTAGAATGTCCTCCAGTTTTGACTGGGAGATGTCAGGTCACCTGGAATTTGTATAAACGGGCTTAGATATTGAACCCTTAAAATTAATATTCTACAGTGACAAACATACCATTTTACAGTAACTGAGCGATCCTTTCCCGGTTATTTTTCGAGGGCTTTGTTCGATGAAAGTATAGACCATAAAATGATTTAACCTGAAAATCAATGCAAGAAAACATTCTGAAAACACGAAAAAGAAAAACCGGAGGTTTTTTTTTTTCGGGCGAAATTTAAACGAACTCGTTGGCTTTAGAAAACAGAGAAAAGTGAGCTTTAGCACTTTCACGCGCACGATTTCACACTGATTTTTCCACTACTTTGACGGCAATTTCGACCATATCACTTCACTCATTTCATGTATTCACCGCAGTTCACAAAATATGTATTTCATATATTCACTATGATAAAGGTTATATTATTAGGATGCATTCAGCATCAGATGACTGACTGATTCATTCCATAGACCATAGAAATGAGGTCGTATAATGTCAAAAGATGAGTTTTTAACCTTTTAATGACGTCATTTATATGATCTGAAAGAGTGTAGACCATAGAAACTTGTTGTTGATTTGTTAATGATGTTTCATGTTTGCATTTCATACAAAACAATGCCAAACAAACGAGTGAAGAAAATTCTAAAAAAAGAAACATCAGCAAGGGAATTGTCGTAACAAAATCTCGGAACTTTCATTAAAGGTAGGGTATGGAAACCACTAAGGAGAATTTGTATGAACAAACATAAACTTTATTTAATCACAAATTTAAAGGTTTTTGACTGGAAGAACTAAAAGTGAGGTGTCTTGGCATTTTTGGACTTTAAAAAAGTATTATCACTTCTTACTACAGTCAAAAACTACAAGGGATTAGAGCAAAATTATATTATCACTGAATTGAAATTGCATAACACTCAGGAGCTACTTAAAGTTGCATTATTACAAAGGCTGCAAAAATATTTACATTGCTGTCTATTTTTACAATAAAAATGTTGCAAAATGAAGTGTTTAATTTTGCCTTCTTCAGCAAAATTATTGCTAGATCACTAAAATTATGAATTTAAATACATATGTGCGAAGTTAAAATCTTTCGTTCTTTTCTTATGCTATATCGAAAGTAATCACTTGATTAAATGTCAGGTTAATATTCAACATATTTCCAAGAAGTCCAAGCAATGCTAGTATATTTTTAATAATGTTCTTTGACTATGCCGATCCATTCTTAAGTTCTTCCTTATCGGTTGTACAAATACGTCCCAAGAACTAAACTTTTAATTACGAAATCGTTCATGAGTTCTAAAAAATTTGTTATTGTCCAAGGCTAGTGGAAACCAGTGGCAGAGTTTTCTATGGATCAAGTTTTCCATTAAAAGGCGCGCCATAAAAGGATAAGGTCATACATGGCTGATCTGTCAGTCAACTTTGACACACGCGAATCAAATCCAATATGGCACGCGATTGTCCATTACATGGTAAATATCTCAAGGTCCTGTTCTGTTTCCCTGTTGTTGTAGTCGTCGATAATGTAATGAATTTTCCTTTCAGTAGCTGTGGTTTCAATGCTTTTTTGTCCTCCATCGTTAAAGATGTCGATAATCTTGGGGAACGAGCCACTCAGAAATACCAGCAAAGCTCTTGTCGCTGGTGTTGAGCTAACGGTGTTCTCCGCTATCAAGGTGAAGACCAGAAAAACGAAAGCCAGAATGAAAGTTACTCTTAACAACAGTGTGCAAACGCTTACTCTAATAGGCATAAGCTGCTCGCACGCCAAATCAAAAAGCCCTTTTGGAATTTTCACAATGGTGCCAGGAAAAAGTGTGCCCGCTCCAGCTTCCTGGTCTGTGGCAACTGGTGACTTTTTGTGATGCTTATATAGCGTTAGAGCTAGGGCTTGGTATTTGTTAGTGAAGGAGCTGTAGCTACTCCATAAGTAATAGAAGACGAGAATGAAACACGCAATGTATGGTAGGGTTTCTTCTGAAAGCAACAGTGGTGTGATCCAAAATAGGATTCTTAAAATGGCAGCAGTGTCCTGATTTAACAGGAATACTACCACAAAAAATGTTAAAGTCGAGGTAAAAATCTCAAGAAATTTAACTGCACATTCTGGAAGAGTCGAGGAACAACGCTTGAGAAGGACGTGCCGTATATCCCGATCGATGGTGTTACAATAGAAAATTGTGTTTACGGGGCTCGTCAAGAAAACAGCAAATAAAGCAACCAAAGACAGAGCTGTGAGTAACAATATAACTACTAGAGGTATCGACAACAGGAAAAACGGAAACAGACAAATTCCAAGGAAAGATGAGACAGATAACTTGCAAGGAAGAACAAAGGATAGACAATTTCGCAAGTACTCCCCAAGATATAGAAGAAAGAGCTTGCAACATTTCAGCAAGATCAAGGGTTGTTGGCGAAGATGATGTGCGATCTGCCCAGGAAGTTCATGATCTCCACAGAAATAAACCTCTGGTAGAACTCGCCGACAGACAAAACATGTTTCCCCCTCGATGGATCTGGTCGTAAGGAAAGATATATAAAAGGCCTCGAACACATAACAGGAATAACATACTAACAGAAAAGGTTCAAATAAACCCGTTTTTCCGATTCCGAAGAGGGGAATACGAACTTCTCCATTCCAGTGTCTGTCAAAAGCTATTACAGGGAACAAAAATAGCAAAGGCAAAGCAACAACTAAAATAGAAAATGTTTTCGCCTTGTGCCAGATGGTACCGTCACTCTTGGAGAAGAAGAAGTTACCCATCAGGCTTCTAAAACTGACTGGACTTGCTACTCCTTCTAGAGTAATCTGACGAACGCCGTCTTCATTGGTCATTGTCGGCGAGAACAAACAAAGGATAGCGGGCGCGTAGTAGACGAAAATAGCTCCAAGAACACCAAACAAAAGACAGAAAACAACGTTTTGCTGTTCACTAAGATCTATCAGATCGTCGCTGTTGTTTTTTGGTGATTTTTTGATGTTTATGCAAGGTTCTAAAACATCTTCCAAATTGCACGGTTGTTCATGTCGCCACCAGGGATATACAGCAAGAAAGTCTTTAACATCTTCTTCAGAAAGTCCAGTATTGTGTTTATGGCATGTGGCTGCTGTTCGTGAAGGTTTAAGGGTACATAGCGCTCTGATTTCGTTGCGCTCTGCATGCGAACCGCCAAGAAAAGAAATCAAATTCGCCGACAAAAATGTTTCCATTTGGTTAGCAAAGTTAGAATAATTAATGTTTGACGGCCATATTTGCCAGTGTACAGTGGCGTTTCCGCTCGAGTTTAGAGATGTTTGTTTGACGCATTTGTCGCTCACCTCTTTCTCGTACGTCGCAATAAGTCGAATCAATCTTCTCTTGGCCGTTGTGGTCCTCATTTTCTCCGTTCGATCAGACTCAATAACTGAACAAATCCAGTCACATCGGGTTTCGTTGTCGGCGAAGCCATTATTTTCAGCGAGATTCTTGTGGATTTCCTCGGCCTGCGCGCAGTAGACAACTGTTAGCAAGACAGCAAAAGAAATTTGGTAATAAACTGACAGCATTCTCGTAAATTTACGACATTAATTAGAGAACGTTTGCACTTAAGTAATTTGCTGTACTGAAATTTGTTCGTTTTAAAGTCCAAATCAATATTTCGCTTCAATTTAAACTAGCATATATGCTGAATAAGCACAACTTACCGTTGCTATAGTGTTTGTCTTCTTTGTTTAATTTTGCAGCTGTCAAAACTGAAACTGAAATTGCATAAATTATTATGTCAGTACGGAAAGTTGATTAAGCGACGCAACCAAAACAGGTAAGGGGCTTTACAAAACTGCACTGTAAGAATAAATCTCAAGCTTTTCTAATAATTAGCATATGTGCTCCATAACCAAAATCTACGCTCGCTGGCGTCTTTTTAATTTTTCGGCCGAATTTATTTTTAGCTTCTGTACGTTATGGGAAGTGAACCAAAACTCGAATACTTTATAATCATTATAATTTGTTTATTGTCAGGTAACGATACCGGATATACCAGTTTTTTTTTAGCATAAACGATTACTCATCATTTTCGCCACCATTTAAACTAGCATATATGCGGAATAAGCACAATTCTTAGTTGGCTGGAGTTTTTGCCTTCTTTGTTTAAGTTTGCTGGTGTAAAAACGGAAAGTAAAATTGTAGAGATTGTTACGTATTGCTATAAAGTACGATACGCTGAAGTGACAGTTATCTTGTTAATTGCAACCGAAGCGGATAGAGGACTTTACAGAAGTGCAGTTTAAGCATAAATGTCAGGTTTCTCCAGGAACTAGCATATATGCTTCATAAGCACTATTTCCCAAATTTATTTTTAGCTTCTGTACGTCATGAGAAGTTAATCAAAACTCGCATACTTTATAACCGTTATAAATTTGTTTATCTTCAGGTAACATACCAGGGCCCGGTTGTTCGAAAGAGGGTTAACTCCTAACCTCGGGTTAAATCGACTTAACCTCCGGTTAAATTTTATCCGCAGGTTAGTTCTGTTGTTCGAAGGTAAGTTAACACTAACCTCGGGGTAAACAGCGGGTTAAATTTAACGCACCTAGCTAGGTGGGTTAACTCACTATCCTCGGGTTAAATAAAGGAAAATTGAAACAATATGGCGAACTTGTTGTTTTTTTAATGTCGACCGAGGACACAGGAGGCCACGAAAATTTCGTCTCTCAAATAATTCTTTAATCGATGACTACACTGACGAAGAATTGCGAGCTCGATACAGATTTGGTAGACAGTCGATTTTGTACATAACAAACCTTCTAGCTCGAGATCTTCGTAGAAGCACAGCACGAAATCACGCTCTGTAAGTGTAGCAATCTCGGTTGGAATGAAATTTTGTTTTCTTGCCTTTTTGCGTGGCGCTTCTGCCAAAACGACAATTTCGGGGAAGCCATTTCGTTGTCAAAACAAACGAAGAGTATTATGGGATGCTATCCGCGGGTTAGCCGCGTTTAACCCGAGGTTAACTAACCTGACCACTAACCGCGCTTTGAACAACGCTCTTTTAACTCCGGGTTAACAAACCTACGGTTAAGAAATTTAACCTCGGTTTAAGGTCTAACCCAAGGTTAATTTAACCCTCTTTCGAACAACCGGGCCCAGCTTTTTAGCCTACAAGACTACTGGAAGTGCCGAATGAAACCTTGAAACTTTTGATCTAATCTTGAAGTCTCGGAAGCCTTTGCGATGAATTGATCGCTTGCAACCAAGTAACAAGGCGGCCACGTTGGTGGTCAAGACAATAAAAAACTTTTTCGCAGAATTTACATGATAAAAAATTTAGTTCCCAGCGGAGGAAAACACTTTGTTCTTGTCCCCCGGCATGGCTGCCGTGACGTCAGTTGCAAGCCAGCAATCATTCAACCTCGTTCCCAGGGTCCTCTCTATATCTCCAAATGAAAGGACCCTGGTTGCGGCTGGTCACGTGATCTGCTAGATTTTAGCAGATTCCAGAGAAATGATTTAAGGGAGGGGTGGAAAAGGTAAAAATTGTCTTAACTTAGCTGAAGTACTGAGCCCGGTAGGGAGTGGAAATTGTAACATTAAAATGACATCGCTTGTCCATCGCTTGGAGTGCGGGAAAACCTTTGTGTTTTCGGTGAGTCTTTTAACGAGGATGTCGACTCGGAATTTTCAAGCGACTCCAAAAGAGAATTCTGAGGTATCTGTCCCGGCAACTCCAAAAAATATTTTTTAAAGCATCAGTCCCGGCAGATTTTAGTACATTGCAGGCTGTGCAAAGGAGTTGGGGACAAGACATGGTCAAAAAACCTTTTTTCACGGGCAAATCGACCACTGCTGGCTGCCGCATCGATGCCGCAGAAGATATCTTTGTCGGGTCAAACTTTGATACAAGATAAATATATATAGTTAAGATAAATATATAGATTGTTTAATCATTCGCTTGAGTTTACAATGTTTCTTAACAAGTGGCCACAGTTTTTATAAGCGTATACGGTTCGATTTGCCCATATAGGTGCAAGATAAATTTAAAACTGAATATCTTACGGCAGAACAAATTTGCTCACAAGAAAATGAATTATGTCCAGGCACAACAAAATATACTCACGGCAATACAAGTTTCTTTTTGACACATACCTTACTTTTCTGGCCTGTACTGAACTGGCTCTCATTAATAAAACTTTTCTCCGTTAATATCTTGCCGTGTGTTTGATGAAGGCGAAGAAATTTGTTTTGATTGTACTTCAAAACAGACAGGCGTAAGTCAATTTTAATCAAGTCTTTCTGTTTGCCGTCGCTTCGAAAAACTACACCTGTATAAACTGTAGGAGTTTCTTTTAAGAAAATTCACGGCTTAAACGGAAGCCAGAATAGTACGGTGGCCCACAACTCTCACAGCAACAGCGAATCTCACCGCAAAACAAAATAAACACACTACACACAAAATCAACTCACAGCAAAATAAAAACAAAACTTATGGCAAAACAGACTCTCCTCGCGGCTAAAACGCGGCTAAAAAAATCAGTGAACTCATACCACAACAAAGAAACTCACGGCAAAGCAAACACAAGTCACGGTAAAACCAAACGAACACACGGCACAACAACGAAACTCACAGCAAAATAAACTCAACTCTCGCCAAATGACAAACTCAACTCAAGACAAAACAATGTCAACTCGCTGCCAAACAAAATGAACACAACAAAGATTGAAAGAAACTCACAGCAAAACAAACTGAGGTCACGGAAAAACGAAACGAACTCCTTGCACAACAACAATACTCACGGCAAAAAAACTCAACTCAAGCTAAGGTAAAACAAACTCATTGACTTGCTATCCCTCTCGGACAACATTCGAGGCAAAACCTGGAAGATCAAGGATTTCCCGTCGCCTGTTGAAAGCACTGCCACCAAGTCTTTTTTTAGAAACAAACTCTCCAAGCAAATAACCTGTTTAACCTTCAGGATAATGCTGTAATAGCCAGTCGAAAGGAGCGCAGATTGAACACAGCTTAGAAATTCAAGCGCCATTATCCCTCCCCGATCCCTCCCCTAGATAGTATGTGTTGTACTGTGGACAAAATTTTGTCGAGGAGCAGCTCTCCCTGCGGTTTTGATTTGTCACCTAGATCACGTGACCAGCCGCAACTAGGGTCCTTTCTCTGGAGATATAGAGAGGACCCTGGGAACGAGGTTGGCAATCATTTTGTCTGCCGTTTGTTTACGTCTCGGAGTAGCGAACTAAGGTCTCGGATTCTCGGATTTTGTTTGTTTATAGTACGGAAGCTAGAGGCCTTTTGCCGACCCAGAGTACTGAAAAAGTTTGAACGCGGATTTCAATAGATTATGCATCAGTCAATTCCAGCAGTGCCCATCCATCCCCGGGCTAACCCCCGGGCATTAGCATTTCTTTAAAAAAAAATTGGCAAATTCCCCGGGGTGAGGATGAAGGAACCGGGCAAATGCCCCGCTCCCGGGTTGATTGTTTTCAATCTCTCGATAGGTTCCATAAGAATATAATACAAGTTGTTGCTTCTTAGCAATGAAGAAATATCTAAAATTGAGAAAATATACCTTGAAAAACATCCACGAACATCCACGAGCTTCTCTAGTCCTTCATGGACTAGCTAATCTGCAACGCAGTCCACGTCGTAGCCTATAAACGCCTCCATCATGAATACGCGACTCACTCCACGCTTTCCAAACCACGTGTCAAATGCCCGGGGGTCAACCCGAGGTACGCAAATGCCCCACCCTCGGGACGGGCAACATTAGGAAATGCCCCGCGGTTGCCCGGGGGGATGGGCACTGCTGGAATTGACTGATGCATTAAAGCCTCCTCTTTCACGCTAGGTAGTTTGTGGTTTCAAATTGTGGTATACGTTTTGAGTTATTGCTATGTTTTGTCAGGCGGAAGACGTCAAACCGAGTTGAACGCGACAACGAGACTGAAATTGCTACTCAATCTATTCATAGAAACTTATTTAATAACAAAACAAATGTTATGCAGATGTCTCATAAGACTCTATGGAAGTCAATTTTATGAAAAGCATCATCGCTAGTAAAGAAATCACGTGATATTTGTCCTCGTTTTATGTAAAGTCGGGCCAATATTCCCTAGTACGACCCTCGGGCTCGGTTAGTAAGACCCGCTTATTTGTCGAGGGCTATGGTCAATGAAAGTATGGACTATAAAATGAAGTAACCTGTGACTCAATGCAAGACAATGCAACTTTCTGAAAACTCGACAAATTGCCGCTACTTTTCCGAAAGAGAAAAAGCGGAGGGTTGTGAATCTTAAAACATTTGGAGCGAAATTTCAGACGAACTCGTTGGCTTTGGAAAACAGAGAAAAGTGAGCTTTAGTGCTGTCACACACGCGCGCGACTTCACGCTGATTTTTTCGCTAATTTACCGGTAATTTCGAGCACATTACTTCATAGACCATAGAAATGAGGTCGTATAATGTCAAAAGTTGAGTTTTTAACTTTTTAATGACGTCATATATATGGCCTAAAAGAGCGTAGACCATAGAAAATATTGGTTGATTTGTTAATAATGTTTCATGTTGCATTTCATACCAAGTAATACCAAATAAACGAGTGAAGAAAATGATAAAAACATCAACAAGGAAATTGTCTTAACAAAATCTCGGAACTTTCATTAAGGGTAGTATATGGAAACCACTAAGTAGAATTTATATTAACATTCCTTAACTTTATTTAATCACAAATTTAAAGGTTTTCGACTGGAAGAACTAAACGTGAGCTGTCTTGACATTTTTGGACTTTAAAAAGGTATTATCACTTGTTATTACACTGAAATCACAAAACTAAAAGGGATTAGAGTAAAATTATATTATCCCTAAATGACAATTGCATAACACTCAGCAGCCATTTAAGGTTGCATTATTACAAAGTTTGCAAAAATATTTATACTGCTGTCTATTTTTGCAATAAAAATGTTGCAAAATTATTGCTAGATCGCTAAAATTATGAATTTAAATACATATGTGCAAAGTTAAAATATTCGTTCTTTTCTTATGCTATATCGAAAGTAATTACTTGATTAAATGTCGCGTTAATATTCAAAATTTTTCCAAGAAATTCAAACAATGCCAGTATATTTGTAACAATGTTCTTTGACTACGCCGATCCATTCTTAAGTTCTTGTTCATCGGTTGTACAAATACGTTCCAAGAACTAAACTTTTAATTACCAAATCGTCCATCCAGTTTTTTTAATTGTTAATGAACAAGGATAGTGCAAACCAGTCGCAGAATTTTGTATGGATCAAGTTTCCCACAACCCGTTTAAAAGGCGCGCCATAAAAGGAAAAGTTCATACATGGCTGATCTGTCAGTCAACTTTGACAGACCCGGATCAAATCCAATATGGCACACGGCGGACCATTACATGATAACTATCTCGAGGTCCTGTTCTGTTTCCCTGTTGTTATAGTTGTCAATAATGTAATGAGCTTTCTCTTCAATAGCTATGCTTTCAATGTTTTTTTGCCCTCCGTTAAAGATGTCGATAATCTTGGGTAACGAACCACTTAGAAATATCAACAAAGCTCTTGTGGCTGGTGTTGCGCTAATATGGTTCTCCGCAATCAAGGAGAAGACCAGTAAAACGAAGGCCAGAATTAAAGTTACTCTTAAGAACAGTGTGCAGACACTTACTCTGACAGGCATAAGCTGTTCACACGCCAAATCGAAAAGCTCTTTTGGGATTTTTACAACGGTCCCAGGCAAAGGTTTTCCCCCAACTTCCTGGTCTGTGTGAACTGATGACTTTTTGTGATGCTTATATAGAGTTAGAGCGAGGGCTTGGTATTTGTTAGTGAAGGAGCTGTAGCTGTTCCACAAGTAATAGAAGACGAGAATGAAACACGCAATGTATGGTAGGGTTTCGTCTGAAAGCAACAGTGGTGTGATCCAATATAGGATTGTTAAAATGGCAGCACCGTCCTGAGCCAACACGAACATTACCGCAAAAAATGTTAATTGCGAGATAAAAAGACCAAGAAATTTAACTGCACGTGTTGCAAGAGTCGAGGAACAACGTTCAAGAAGGACGTGCCGCATATCCCGTTCGATGATATTACAATTAAAAATTGTGTTTACGGGGCACGTTAAGTAAACAGCATATAAAGCAACCACAGACAGAGCTGTGAGTACCAATATAGCTACTAGAGGTATCGACAACAGGAAAACCGGAAAGAGACAAAAGCCAAGAAAAGATGAGACAGATAATTTGCAAGGAGGCACAAAGGATATACCTGTTCGGAAGTAATTCCCAAGATATCGAGGAACGAGCTTGCAACATTTTAGCAAGATCAAGGGTTGTTGTCGCAGATGATGTGCGATCTGCCCAGGAAGTTCCTGATCTCGACAGATATAAACCTCTGGTTGGAATCGCCGACAGACACTGCAAGTTTTCCCGTCAATGGACCTTGCCGTAAGGAAAGATATATAAAAGGCCTCGAACATGTAAAAGGAATAACATACTAAGAGAAAAGGTTCAAATAAACCTGTTTTTCCGACTCCGAGCAGGGAAGTACGACTATTTCCATTCCAGTGTCTGTCAAAAGCTATTGCAGGTGTGAAAAATAGAAAAGGCAAGGCAACAGCTAAAAGAGAAAATGTTTTCGCCTTGTGCCAGATGGTACGGTAACTCTTGGAGAAGAAGAAATTACCCACCAGGCTTCTAAAACTGACTGGACTTGCTACTCCTTCTAGAACGAACGCCGTCTTCATTGGTCACTGTCGGCGAGATCAAACAAAGGAGAGCGGGCGCGTAGTAGACGAAACTAGCTCCAAGAACACCAACCAAAAATCCTCCAAGAAAACCAAACAAACGAAAGAAAACAACGTTTTGCTGTTCACTAAGATCGATAAGATCGTCGCTGTTGTTTCTTGGTGATTTTGTTATGTTTATGCAAGGATCTAAAACATCCTCCGAATTGCACAGTTGTTTATGCCGCCACCAGGGATACACAGCAAGAAAGTCTTTAAGATCTTTTGTAGAAAGTCCAGTATTGTCTGTATGGCTTGTGGCTGCTGTTCGTGAAGGTTTAAGGGTACATACCACTCTGATTTCGTTGCGCTCTGCATGTAAAGCGCTTAGAAAGGAAACCATATTCGCCGATAAAAAAGCTTCCGTTCGGTTAGCAAAGTTAGAATGATTGTTGTTTGACAACCATATTTGCCAGTGTTCAGTGGCGTTTCCGCTCGAGTTGCGAGATATTTGGTTGACGCATTTGTCGCTCACCTCTTTCCCGTACTTGACAGTAAGTCGAATCAATCTTCTCTTGGCCATTTTGGACCTCATTTCCTTTGTTAGATCAGGTTCAGTAACTGTACAATTCCAGCGACATCGGGTTTCGTTGCCCGCGATGCCATGAATTACAGCGAGATTCTTGTGGCTTTCCTCGGCCTGCGTGCAATAGACAGCTGTTAGCAAGACAGCAAAACAAATTTGGTAATAAGCTGACAGCATTCTCGTAAATTTATAACGATACAACTGGATATTGGAGAACATTTGCACTTAAGGTGGCTCGACTGGGTTTTTTAGGGGCAACACCGCTCAAGTTTGAGAACTAACCAGACTGTCGTTAACAATGCCGTCGAAAAACGATCACCACAGCTGAATTAGGTAAAGATGAAAATTTGTTATGACCAGTGTTATTTTGACATCGGAGTTGTCATAGCAACGTAATGACGTCATCACGTTTATCAATTTCGTTCGTATTGCTCGGCACCAGGAGATTTTTTCGGAAATCGCTCAAGGGAGCATGTACCTCCTATACCTGCCTCAATGTTGGCAAAGTTTGAACAAATTCTGTGAGAGCGTTATCGAAATTTTTGGGGATGAAGTTTCGAGGGTTATAAATACAGCAAAAAACACACTATTGAGATAATAGGGTAATATCTGAAGAAAACCTCGCGCTTTGGGGATGCAGTTTCATCTCATAGTAGTTTGATGCCATTTAAAATTGTGTATACAAAATTATGGGGATCGCCACGACCGATTGCGAAAAAAACGGATTTGATGAGCGTGCATTCAGGTGCTCTTGTTGCCACTTTTGTAAATAATTTGGTCTACACCTAGAAATGTGATAATTATTTGGAAACCACTCGATGAATTTTTTAAAAAACTTGTCAATCTCGAGGTTTGTCATCAGTTTATATGGCCTGCAAGTTTCAAGGTCATTGAAAACATTTAAGACAATAAAATCGTGGCTCCAATGTATTACTTTTCTCTTGCAGATTTTGTGTTTAAAAGTGAGTGTCCTCAATATTCACGTGTATTGTTTTTTACTTTCATGTCCACGTGCACAACTCAGCAAAAAATTCATTTGCATTAAACAGAACGCTCAATTGCTTTCTAAAAATGTTCGGGAAACATGCTTATATGACTTGAAAACTGTAATAATATTTGTTACGCCGTTAGACTGTAATACAGCAATGCCGAGGGTCTCTTTCTCCAGGAAAAAGCTATTTTTGTGTAGAACAACAGATCAGGAAAAAAGTCTAAACTCACTGATGAAATGCAAATGAATTTTTTGCTGAGTTGTGCACGTGAAAATGAAAGTTGAATACAATGCCCGTGAATAATGAGGACACTCACTTGTAAACACAAAATCTGGGAGAAAAAAGTAGTACATTGGAGCCCCGATTTTATTGCCTTACGTGTTTTCAATGACCTTGAAACTTGTAGGCCATATAAACTGATGACAAAACCTCGAGATTGACAAGTTTCTAAAAAAATTCATCGAGTGGTTTCCAAATAATTATCACATTTGTAGGTGTAGACCAAATTATTTACAAAAGTGGCAACAAGAGCACCTGAATGCACGCTCATCAAATCCGTTTTTTTTCGCAATCGGTCGTGGCGATCCCCATAATTTTGTATACACAATTTTAAATGGCATCAAACTACTATGAGATGAAACTGCATTCCCAAAGCGCGTCGTGTTCTTCAGATATTACCCTATTATCTCAATAGTATGTTTTTTACTGTATTTATGACCCTCGAAACTTCATCCCCAAAAATTTCGATAACGCTCTCACAGAATTTGTTCAAACTTTGCCAACATTGAGGCAGGTATAGGAGGTACATGCTCCCTTGAGCGATTTCCGAAAAAATCTCCTGGTGCCGAGCAATACGAACGAAATTGATAAACGTGATGACGTCATTACGTTGCTATGACAACTCCGATGTCAAAATAACACTGGTCATAACAAATTTTCATCTTTACCTAATTCAGCTGTGGTGATCGTTTTTCGATGGCATTGTTAATGACAGTCTGGTTAGTTCTCAAACTTGAGCGGTGTTGCCCCTAAAAAACCCAGTTGAGCCACCTTAAGTAATTTGCTCCGCTGAAATTTGTTCCTTTTAAAGCCCAAATCGTTATTTCGCTTCAATTTAAACTAGCATATATGCTGAATAACAAAAACTTACCTTTGCTATAGTGTTTGTCTTATTTGTTTAATTTTGCAGCTGTCAAAACGAAAACTGCAATTGCATTAATTATTATGTCAGTACGGGAAGTTGAAGCGACACTATCACAGCATTCTCGTTCAATTGCATCCAAAACAGATAGGGGACGACTCGGGCCCGGCTTACGACTCTCTTCTGATGATGAAAACCAACCTTAAAAGAGCGTAGACAATGAATGTTGATAATATTTCATGTTGTCATTCATGCCAAACAATGCAAATGTTTAATTTTGAAGTTGTCAAAACTAAAACTGAAATTGCATACATGAATTATTAAGTCAGATAGTGGATTTTACAGAGGTGCAGCATTTTAAGCAAAAATGTCATAGCTTTTCTAGGAATTAGCATATATGCCACATAATCACAAATTACGCTCACTTGCGTCTTTTTAATGTTTCCCGAATTTGTTTTTAGCTTCTGCCTGTCATGGGAAGTGAAACAGAACTCGCATGTTAAAGGTCAAATGAACCAAAATTTTGATTTTTCTTTATTTTTGCCCAATCTGTTAATTAAGAGCCAAATAAACATATTCTGAAGTTTCAAAGTAATTGGACTTTGCATCGCAGAGATATTGCAAGTTTAAAAGTGCTTATTTTTTGCCTTCATAATCGTGGAGCAGTCGGAAGAATTGTCGGGATATTGTCGGAAACACAAGTAAGACGTCACTGTTGGTGACCTTAAGATTCCGGGGAATTCAAAGCCTTTCAGTTTTGAAGTTCACCAAGTTGGTGACTTCGTGCGACGCGAAAACGTATTCTTTTTCTCGTCGCGGACGGAAAAAATTATATCGAGATTCGAGGAAGTTTCGCACAAAGAAATTCAGAAAATCTTAGAAAATGCGACACTGTCAAAGAAAAAAACACCACACAGTTCGGACTGAAAACAGTGTGTTTAATTCATTTTAAGACGCTCAAATATACACAAAAATATAAACATTCGCGGCTTTCGTAATCAGTCATGATTGTCAATTAAAATCTGAATGTTTACCGTGTTACAGAGTGCCACTGGTTTTCTAAACTAATCCAGAAAATATCGAAATAACAACTAAATGACTGACTCAAGTCTTTTTTCACCTCAACGAGAAAGCAAGCTGGCTCGCGATTGTATGACAAGACCTCTTCAATGAAATCCACTCGTGCCGCTATTGACCGGTTTCTTTGCTCTCCTCCGCACTGCAAACAGCCCTCAATAATTTACTCAATTTATGACGCCGCTGTTACAGGAGAGAACAAGTGAAGTTGTCCCCGAGATAGCGAGACCTTGCTTTCATTTTAGTAGAAGCAGGAACAGAGATAATAGCTTGGTACAGAAAGAATCATTTTTTGATGAAATGTGCCCTCAATAAAATATTTAAAGTACACTTGTTGTCATTTGTAGTACAAAATCAAGTTAAATAGGCTAACTGGTGTATAATTATGTTCTGCCAAGATCTAGGAAACGCATGTTAAAAGAGAAAAATTTAGAAAGTTTAATCTTAAATTTTTTTATAACTTGTCTCGTATTTAAAATGTTATATACGGCGGTGACGACTTCTAGAATATCATAGATACCATTTTACAAAATTTGAGATGACGGGACTATCTGGCACAAAGTGAGAACATTTATTTTCCGAGTTGTGATCATGCCTCTTCCATTTCTTGTTCTTGTAATTTCTACTGATTTAAAACTCCTCAGCTCTATTAAAAGTAATTTATTCGACGTAATCATAATAGTATGTTGTGTTTGTTATTTTATTCAGGCATTTTACATATCGTTTCTCGCGATTCTGTTGGTCTAAGCGAAACCATGCTCTGTTTGCAAATACGTTAGACCTAAGATATTCGGCTGTCAAGATGAGCTTCCTCTAGTCTAATTATAAGTCATTTACGCCTACAGCCATTGATTTTAGTGAAGTGTTGGCGGCTGTTTATTCAATGTATGTTACATTATTTAAAAATGGCTTTAATTTTATTTCCATCAAGCAAATTTTCTTTTCTAAATTTGCTCCGTTTTCCCTTTTTTATCGTTTTTTTGTCTACGGTACCTGCCGTAACTGTGATATTGTCTGTCTTAATACTATTACTAGCTTTCATTGGTATTGTGCTTTCATCTCCCATAGTAATGCTATGCAACGCTCGTTTCTCAGCGATCAATGCACCATTTATTATCGTATGGATTATGCGTTACTTAATCACTAGTCTAGGAGCTGCTGGATTGAGTCTTGTAATAATCTTCGCAGGCGGTGGTACTTTACATCTCTTATTTTTAGGCCTTGCACTTTTGTTCTCTGAGGAAAACCTTCCGTATGTGGCCTGTTTTGTCCTTGTCTTGTACTATGTGTGGAGCAGCTACAGCTCTTTGACTAACAGCTATCAGGATCTCGCTTTTGCGCTTTTTAAACATTACAAGAAATCGCGACATGACTGAGGTTTGTTGCCATGGCTGTAAACACAGACCAGGTACAAGTAAATATCGCTGCTGACTTCGAAGACGATGAGATGAAAATTCCAAAACGGCTTTTCCACATGGCATGCGAAGACCTAAAGCCCATCCGAGAAGGTGTCTGCAAAATGATTTTGAAAATCACAATAATTGGGTCTTTCGTTTTTCTTGTATTTTCAATCATAATGTTGCATGAGAAGTGGTGATTCTACCCCTTTCATGAAAGCTCTACTGACGTTTCTCACCGGGATCTTTTCCCAAGATCACCACAATTTACATTCATGGAGGAAGGCAGAAAGGACTTGAAGCTATGATTACTGACGAAAAGATTCCTAAAATTGTGCGAGAATACATCAAAAAAACCAGTGGAACTTCTGGGTTTAATAATAGGCAGGAAAACTGTGATGCAGATACAGATGGCGACGAAATGATATTATTTAATGAGAATGAGGAGAGCTCAGCGCTGATAAACGTACGAAGACCTTGATTGAATTGACCGTAAGTTTATTAACTGTGAAGGATCTTCTACTTTTTTCCGGGCCAAATTGTATTAAGAAACATAATTAAGGTTTATTTTAATCTTTATGTTAATTCTTTTTAATATGTGTATTCACCCGGCTCACTGGTCTTCAATAGTCTTGTGTGCGAGACTCAAAACTGATGCAAATTTTACTAGACCTCATTGCTGAGATCTCAAAATGAAAACTCACATTGTATGAAGCAAAACTCAAGTACAATTGAATGTCCACGTGACCATGTTTATAGTTATACCCTCGGCTGTTTATCCTAGAGCCAGTCTATGCCTGGTTTATATATTATTAGTTTGGATATCAAACGAACCGACTTGCAAGGATATAGCTTACAGTATCATTTGCAAGGAAACCAAGATTTCTCTTGTTTTTTTTTCACATTGTTTAGCTCCTACCGAGTCTTTTTTTAGGAATTATATAGCATTACTTAATGTAATGAATATATTTGAAATTTAAGGTTTTGCAAATTGCTTGCCCAAACAGTGGATATAGAAAGAGAAAGGAGATGACTATATTATTTTAACATTGTTGATTATTATAAGGAACACATTTATTCATATTTCCTGGAAGTGATTGAATTGTGACTAAACTTGCTTTAGAGATATTTTGTAAATAGTGACTCGCTTGTTTTAAAGTATTAGCCTAGCATTTTACTAGATATCGTATAGTAGCTCATGTATATATTTTAAAATTGTTGTTAATAAAGTATGAAAAGGTATTTGGGATTGTTTAAATTTCCATATCTAAACGACCATTCCGTTTGAAAACTAGTTATGGCATTAAAGTCTTGGATTTCTATAGACAGCTTGCTGTACCATTTGGGAGAATTGTTATTTCCGTTTTTTTCAATCGCAATGCTGCGATGTGGTGGTGTTCCCCCTATCATGAAAGCTCTACACTCTTTTTTTTTTTTATAAGACTGTTGTTTTTCCGGCCGCAGGCTAAATGTTCTTATTTTCTGCCGATTTTAGGATAAAAATATTCTTGTGAATATTCTTAGATTATAGGTTATGAGAACTACGTTTTAGAATATATTGTGGTATTAATTTCAAGTGTTTGGTGTCTAGATCTGTATACCATCTGAAAACCATACATTGAACAGTCATTAGTATATATCGGACATTTGGCAAAGTATATCCCAAATGAAGGTGTACGAACGAAGTATCATTTTCTGTTAAAAGGGTTACCTTGTTTGTCAAAAACGGTATATAAAAGGGTAGAGGGGTGGACCTCGAGCGGAGCCTTCCAGTTCCCTCCCCCTCCCACGCGGGTGCAACAGCACAACCACAAATTTCTAAATGCTGGAACTAGAGCTACAGCCTGCCTGTGATACTTGCAAGTTGCTATTTGTTCATAATAAACATAAATTGCTGGAGGACTGATAAAGCGAGATGCTTACGCGGCCGAAACCAGAGTTACATGTATAACAATTTTAAAGTTTTAGTGTCCTGGTGAACACCTTAAATTAGGCTGGAAACAATCAAGACACAAGCAAGCGGACATTCTGCTAATGCGACATATATACTAGAAATTTAGGGTTTTATAGAGAACCAGAGTGAATGAATGGAAAGTCTTTTGGTCCGAAAGGAACGTCAAAGGGCCAGGGACTAGAGTAGAAATACCGCGCGTTAAATCTACCCAATTTATTACTTGAGTGCATTTGATCAAATTACTTCAATTTCTTGCCTCGAAAAGTTAACTTCGTGTATCTCCACTGAAGAAGATTAAATAAATATGGCATATGAAAAGTGGTAGTCGATTTTGGGAAACATTTTAACAAGAAGATTAACGAAATAAAACTAACTTGACGTTTCGACGACTTCATGCCATCATTATCGAAAGTGAAACTGAAATGAAATTTTTCACATTTCACTTTTGGGAAACGCCAAGAATATTGGAAGCTGGAAACAATATTTTTGCGCTGTGAATATTGAGCAAATATCGCAGGACCGAGAAATAGAACTGGGAGCACTACAGCTCGTAGAATAAACATTCGCGTTCTATGCCAGATGGTGTCATTCTTAGAAGATTAACGAAATAAAAGTAACTTGACGTTTCGACGACTTCATGCCGTCATTATCGAAAGTGAAACTGAAATGAAATTTTTCACATTTCACTTTTTACGTACTGCACAGGCAAAGCCACAAATAACATAAACAAAAATCGTATAAACAAACCCATTTTCTGGTTATTGGGCAACCTGCTGCAAAATTAAGTTCAGAAGACAAAATCTCCAGCCAAGTGTAAATTAATTGTGCTTGCTCGGCAAATCAGATTTGCTAGTTCAAAGCAAAGCTAAAAAGTTAGAGCTCCGAGCCACAGTTTTGCTCACTTTGTTTCTGTTGCAATTTACGAGAATGTTGTTAAGAACTCGTTTACAACTATGGTTTGCTGTCTTGCTAGCGTTCTGTCATGCACGGGAGGTTGAGGGAAATAGAGCTTCAAAGGTAATCCTTTCATGGGGAGTGTAAAACGGCCCCTAATTTACGCAAACGTGCACAACTGTTGTTGAGTTTTTTTGGTTCAAGACGTTTATTTTAAAATATGGTATTCGTGGCTAATGAAATTTTCGATTTGTTTGCACCTAGTGTGCTAAAGTTGTCGATTTATGACCCCAATAAAACTAAAAATCAGACCTAAAGGAAACAAAAGTTACAGAGAGGGCAATAAGGGAGATAACTGTCATAGTTGTTTCGTTGCCAAGTTGCAAATAAAACAATTAAAAGAAAAAAACTCCGATGATGAGCCAATCCATTTTAATGATAAAATATCAATTTAATTTGAAAACTAGATTTCAAATGCAAAGCAACACACGGCAACATACCAGCCCGCCCCCCTCCCCCCACATCACTTCCGGGTACTGTATTTTACTTTCAATTTTAGTTTCCATACTGTATTTTACTTTCAATTTCAGTTTCCATCAGATTTCAACTAATACAATAGAAACCACGCAAGCGTATTTTGTGTGCTTATTTGGCATAAACGGTTTTATAACATGTCAAATTGAAGCAGAAATTTTCGCATCACTTTAACCTAGCCACAGTTCAGCTTCATCTGTACCCGATCCAAGCTGCGAGAATGTTATTGGCTTATTCCCAAGTATGTTTTGCCGTCTTGGTAGCAGTTTTCTGTCACGCACAGGCTCTGAACAGATCGCATCATAACAACACTCTCGCAAACAATGGCATCAGCAGTGATATTCGATGTAGCTGGAATTGTACAGTCATCGAGTCTGATCTGACGGAAGAAATCGCCGAGGAAAAATTGATTCAACTAGTTGTCAAGTACGAGAACAAGGTAGATGACAAATGCGTGAACCAAGCATTTCGCAACTCGAGCGGAAACGTAACTGAACACTGGCAAATATGGCTGGCAAATAAACAACGTTCCGCTTTCGCGAAGGCAATGGAAAGCTGGGAGAATTTGATGTTCTGTGCGGATGTAAATGAAGAACGCAAAGAAATCAGAGGTGCGTGCACCTTAAAGCCTGTAACGACAACAGCTACAAGGCCAACGTATTACAGTGGATCTTCTCCCATATTCGTTCGAGGTCATCTTGCTGATCTTGGAATCCAATTTGATAACACTGATTGCAATACCGCAAAAAAGGACCATGGACAACCTTGTTTGAACATAAGTAAATCAACTAGAAACAATACCATTTCTACCAAAAGCCCAACATTAGAACGCGGTGGATGGTCGATAAATGTTTTCTTTGGCATCTGTTTTGTATTCTCGGAAGCTTTCAGGTTGTACTCTCCTGCCTTTCTTTGCATTTTCTCGCCGACAGAAGTCAAAGAAGATGGAGTTTGTCAAATCGTTCTGGAAGGAGCAAGCCCAGTCAGTTTCCGAAGTTTTGTGGCGAACTATTTCTTTTCTAAGAATGACACCATCTGGCATAGAACGCGAATGTTTATTCTACGAGCTGTAGTGCTCCCAGTTCTATTTCTCGGTCCTGCGATATTTGCTCAATATTCACAGCGCAAAATATTGTTTCCAGCTTCCAATATTCTTGGCGTTTCCCAATTATTCCAGCCATGGATGCTAGTGTTTTGTGTTTGTTATCTTATTCTGTCTTTTAACATATCGTTTTCTACCGGAAGTTCCTCTAAGCCGAATCATGCTTGCCTTGCTTGTAAGTTTGTTAAATCGAAGACTCTTATCTGTCGAGAAGTTCTCCCTAAACAAATTATAAATCATCTTCGCCTCCAGCCACTGATATTAGTGAAATGTTGGAGAGCGTTTATTTGGTGTCTCTTAAAATATTTTAAGGTGTCTTTTGTTGTGCTTCCATCCGCTTATAAAGTTTCTGCTATGGTGTTTCTCCGCCGGTTAGTTTTCGTAGTTTTCTTGGCCGCTATCCCCGCTGTAATTGTTATACTACTAATAGTCATACTGTTTGTCGCTTTTGGTTTAATTGTAGCTACTTCTCCCGTACAAACTTTGTGTGGTATTTCTATACCTGTGTATGCTTACTCTGATAATCCTCATTTACAGTTGTTTTTAGGTATTTTTGTGTCCGGCATGGTCGCTGTGGCAGCAATTCTCAGTGCAGCGAATCTGTTGCGTTGGGCAGGCCTCGGTATTTTAAGAGCCATTGAATTAATCTTTATACTCTTGGTCTCTGAGGAAAGTCTTCCTTTTGTGGCCTGTGTTGTTCTTGTCTTGTATTACATGTGGAGCAGTTACAGCTCCTTTACTAACAAGTACCAGGATCTTGCTCTTGCACTTTTTAAACATCACAAGAAATCACAACGTAGCCAGGTGACAGACGTGCTGCTGAAGACCGATTCACTGCCAGTAAACACAACAAATGTAATGAAAATCCCCAAAGAGCTTTTCCACATGGCTTGCGAAGAACTAATGCCGATCAGAGAAGGTTTCTGCATAATGATTTTGAAGATTATTTTAATTGTGTTTTTTGTGCTTTTTACTTTCTCCAAGCTGCTGAATATTGGTGCTACCCCTGCCATGAAAGCTTTGCTAACGCTTCTCACTGGATCTTGTGCCAAGATCGTAGCGATTTGCATTGATGGAGGCAGGCAGAAAATGATTGAAGCTATTTCTGCTGACGAGAAGATCCCGATAATTGTCCAAAACTACATCAAAAGAACTTCCGGGACTAACCAGGGGCAGGAAAACTGTGGTTCAGATGGCGACGAAGTGTTATTACTAGCTACTACTTAGTACCACTTAATGCGGTTTAAGAGAACATCGAGCCGAGAGCTGGTAAAACAATATGTAATGTATTACGCGTACATACGGATAACTTTACTCTCGAGCCAAACGTAATGAAAAACTTTATGATCATGAGTCTGAATAACACTGCTCAACTTACATGATCTACCGTCAACTTGAATTTGAGTTTGATCATGTTATTCTTTTTTTTCGCTGTGATAGGCCTACATCAAGCTCATTGCACTTCAATAATGTTGCGTTGATTGATTCATGACGACTTCAACACGGTCAAAGCGTGTAAGTGAGTCTTGTATCTTAGTAACGCTCGTCGGGACGAACGGTTTTTGCGTTCCAAACATTGAATATATTTCCAGTAGTAAGTTTTTTGATGGTACATTGAAATTGTATCCACGTTTGTCCCTCGAAAAACAGACTGAAGCCATTTTGACACGATTGCAAGACTTTCATAAAACAAATATTTAGCTTGAGATCATTGTTAAGATCTCAAAATATTAATAATTACTGTATAATTAGTGTTCTCTCTCTGCAATATATCGAATATTGCATTCATGTACCAAAACATCAATGTAGAAAAGGCTGAAATCCTGTAATGTAATGTGATGTAATGTAATGCATGCAGAGAGAGAATTAGGGTTTTAGGAGGGTCAGTAATTATAATAAAAATATTTACTTCGGTTCACAGCATTAGTGGAAATTATTATTGGTTATCAAATGATCCGGTAAGAATGTTGTTACAGTACATCATTTGTGAGGATACAATTTTTCGTCTTTGCCTATCAATAAGTTTCATTTGATTATTCGTCCTCTTATTTGCTACTACTGTTTGAATAGGAACTGATGAGTTACGAGATATAGCATTACACATTTATAGCTGTTATCAAATTTTATTCAGCCATAATGGCGTTATAAGTAGATTAAGGTTTTCCAAATTGTTTGCCAAAACAGTGCCAATCGAGCGATAAGAGAGTTCTATTAAGATTATTGTTTATGTTTAGTGATATACATTTTGTTTAATTCTTGGTAGTGATCTTAATGTTACGTAATTTGAATTGTATCTAATGTGTTGTAAATACTAAATCCATAACTTCTTTTCAGTTATTAAGCTAGCGTTTAACTGGTTCTGGTGTTGTAGCTAACTTTTTGTATGTGTATATTTGATTGTGTCAACAAAGTGTAAAAAATTAATTAGGATATTTTTAGAGGCAAAATGTAAACATTAAAAGACCATTTGGTTCAAAAATTCTTAACAGCAAGTAATTTCTTGTTTTTCCCTTATAGGAGTTTCGATTTGCCGAATACAAATTCTCCTGCAGGTTTCTTTTAGCAGCTTGTTTTTCCTGTTTTGACCGTCCCTTATGGTTGTACCTGTCACGCAAGTTTAACAGTTGATTAAACACAGCATGAGCACACGGAAGTATAAGCACAAATTCAGTTATAAGAAAAGCTGCGACAAAAGTAAAAAGAGCGAATGCGAATGTGGTTATTGTCGGTATTTTTAAACATAATTAGCTTCTTGGAGCCAAAATAAAATTGTCCCGGGTAGGCGAGTTATCCCTAGCAGAGCGTTTACAAGGCGCTTGGGTTACCCTGGCGCTAGGGTAACCCTAGCACTCAGCTAGGGTTACCCTAGTGCTAGGGTAACCCTTTGCCTTGTAAACACGTCGATGAAAAAAAGAAGCAATGTGGAAGCGCTAGGGTTACCCTCCTGCTAGGGTAACCCTAGCAATAGGGTTACCCTACCTGCTTGTAAACAGGCCCTAACTGTACCAGGATTTTCTGAAAAAGTAGGGATTTCACGAGGTTGGAGTATAAAAATAGGAAAGGGAGATTTGTCATCTCTTTAAAGAGCCTTCCAATATATCTCGAAGAGAACCAACGAACGGACGATTTATTTATGTATTCTAAGGACCTTCATCAAAGAGACACGTATCCTAAATAAAGTTGTTTGAACGGTGTACCATGTACCAAAGGTATGTATCATGGTTATTTATTTATTTTTGCCAATAAATAAATGATATTGTCTTGAGCCAACGCCACCGAGAGATAAATGTTTCTAGCGAACATAACGCTGCGTTAAGTTATTAATTAATTGTTCCGTTGCCGCAGGGCGCGTTCCGGTGGGTTGCTTTGAAAAGTAAGTGTGCATGCAAAGTTAATTAATGTATGTCTACTAAATGGGGCTTTTAAGATGTGCTAATCCTAATGTTAAATGCTGCAATCTGGAGTAAGTAAACATCGATTCAGAGAAACGGGCATCGGTACTGCTAAACTTGAATAAGACTACTGAAGTTGAACGTCACATTATATTACTATGTACTGATAACAGATTTAAAGTCGAGAGAGAATAAGGACGCAAACAAGTGTGCTGATGCGGCATAAATGCCAGTTCAAAGGAAAGCTACAGTTTCAGCTTAAGCGGCAGTTCTACTAACTCCAATATATGTTCCCGTTGCAACCTTTGAAAATGGCGGCAGTTTCGAATATCCGTTTCCCTTTACTTTACTAATGCTCTGCACAGTAAAGCAAAAAATAATTTATGCAATCCCCGGTTTCTGATTATTTGGACATCCAGCTGCAAGGTTAAAATAAGAGTGACAAAAGCTCCAGCCAAGTGTAAATTCTGCTTGCTCGGCACATATACATATGCTAGTTCAATACGGGGCTAAAGAGTTAGAGCTGTGAGCCACAGTTTTGCTTACTCTGGCTTTTTCTGCTGCAATTTGCAATAATGTTGTTAGCAATTCATTCTCAACTACGGTTTGCTGCAGTCTTGCTGGCGTTCTGTCACGCACGGGCCGGAGAAAACTACAAGACCCTGGTATCATCACATAACCATAACAACACGCTTGCAAATCACGTCTTCGGAAATGAAAATGAAAAGCGATGTAGCTGGAACTGTTCAATTATTGAGTCTGATCTAACAGAAGAAATGAAGATCACAGTCGCTAAGAAGAAAATGATTCGACTTGTTGTGAAGTACAAGAAGAAAGTGGACGACAAATGCGAAAACCAAGTGTCGCGCAACTCGAGCGGAAACGTCACTGAACACTGGTTAATTTGGCTGGCAAATAGAAAACTTTCCACTTTCACGAAGGCATTGGAAGGCTTGACCAACATGATGTTTTATACCCATTCAAATGAAGAATACAAAGAAATAAGAGCCATGTGTGTTTTACAAGTCATGAGAACAACAGCTACAACTACACGATACAGCAGTGGCATTCAGTATCCTTTATTTTCTCAACTTGAAAGAGAATTTAATAACACTTATTGCAATACAAACGGATCGAATAGCTTACAACCTTGTTTAAACATAAGCACATCGACTGGGAACTTTACCACTAATTCTGAAGGTCCATTCAAACATGGTTAATGGCTTTTCAAATGTTTATTTTTTGTGCTGTGGAAGGTTTACTGTTATTACTCCCTTGCTTTCCTTTGCCTTTTCTCGCCGACAGAGATCACAGAAGACAGCGTTCCTAAGATTGTTCTAGAAGGAGCAAGCCCAGTCAGTTTTCGAAGCCTTATAGGGAACTATTTCTTTTCCAAGGATGACACCATCTGGCATAGAGCAAGAATGTTTATTCTACGAGCTGTTGTGCTTCCTTTTCCATTTCTCGGCTCTGCAATGATATTTCATTATTACTCACAGCACATGAACTTTCCCCAGTTCAATATTCTCGGTGTTTCGAATTTGTTCCAGCCATTTATGATCTGGTGTTTTTGCTGTTATTTTATCCTGGCCTTTAACATATCGTTTCTTAATCCGAGGTTCTTTAACGAGAGACGTCCTTGCTTCGTTTGCAAGCTTCTTAAACCTAGAATGCTTAGCTGTCAAGATAATCTTCCTCGACTAATTACAAATCATCTATGCATCCAACCACTGATTTTAGTGGAATGTTGGAGGATGTTTATTCGATGCTTCGTATATTATTGTAAGAGGTCTGTTCTTGTGCTTCCGTCCACTTTTGACGTTTCTGCTACATCTTTTATTCGTTTGTTTCTGTTCATCATCTTTTTGTCTACAATCCCCGCTGGAACTGTAACGATACTAATAAGCATACTGTCGGTAGCTCTGATTGGTATTTTATTCACATCTCCCATAATTACCTTGTGTGGTATCACTAAAATTTTCAATATTTACTCCCCTTATCGTTATTTGCAGCTAATTGCATTATTTGTATCCCTCTTGGTCTCTATACCAGCCGCTTTTGCAGCTGTGATTCTGATGTCGAGGGGGTTTTTCGGTTTTTTAATAGCCATTTTATTTGTCTTTGTACTCTTGCTTTCTGAGAAAATCCTTCCGTTCTTGGCCTGTTTTGTTCTTGTCTTGTACTATGTCTGGAGCAGCTACAGCTCCTTTACTAACAACAGGGGGACATTGGGGGTTGCTGAACACCGCATTACCGCAAAAAAATTCGACAAATACCGCAATACCGGAAAATAAATCAGAAAATACCGCAATTTTATAGTAAGCCTGTATAGCTGGTGGATTCCTTGACGCGAGAGCAAAAATAGAGGCAAAAACGAGCGGTGGGACCGTGGAAACAATGGCACGGCCTTAAACGGGTTGTTAAAACAGTCAAATTGTAGATTAAAATGTGTGACAAAATAAGGCCGTTTCAGGGTGCTTCAGAAACGACCGAAAACGGCTATAAATGGTCGGAAAAAAGTGAAGGATACGTTTTTATACCGAATATCGTCGACCAAAACGTAAAGAAAACGCATTCCGCAGGTTTGGAGAATACCGCAATACCGCAATTCAAGATTAAAATTACCGAAATACCGCATGAAAAATTGGCCAATACCGCAATACCGCAAACCCCAATGCCCCCCTCTAACAAATATCAGGATCTCGCTCTTGCAACTTTAAACATTTCAAGAAATCATGCCTTGACAACAGCAAGATGGGTCTAAAGAAAGGCCAGTTGAAAGATAACATACTGAATGCGGCTGACAACGAGGACAATGTAATGAGAATTCCCAAAGAGCCTTTCACATGGCTTACGAAGAACTAATGCCGATCAGAGAAGGTGTCTGCATAATGATTTTGAAGGTCACTACAATTGTATCTTTTGTGCTCCTTGTTTTCTCATTGACAATGTGGCTGAATGTTGGCGCCACCCCTGTCATGAAAGCTTTGCTTACGTTCCTCACTGGATCCCTTCCCAAGATCGCGTCCATTTACGTTTACGGAGGAAGGCAGAAAGGAATTGCCGCTATGGTTATTGACGAGAAGATTCCTAAAATTATGCAAGATTACACCAACGAAACTTCCTGGTCCAATCAAGAGCAGGAAAGCTGCGGCGCAGATGCTGACGCGGTGATGCTAATAAATGTGAATGAAAATAACATCGAGCTGGTAAACATGTAGAGCTCAACGGCCATGATGACATTGTCTGTGCCCTTACCAAACCTAACACCTTTTTTTAAACAAAGTTAAATCTAGATCAGTAGCTGTGGAGGATTTGCAAACTTGCTCCCACGCCGGATGTTATAAGAAACTTTAAAAATTTATTGATCAAGATCTACAGTCAGCTTGAATTTTTAAGTGTTATCTGTATGTTCTTTTGGTGCGATAGTTTTGTATGACTTGACCAAATCAATTTGAAGTTAGAGGACTGATTGTCGAGATCTCAAAATGAAAATAAACTGTACGGAACGAAAATGTCAATATGATCATGGTTATAGTTACCCTAGCTGGAGAAATGTATGCATGGCATATAAAATCAATCAAATACTTAAGAAATTATTTGAATGGCAAACACAATAGACATACAGCAAGGTACTTTAGCTTGAAAGAAATAAAATGTTATGCCACGTTAGTTTTAAATATAATCAGATGATGATCTTAATTCAGCAGTTTCTACCTCTACACTTTTACAGCAACTCCACTGATAAGAACACAACTTAAAATTTTAGCCTTAATAGGTTCTTATGTGGAGGGGGCTTAAAGTGAAAATTTTAGCCAAACAGGTTCTTAAAACTCAGGTTCATATACGCGGGGTTTTACTGTTTAGATAACTGATAATGGATACACCGTAAAAGTGATTGGATGTGCACTAGTTTTCCTTCGTCTTGTTGATATCCATGTTGCAGATTTGGAAAGGAGTTATCAGAGAAATAAACAGCTATTATACGTAGAATCAAAGTCTCCTTCGAGCCACCCCATGGTATCTGGTTATTATTCTTATGAACCTTGTCTCTTTTCCAACTGTTTTAGTTGAAAAATGCAGTAGAAATATATGAGGATGGAATGAACTTGTTGCAGAATGGGAAATGGGAAGGTTGGGTTAGGGGGGGGGGGGGGGTGCTTCCATATATACATGCTATATGCCGCTGTGCAGGGTGGGGTTTCAAGCAATTGTTGCTCAATAAGACTTGGCTAGTACATTGTGATTGAAACTTCACACTGAAAGAACCTTATGTAAATATAAATACAAATTATTACAGGAATCTTAAAAGCAACTGTCTGCAGTTGTAATAGAGTTTCTGAAGAACAACAAGTCTCAAGTAGAGTGGGAATTTTTATGTGTTTGATAGTTACATACTGTGATTACTCTTATGAAAAGATACATCAGTTGTGTTTTATCAGCTTTGAGCTTGGCAGTTGCCATTGTAGATGTATTTTTATATCAGTCTTTCATAAATCCATCAGTACAATTTATGATCATGACAAGTTTGATGTTGCCTTCTTCTGAATTAGTGCAAAATTTGCAAAGAATAAAATTTTGTTAAATCTGTTGCCTTGTTGTCCTTTGTAGCAAACAGTGTGACTACAGAAACTTCACTTTTGATCATCAGATGAAAACTTAATTTAATTCTGATAGTTGCCTTCAGGACAAAAACAACATTCACCTTATCAAATGTGATTTAAAACTAAATAATACATGTAGTTGAAATCTAGCTTGTGTCATAAAGGCCAAATTCAATCGCAATGAGCTATATATGGTCAACACTTGAGATTAGAACTGTTGTAAATAATATTATCCAAAAACGTGAATATGTTAATTTTTATCAAGTAAACAAACGTAAGTCAACTCTAAATTATCTGGTTATATATTTAATTTTCAAATTAACGTAAAATTCACATTTGGACAAATGAATGAAACCTGAAAATATAGTTTAAGGTTTCATCATCCCGATTTCATTAAAACTGAAGCGAAAATGATGAACAAATAATAACACTACATTCCAGTAAACACATGTCAAGTCGGTTTGCTGCTTGCATGAGGAAAATAACTCCTACATTTATATGCACACCTAAAAGAAATGGAACTCTCCATGTGCTTGGGTAATTTGGGCAAGTTTCTGCCTACATCTTGATGGATACATCGCCACTTTTAACCCAATTGTTCACTTGAGCATTCTTGAGCACATTTTCTGATGGTATGTGAGGTCTTCAAAAGTGTATTTTGATCAAACGTGTAGCGAAAGGAACAAAAATCCGCCTTTACAATTTTAGCATCGGACTCGACACGACAGACGCCATTTCAGCTCATGTTGCAAACATGTACTGCCGCCTTTGTTCCACCCCCTCCCCCCACATATATGAACATAAGACAATGGCCCGACTTTGTGGACAAATCAAAACCTAGCGGGGGAGACAGGAGTAAATTTGTTTAATTCACTTTTAATGGAGATTTAATGCATACATTAACTGTTTAGCGGGAATGGCGTGACATCCAACCCTCACTATACCTCATGGTATTCATGATACCATGAGGTAAAAAATGATCCAGACTAAACATAAGTTTATGCAGGATTTCAGAAGAAACTAAAATATACCAATTACAATTCATTTAGTTTTAGGTTTCTTTTGTGCGTCAATCTCTTAGATCACAAAATATGTTCAGAGTGAATGTATTATATAACTTGTAATAAAACAGTGGTATATATATTCAGGGACCGCGGAGAGGGAGGGGCTGTTAGGGCTATAGACCTACCACTTTTTTTGGGTTGATTTTTTAGGGATTCAGACGACATGGATAACGTATGACGACTCTATGAATTTTACCACTTGAAAGTAACAAAACGCGTCTACTTTTGCATATGCGCTTCACGAAGTAAAAGGCTCGGCAAAGCTGCGCGGACGAACCGCAAGAAAAACTTTGGCCGCAACTTCAAAAAACAGCGACCTTTGGTAGTTTTATGTAACATATTTACTGTATTGGATGGTAAACTCGGGGGTGGAAGCCGCTGTAAAATTGGTAGGAATGATGAATCTTTCTGTTTAAAACCTGGGAATCATGAATTATGAGAAATGGCAAAACGAATCATGAATAACAAATGAATGCTTTCCGTGATATTGGAGGCGTGTGAATATAGAATGTTAACTACTAAACTTCTTAACAAATATATCACTGAAATGGCGGGAAATAGCATTTCTGAGCGTCTAATTTTCATGCCCCCAGACCCCCTACAGAAAAGAACACTGAAAGCACGAATGCACCCTTGGCTTCATATCTTCATCCCTTTCCAACTGGATTGTGATTAGCTATGCTACACACAGTTACTATTTTAGAGATAATTTGACGACAGAAATCAGAAAAAAATATTTTACATCGGTTTCCGGCATAATTCCCAGCTAGCAAGGTCCCCATTTGGAAAAGAAGACTTCGCTGGCAGGGAACCGGCACAAACAACAGAGAATGCGCAACCGCCGTGTAAGCGGAAAACAACAGGAACTGGTCAGAAGTTATTTTGAAAACTGGATGAAAACAATGAAAAATGAATCATGATCGAATGAAATTTATAAATGAATGAATAATTGAGGTAAATAGAGGCAGGAATAATGAATATCCAGAGTCCAATGATTCAGCTTCCACCCCCGAACATACCAAGTGAGGACGGCTATGTTATGTTTATTGGGGTTGTAAATATGATGGCACACAAATGCATGATAAATGGCGGAACAGTGGCCCTTAATACTTGTTTGTCTCGGCCAGATTTTTTAGCCCGGCCACTTTAAAATGGTCTCCGCGGTCCCTGTGGAGTAGCTACAGCACCTTTACTAACAACTACCAGGATCTCGCCCCTTGCGCTCTTTAAACACTACAAGAAATCACGACATGACAGGTTCGCTACCATGTCTGTAAACACAGACCAAGTACAAGTGAATATCCCTGCTGAATACGAGGACGATGTGATGAAATTTTCCAAAAGGCTTTTCCATATGGCTTGTAAGGAACTAATGCCCATCAGAGAAGGTTTCTGTATAATGATTTTGAAGATCATTATCATTGCGTCTTTCGTTTTTCTCGTTTTTTCAATGCCAATGCTACGAGGTGGCGCTGCTACCCCTGTCGCGAAAGCTCTGTTGACGTTTCTCACCGGATTATTCCCCAAGATCCTCGCCATTTACATTGATGGAGACAGGCAGAAAAAAATTAAAGCCATAGTTACTAACAAAAAGATTCTTAAACTTGTGCAACAGTAAATTAAAACAACAACTGGAACCTCCAGGTCTAACGAGGGGCAGGAAAACCGTGGTGCAGATGACGACGAAGTGGCTTTAATTTATGAGAATGACGAGAACATCACGATGACAAACATATAAGGCTCAAACACCATCATTACGTTGAACGTAAACTCATTTACCGTGAAGGATATAAAACCTTGTTTTCGAGCCGAAGGCATGTAATAAGTTGATTCGGTGTGTTCCTTTTTTGATGTAATGTATGCATTCGTTCGGCTCACAGCACTTCAATAGTCTTGATTCAATGCAATTGCAAGACTTTTATAAACTGATAAAAACTTTACCAGACATCATCGCAAAGTAAGACTGAAATAGCATAAGGCAAAAAATGTGGTATGTCCACATGATCATGTTTATAGTTTCTATAGCCTAATCTAGGCCTGCTTTGTATAATTATTATTAGTTTGGCTATCAAAAGATCCTGTAATGATGAAGCTTACATTATTATTTTGTAATGGAACCAGGAGTTCTCTTGACTGTTCTAATTGTTTAGCTTCTACCAAGTCTAGAAGGTGTTGATAATTTTTAGAAATGAAAGCATTACTTTTTTATTGACTAGATTTTAAATTGAGTTGATTTAGCTGTTGCTTAGCTGTGAAAGTTTCCCCAATTTATTGCCAAAATAGTGGATATAAAAAAGAGAAAGGAGGATATATGTTAACGTTGTTGATTACTTTTAGGAACACATTGTTTGTATATTTCCTTGCTGGAAGAGATTGTATTGTAACTAAAATTGCTTTAGAGTTAATCTTTTGTAAATAGTGACTAGCTTGTTTTTAAGTGAGCAGTATTGTAGTTGACATTAGAAGTCCATGAGCTAGAAGCCTACAAAAACAATAGCCTCCATTTGGCGCGAAAGTATGCACGGATATTTGTCCGCGGACATTATCTGTTCCGAGAAGCGAACAGTTTTCCGAGAGCGAAGCTCGAGGAAAACTGTGAGCTTCGAGGAACAGATAATGTCCAAGGACAAATATCTGTGCATATTTTTGAAGCCAAATGGACGCTATTGTATTTATTATCCTTCAAATATTTTTTTTTACAAGGCCGCATTTTGGGAGACCTTTCCTCAAAGCTTTTAAACGTCAAAGAAATTCTGTCAGCGCTCAAATATTATTAGTCTGTTCAAAATGTTTAGTTTTATTCATTTTAACAATTTACTCGGCATAAAAGCTAAAAGTGCGAACGTAAATCGCAAAGTTCGAAAACTGGGGAATATCACTTGGGGAATATCATCCGATATTCCCCAGTTTTGGCTGCGTCACGTGACGTGTTTAGACCAATCGCGCGCGCGAAAAATATTTGATGGATTATAAATCCTAGTATTTGGGCACCTGCTATGTCTTTCGCGAGTAGGCTATTTTTAGAACAAACCTTGCGCGCGAAAATGACGTAGTTTATTGCACGTGTAATGACGGCGTGAACTCGCGATGAGATTGTTGCAAATTGTTTCAAATAAAATAACGGCCTTCGGTCGCGGTCATAGATGGTTTGCGAGGACCCTTCATTTCGGTGGACAATGAAAAGATCACCATGAGCCCGAAGAAGGTATTTGTCAATAGCGACGCTTCAAAGGGCAGTCAAGACGAAGGAAATAAGTTGGCAAATAAACGACGTCTAACCGGAAGGCAAGCGCTACTCGCCCTACTTGCAAGCTAGCCAGTCAGAAGCTGGCAACGGCGAATGCTTCAACGCGATTGGCTACTGGTTCGGGGAAAAGCCGTTTTTAAAAATAGCCTACTCGCGAAAGACATATTTCAGGACCCATTACCGGAGATGAAGACTTCTAGCGTACGAACTTCTGTTCGTGTAGTGTATACTTTTTAACTGTTGTTAATAAAGTATGAAAAGGTATTCGGGACTTTGTTTAAATTTACACATCTAAGGGACCATTCCGTTTGAAAACTACTTCAAGAGTACTGCTTATTTGCAGTAATTCTTGGAAGTTATTTTAGCGTCACTAAACTTGCATTATATCTTAATCTATAAAGACAGATTCCATGACGTATTTTTAATTATTAAACTAGCATTTTACTGGTTCTCGCATTGTAGCTGAAAATCAAGCCAAGAAAATAGCTTCCTTGTGTGTGTGTATATAAATATTTTGACTAGATTCAGAACTTCCGGCGCAAGATGTACTGACACAATTTTCCTTCCCTGGATACCCTGGTGATAACACATCTCATCGCGCAACTATCCACTCTCCTCCCCCGTAACGTCACTAATTTGCCACGCCGACAATTTTCCGATAATCAACCTTGTTCCCAGGGTCTGATTTTGTTACAAGATGTGATGAGGAATTTGAGACCCGACAATAGACCATTTTTTCATAAGCATTGATGAAGTGCAAAGAATTAATGAGGACTTTGGGAGACATAAATATAAACATTTTAAAGACCGTTCTCAACAGCAAGCTTTTTCTTGTTTTTGGCCATCGTACAAGTATCGATTTGCAAAATACAAATTCTCCTGCAGGTTTCTGTTTACAACTTGGAGTGCTAATTGGGAGAATTTATTCAAATTCGACCGTCTCTTTTGGTTGTACCAGTCACGCAAGTTTAAGTGGCAGCCCCGCTAATATTTTTGCCCGTGAAAAGGGTTTGGTCCATACATATAAAAAAAGCAATTAATTATTTCGGCAATTCACTTATGCATCAAGAAAACTAAATCGGCGAGTTACAAAGATCTTTAATATCCCAAAGAGTTACCCATTTTAAAACATGTACGTTGTGATAAGAACGCCGGTAATTTTATACAGTACCTCGAATGACCAGTGGCTTGGCAAAGCCCATTTAAGACAAATATCTTGCTTAGTGACATTGATCGCTTTATATGCCACTGGCTGTAATAAGCATCCCACCTGGAAACTATTATTTTTGATAAATACCACGTCTCTTCTCTTCCCTAGTTAATAAATCAAAAGACAACTTAACGCTTTTTAAATTCATCCACTACATCTATGTCGCTACGTTTTAAAAATAATGTGCTTACAAGCAGCGCTGAAACGTTAAAAAAGCCGCGCTATTGCTTTTATGTATAACCAAACTTATAAATGACTTGAAGCTACCCCGTTAATTAGCCACGCTCTATTAAAAGAATTAACCACCCCAGCCCCTTCCCCCTCCCAAGGGGAAGAGGGGGGCTAAATAGAGCTTATACGTTAATTATTCCCTGAGTATGTAAAACTCATCCAAATTCGTGCAAACCAACACGCTGTTGACAATTACTTTTTTTCTTCAATTGTTGTTTATTAGCATATTATTGATATGTGAAGCTGATTTTTTGAAAACCTGCATCATAAACTTTTCGATCTGTTTTGACCAAGGGTTTCTTCATTTCTTCAACTGAACAGGCCTGAAAATCAGGCCAAACGAAAACGCAAGTAACAGAGTGGGGCTCAATGTAAACTCACAGGAAGGGGGGGGGGGGGGGGGCAATTTTTTCGGAAACTGGGAGTGGGGGGGGGGGGGGGGGGGCAACTGAAAAACGGACTTTAAGATTTCAATACCAAAGATATTTCACTAAAAGTTATACTCATTACTTTCCGGACTGATTTAATATGAATAAAACATGGCTTATATCACATCAAAAATAAAATAGAACATACAGTCATTGTCAAATGAAATGAACTTGACAAGATTATCAAAATGAGACATGTTTATGTTGGTGTTTAAGAAGTTGATGATAAAAACTCTTCAACGAACTCTTCAGCTTCTCCAATGAAACATTTAGAATTTAACGAGTCTCCTAAACAAGCTTTATCAGTGCGAGACGTAAACAAACCAAGAACATCTAGATCGACATAATCGATTTGTGGCACTCCATACTTATCTGGCTGATATTCACCATCAACTGGTGTCCCCCCAGTGAAAGAAAAATGACAGACGCTGAGCTACAATCTTGTGACTCAGAAGATCCAGACGACTCACGAGACGATGCACAATCAGACTCTTTAGAAATGGGCAACTTTATCGAACACAGTTACGAGGTACTCTTTGCCCCAGACACTGATGTGCAGTGCGTTACAGTACAAAGCAAGTAAAGGATTCAGGTATATTTACTATATTTGTAGGTGGCGGTAGTTTGGGGGGAGGGGGGGGGATTCGTTATAATGTTTGGGATTTTTGGAGGGAGGTCAGAGCTAATTTGCCTTTGTTGAGAGGGGGGTATTGTGTGATATTTCTTCATGTTAGGCTCATTTCCCCCACCCCTCCTGACGATTATTGCACAGTCCCTAAAGGAACACTTTTATAACAGAAAAAAGTGAAAATTCTTTGACATTTAATTTCATTTTAATGACGTTTCATTTGATCACTCAGATTCTTTCTCGCTTATCAAGCAGCGCTTTCTAGAACTGCTTGGGTTTGTGTTTCAGAGATGGAACTCGTTTGGACCATGGTACTTTGGACTTGTTTGGTTTATCTCTGTGGGTACATTTACCATCATTTGGTCCCTTGGGATATCCATCAGACCAGTAAAAATACGTAGCCCACACATTCATCTTTGTAAACATGTTTCGCTAAAGAGTGATGAAAAATATGTAAATTAATTAAAAACATAACGATTTAGTTTAAAAAAATGAGCTTTATGTTTGCAAGTTAGAGTAGTGTCATAACTGACCGATTCAACGATTTACGAATGAGAAAGTTTACGACGTCGAATTAGATAAGATAAGCTTTAAAAAAAATGGCAATGTTTTCAAGATACGTTGTCTGTGACGTACTGATTGTGTACATTTTTCTTTAAAATTCCTATATTTAATAATCACAGTAAATACTTTTTGTCCACTCCCCGAGTTGGGCTTTTCAGTGCCAGTGTGAACAAACACTGAAACAAGTATTGTAAATGAACATAATATAACATAACTGCATGGCAGGAGGAAGACCAACTGGCTAATTATTACAAACGTAGCTGAAGAGTTAAACTTGGGACTCCGAGAACAACACCATCGTTTAGAATGGGACTCGAATCCGCGACCTCCGGATATCGAGTCCATTGCTCCAACCACTTGGCCACGCTGCCTATGCCTATTCCTATACAATATAAGCCTTTCAAGTCCAGCTGGTTCATGGCTCCCAGCACCTAACGTATAACCCTGGTTTCTATAGCATGAAGCGGCTAGGTGTATTGCTACTCCCCCTAGACGGGATGCTAGTCCATCGCAGGGTTACCCCCCAGCATTCTATCAGATTGCCCCAACAAGTCACCGGTATCCATTTATACTTGTGTGTGTGTGTGTGTGTGGGGGGGGGGGGGGGGGGGGGGGGGGGAGGAAAGAGTAAAGTGCCCTGTACAAGGGCACAACACAAGGATCCTGGCCAGGGCTTGATCCCGGACTGCCCAATCCGGGATCCAGTGCACTAACCATTCGAACTAAATATAATATACGCAGCGGCTATATCACTGATCTATTGAACTAGTGGCAATAAGGATTCTTACTTGAAAGTCTTTGCAGTTTTTATCCGTCACTGTACGACCTTCGTCCATACATTTCAATTTGTTATCAATGGGTATGGACAGCTCGTACGATCCAAAAAGACTTTTGCATGCTTCTGCTCCAAGTTTAAAGTCTCCCCTGCAGCGTAATTTGCTGAGGTCATGACAGCACATCGGTTGAAAGCGACTGTCACTTTTCTCCATGCAGTAATTAGAATTCCCTGGAAATAGAATCGACATTTAAGGTGATTCCCCTGTTTTGCATTGCGCATCCTTACTGCTAGTATTTGCCATAAAATATATATTAAATTGTTCCTTGTTAACGATAAAATATATCTATTACGTTGTTTTAAGATTTGCTTTAGTTATGCGATTCCTGTACCAATGGTAAGACGCGTCAAGTGATCAAGTAAACGTGTGTTAGTTTCAATTGGTGAAATTACAGGGAATTATGGGGTAACATGATAGGAGAATATCTCGTAAACGGACCCCGGGACATATTCTTTTTATTTTATATTTCGAAACACTACATGATTGATAACAGCTTGTGAAAGTTTGACAAAAATCCTGTGTTTAAGTTTATTTCTGGGGAAAGACCTTAAGATAACTTTTACTATAATCGAGTGTCAGAGTGCTTTTTAAAGCAATTTCTACTATGAACGGAAACACAATTTTCAGTAGTGTGGCAGCCCTCGTAAGCTTGTATTTCTACTGGCGAATACACGGCTTTATAAGGTAAGACAGTTTTCTTGGTTGTTAGTTATTATTCAAATTACTTGTTGTTTTCTACCATAGAATACTACAGTCGAGGCGCGGGCACACTGACCAAGAGTATTCGTTGAGGCGAGATGCCCTGCCCTGCCCTGCCCTGCCCTGCCCTGCCCTGCCCTGCTATGCACTCTGGTTAGCCTACTAGCGCTCCGTTTAACCTAAAAAGCACTCCGGTTAGCTACGTTAACTTAGTTTGCTTGCGGTTAGCCTTTATATTGGGGTTAGAACATATAGCCAAAACTTTCGGCTTTCTTACAGCTGGTCGTCGGTAGCCTAGTGGATATAGTTCCCGCACAATAATCCGACGGCTCGGGTTCAAATCCTATTGCTATTAACTTTTTTAGGTAAAAAAAGTTCACTGTGATTTATACCTCATGTATGAAAATATAAGAAGTCTCACTGCATGAACTGACACTCCCATTTGCTCTATTTCCGTGTTTTCGTCCGTCATTTTGAATTCTTATAAGGATTACTGCTGTGCACTCGTTCCCAGTCTCCCGTTTCCGGTTTCCCGTTCACCCATGTTCCCGGCATTAGTAACACCCGCAACATAACAGCACATCATAAGATAACCTACTAAATACTACAGAACTGCTAAAGATAATTACTGCTCTACTTACTATTGCATGTCTTCCTTTGCTCATCACATTTAACGGTGTCAGTTATTGCATAACGGTTGAATTGAAACGTTCGCTCTGATCCCAATTCTAATTTCTGTCGAAATTGTGTGATAGTGCCATGTCCATTTTTGAATCTTGAAGCACTTAGATGTCGCAATCTCAAATAAACCTTGCCTGGAATATTTTCAAACTGGGATGGATCGTCATCGCTGTAGAGTTCCACGTACAGCTGCAAAAGACAAAGTTTGTGTCGTTTGATCATTGATTGTAATTAGGAGGCGCGGCGGCCTAATGGCAAGTGTCCTGGACTCCGAGCCATGCGGGTTGGCCAGGGTCATTGCAGTGTTGTGTTCTTGAACAAGACACTATACTCTCATAGTGCTTTTCTTCACCCAGGTGTATAAATGGGTACCGGCGAATTTAATCTTGGGGCGAAGGGGGGGGGGGGGGGGGGGTATAAACCTGCGAAGGACTAGCATCCCATCCAGGAGGAGTAGAAACACTCCTAGTCGCTTCGTGCTACTGAAACCGTAACAAGCTCCGGCCTGACCTTATTAGCATACGTCATCAATCTAAATTTGACTAAATTATTCGTCCTCTCAATGGTTTAGATTGTCATGTCTAAAGCCTCAGAAGATAGTCCATCCCCTAAGTTTTTGGTGTAATGAATGGAAGAGCCATGCCTTTATTTGCATGAGTTTATGTACACTAGCAGCAAGACTGCATTAACTTTTTACCTGGGCGAGGCGCACATTATACAGAGACAAGCCTTCAGACATTTTCAATGTGAATATTGTCCGACCTTGGTAAAGCTCATCAAACATCTTAAAAAAGAGGTAATAACAGTGTAAGTTTTTTATAACTAAATTGAAATTGCAGATGTCAACAATAACAGCCTTGTCCATTTCAAAGTGCCATTACTACCTTTGCCTACTGGAAGCATTCTTTAAACCAAGTTTAGATGTTTTCATAACTTTGATTTGATTTGTGCGGTTGAGATATTTCAATTACGTTTTGGACAGTTTCAGGAGTTCTTGGAGTGACTCTTTTAAAGTGCAATTGTAACTTGCCACCATAGCTGCCTTTTTTACTAGTATTTATACAGCATAAAAGAGAAATGCAAAGTTTTCATTAAGAACATTAACTGACGAACTGTCCCAATTAAAGGATTCATTCTCATTAAGAGTTAATAATCATTTACATATTGAGCAAGTTAGGAAGTTTTTGTACTGAAGATAATATGTCCTCATCTTGTTCCCATTGCAGTTTATGCTAAAATACTCAATATGCCACTTTCATTATTCAGACTATTACATATAGATTGTTAAACTGAAATAATGGACTTAAACTTCATACCGTCTTGTGTTCTGTATTATTAAAAGTCCATTTATGAAGATCAGTATTAACACGATAACTGGTGTAGCATTTCCGGGCGGCAGATTCCAACTCGTCAATTCTGGCAATGGCTTTCTGCAGCTCAGCAATTCCCTGAAGTTTTCCACTGCCGTCTGTCGCACTGCTTGCAGTTCTTTGGTATTGAGCTAGTTCTTCTTCAACGTCCCACAGCGACTGAAACTCGAAACTTTTGTAGTAATAGTATAGTTTCTTTGCAAAGCGGGTCTCCATCTGCTTATAGGTCTGCAGGAGGTCGTCGAGAAAATTCTGCTGTATGTTTGCAGCAATAGGTGCGTCTAAGGAAAGCAAACAGGGAGAATAAGTTAAAAGATGTGAACCAATTTCTTTCAGTAATAGGTGAGGCTAAGAGAGGCAAACAAGAAGAACAAGTAATGGACGAGCGCGCAGTCGCTGATAAGCGGTTAGTTTTTCACCTATTAGCACGAGACCGAACGCAAAGTTGTGTACACATCTTTCTTTGCGTGTGTGTGTAATGGGTGAATTGTAACGAAATGAACCAAGGTAAATTGGCTGTAACTCATCTCGATGGCCCTTGTTGTCTTTTCTTTGCTTCTTGTGAGTTCTTCTACCCCCCCCCCCCCCCCCCCCCGGGGGGGTACTCCCATATATGGGCTATATAGGTATGTGCCGCGGGATAGGGTATGGTTTTTGAGGTTCTCGGTCCTTAAATAGGGTATCACTTTCGTTCCTTTTGGCATTGTGTTCCCGGTGTGATCCTTAGATAGGGTAGCTAAATTATATCAGCTCAAATAAACGCCCAGCTAAACGAAAAAAAAATTGTCTGTTAAAACTGAACTATCCGTCATTAAGTATTAACGAAGCGATTTGAAAGATTTGAGCTTTGCCGTGCGCGGTTAGCCGTTATTTGAGTCGTCACGCAATGCTTCTCCTCTCCTTGAATAGGGTGTCATTTTTCAGGTTTGGGCCCTAGAAAGGGTATCAATTTTCGTTTTCTTTATCCTTAGATAGGGTCAGGGTTTGAGAACGTTCGAGGCACACCCCTATCCGAAATTTAGGGGAGTACCCCCCCCCCCCCACCCCTGCAGGGTCTTCTACCTTTCTAAGCTGACCAAGCTGCTTGTTTTGATATTTTATTTAATTGGTTTTATAATTGCGTGACCTAGCCTGTTCAACGAAGGAATCCATTCTAGTCCTAGCCTATTCATGCTGCACAATCTTGAGTAAATTCGCGGCTGTAGAAGTGTCTTGGACTTGTATATATGGAAGGTGGGAAGGTTACCTTTTCCCCCGATATATCTTTTGCGGAGCGTTTATATGAAAAAAGTTGTCCCTGCTGGGAGTAACCCTCCACCCCGGGTCACCCTACCACCCGAGACAACTCATATAAACAGTTAGCAGCTATTTATAACGACATGTATCAAAAACCTCTCTCGCCCGGGGTGGCTTGTTTTGGCAGGACAACTTTGCTCCAAATAAACTTACCTTTAGTAGCATTGCGAGAAAGCCAAAACAGGCTGAGACATTTAGTAATGCTTACCTGGGGAGATATTGATGCTTTCAAGTGCATTTGCCGTTTCTTCCAAATTAGTAATATCGTAGTCATATGTACCAATATCATTATCTATATCAATGATCTTGGCAATAAGATCAATTCTTGCCGCACCAGCGATGAAAAAATTTGCAATTAGTTCCTTGAAGGCCGCTGTGTCCGATGGGAGAAGTCTCTCATCCAGCATGCAAACGAGGTCTTTTGCAAGCCCTTCCTTATTCATTTCGAGGTCCGCCTAAATGATGTAGATTAAAAAAAAGCAAGTTCAGATTCATATGTTAATTAAGAACGCAGAACTTGTTGACGTTGCCATACCAAAGTTAATAATCATGCAAACAAAGTTCTGAAACTCAAAAATAATACATCAAGTTAAAACAAAGAAAATCATAACCATGAATGAGGTTTGGATACCCGGTCTTAAATAGCATAGATTTTTAAGATTTTACTTGTTCCTTTCACTCCTTAGTTTTTGTTTCGATTGAGAAGATATATCAAACACTTGAGAGAGTGTTTCATCGCCTATCCTAACAACAAATTAAGTGAACAATTCTCCGCTGCGCGTCGTATTTTCAACTCCGTTCTCGGTGTTTGGATATCTCTCTTGTTTGAAATATTACTTGAAATTTCAATGTTTCTACAAGGGACAAATGAACAGCTACTGAAAGTTTCAAAATCAGAGTAAATTCTCTTTCCAAAATTACGAAAAACCTCAGAGGGGGGTGGGTGAGTCGAGAATTTCCCAGTCGGGCAAATTAGCCTGATCATAGACATGGATCTCACAACTCTTTGCCATCGTCACGTCTCGCACTTAGCTTTTACCTTCATTACTTCTGGAATAGATGCTATGTCCATCTTGTCAAAATCCAGATCATTGGAGTTCTCAAGAGCAGAGTATTCCTTGCCAAATGTCAACCATTTTTTGATTTTGCCTTTGACTTCGTTGAAACTGCCAGTATTGCACTTTGTTGCAAAATGTGCAGCAACGTCTAAAGCCGTATTGAGGGCTTGGAATGGATCTTTTCCTGCAAAAGCCGAAGCGAATCCAGTAATGGCTTGAAGAATTGCCATTAGATCCGCGTTGCTGAATTGTGCTTCCTTGTATACACCTCGCAGTATTCCAGGTATTTTCGTCAAAAAGTGTTTCATTCGTCCTTCTAAACTGGTTACACCCTATAAAGCGAGAGGGACAAACGATTAATGAATAAAATAGTAGGGATTGAGGGAGAGGGGGCCGGAGGGGGGTCATTTTGGTCCGAGATAATCGCACAAACCATCATTAGTCCTGTTGCACCTTTTCACTTCAATAATCCTCGCTACGTAGAATTTTAGAGAATTTTTTAATTTCCTTTAAAGACAGGTTGCATTCTGAGGTATCGCGACTGGTCTTAGAAATTCCAGTCACCTCAACTAAGTCCAACTAAACAGAGCCTTTCCATAGACACTACAATTAAAACCAGAAGCGAGGTGCCTGAATTGTCACATGGTCGAGGCTTTTTGCTTTGCGCTCTGAAAGAACTATCAAAAGCACATCGTGCTGTATGTCTCGTGTTACTTACTCGGTGTCAGGTACATTTAATTTAAAGAAACATTTAGACTCTTCACCTCAAATACATTATGTCCCTTTATAAAATTCCATTCATTGACTAAAAAGTAAAATTAGAACTGTTCTTGTCGCTCAATAAAAGTTGCGTTACATTGTAGTGTGATTCACAACACGATATACTTGCCGCTCCTTCAAAGATTTTAATTAGCCTGAAACGCTGCCACAGATTATGGAAAAAAAACTTTCCATGTGTCCTGAAGAAAGATTGTTACTCCATACCAACTTTAAAAAAGAAATTAGACTATTCACCCCAAATACATTATTCCTCTTTAGAATTCGATTTATTTTTTAAAACAAATTGTCGTTTGATAATAAGGTAAAGCCTGTATACGAGGCTAGGGGCCCATCAGGTCGGAGCTTATCCCGGTTTCCGTAGCATGAAGCGACTGGGAGTATTGCTACTCCCCCCTGGATGGGATGCTAGTCCATCGCAGGGTTACCCCCAGCAGTAAATTCGCCGGTACCCATTTATACACCTGCGTGGACCCATTTATACACCTGGGTGGAGAGAGGCACTACGAGAGTAAAGTATCTTGTAGTCCATGAGCCAGAAGGGTGATCGGTATCATCTGGGGGTATTAATCTAAATGGCGATTTTTAGAAAGGTGGAGTAGTAACTAGTCAGTAAATACCTGATAGCAATTGATCGGTGGTAGTTTGTGGACTTGGGCGCCTTTGAAAGTTTTCACTTAGCATGGAAACGAGGCTAAGGAAGACTTGTTGAAATAGCGCCCAGTAAAGAACACAAAAAATCCTAAAAGCTTCACATCTTCGTATATCCTATTCTAGAAGCTCAATTGTACCTTATTTGCCTCTTTCAAAAGTCACGCGCTATGTCACATGCTCATTAAAAGGTAAGGATTTTCAAATAATATTGAGGACGATAGCATGGGGCCCAGTTTTCGGCCGGGTCCAGTTCTCGGCCACTTATGTTCAAAAAAGTATTTTTTTTCTCAAAGAAAGACAAGGAAGGTGAATTTGTTTTTCCGAAAACTTGTTTGTCTACGGCTCCACAAAATTCGTGGTTTCAATTAAATTCGTATTTTGTCCGTATACACTTTCACTGCACCTTTCACTGCACTCAGGCGCGTACGTATGTTACAAACGTTCTTTTCTAAACTAAGCCCCTTAAACACAATTTGTGATCGTAATATCAAAAATAAGTTTCAAAAGTGATTAAATATACTGAAAAAGTAATTAAACCCTCTTTAATATAGATTTGCGCACACTCTTTTTGTGGAAGAGAACTGGGTCGACTGGCCAAGAGCGGGGACCGCAAACGAAGCTACCAAATTCGTTATTGCTCGGACAGAAAAAAAGTGTGGCTTGCACATCTATACTGAATGCGGAAGCTAGTTGTGGGCGCAGTTTCAAGTTCCTGCGGTTCTTCTGAGGTACCTGCTGTTTATATTCCGCATAGCTATCCAACTACGCCAATCCGCTGAGCTGTCGACTTCGTCCTTCACAGTAAATGGCTGGTTTTCACAGATGGGCAGTCTACTCATTTCTGTGCACCTCATGCCGTTAGCTAAGCCAACGCATAGAGCAGATCATTAATTTTCTACTGTCGATACATGACAGAGGTCCAAAAGGGGCCTCCATATTGTAATCCGATGGTCGGATCTCCCTTTTTAGCACACAGTTAACAATTATTCACTGAAGTGGAGGTCAATAGTGGTGGAAATATCCGCCACTTTCACCGACACTGACACTATTGTTGTCGTTTGTTAGGAAACTTTGTTCATGTCTAACGATCTGAGTTTTGCTGATTCCACGCAACTGATGCCGTTTTGCTCTCATTCTTTATTGCCGTCCTTTAATACTATAATAACTAATATTTATATAGCGCTTATACATTGCTGTTCTAAGCGCTTTACAACAATAAAACCCATTCCTTGTTATGTGTCAAATACTATGTGCATCAAATACTATGTGCATCTTCCTTCAGCATTTTATTCACGACCTTAACACCTCCAAAAGACACGAGCTCACTCCGCCAATTCCAAAGCGGAGCTACTGGGAACTCGTTTAGCGGCCATTTACACATTTATTTCCTAGCAAAGTTGCAAAAGCAGCCATGTTGGTTTTGCGAAGGAAACCAAAAAGGATAGACAAAGTATAACGACAGCGGCTCCCAGTGGAAGCAAGAAAATATTCCTTAGCTAAGATTCTTTCCTTGTGCCATAAGTCCATTAGATAATTCAACAAAGAAGACACCAATTAGGCTTGGGTATAACTGTTGTTTCACAAGAAGCGACCTGTTTCTTCTGAATCAGTCAACTGAAGTGTCTTTAATTGGTTTTCAAGAGATTAAAACAGTTTTTGGTCAGCTCAACCGCTATCGCAGAAATAGTTGTTGATAATTTTGATACAAGATCGCTGGAGGTTTGTTTATTATAATTCATTTTCTGCTTAACTGCACCACGTCTCTCACCTGCGCATAGTAAAGAGCAAGGTTTCTAGCATTGTTACTCTTGCTATGCACGCCTGGAATCATCGTATGGCACGGAAATTTAAGGTGGCTCTGAAATTTAAGGTGGCTCTGAAACTGCTAGATAGAATGTTTTTTAATTTTGCAAAAAGTTGCATCTTATCATGCTTATCATTATTCAATAATAAAATATGGGGGTCACCGTGCTCGTTTTTGAGTTATAAGCACTTAAAGGCAAAATTAAGGGTGTTTTTAACAGGCTAAACTGTTGCTATGGTAACAAATGACGTCATGAAAATGGCTACAACTTGTTCAGCAATGATTGAACATTTTTTTGATATCTTTATTGTAGTGGCAACTGATAACGATTTGTAGTACTGACCAATCACAGTTTAAGAACTGGAAAAGTGCTAGAAACCATTGTGAGCCTCCTTAATTCACTTCGATAAAATCTGTTAATCACATTCTTGACATTTTTTGGCGGTATTACAAAGTAAAACCAATAAGCCACATCCGTGTAAGAGCAAACATAATGTCCCAGCATTTAGAATTAACTCAATACATTGTCACCCGCGTATGAAATAAATACCTGAAAACTTTTCTTCCAGCAAGAACACATATAATGTACCACAAATTTACCATAAATATATATCCATTGTTTTAACCTTGTTCACTTGTCGCTTCGTAACCACACGTGAGATCTTACACGAAGTACTACCTGCGCCAAAGCTACCAACACCAAATTCTAGTGTTACCATGGTAACACGAGACAAAAACGATTTTTCTCTGAATTTCGTACTGACTTATGAACACAACAATATGTAGAAATTGTCTTTTGTATGATCACATGCAGTGAAATTTGGACTGTTAACATGATTTTCGAATATTTACACAACATCGACAAATTCTTCAATTCGTTTGCTAATGACGAACAGTAAGATTTCCTTTGTTTCATATGCAAACATCCAGCCCCGTAGCCTCAGGGGGATTTGCACGTGACGAAGTAATTCGATCAGAGTAACATGTTTTTCTTTTGGTAAATTTGCTTTTAGCACGTTGCTTCGTTAGGACCGACTGTCCTTGGTATACTGGAGAATTTGAATAAGCTTGGATTTACAGTTTGAGTCACAACCTGATTGAAAATTAGACAAGAGGAAATATTTTTATTTTTGTTTTTGCAAAGTAGCCTTTCACGCAGAAGCTATACACCAAATCCATTTGGTGCGTATAGGACACCAATTGATTACCGTAGCTTTATTTTCACTACTCTTTCTCAACAAGTGCCTGAAGAAGAACTGTAATAGCCCGAGTGCAATATACCAATCAAACTATTTAATCTAAGCCAATCACGATTGAGGCATTTCTAAACAAAACCCAATCAAACTAATTGTGATAAAGAATTCTTGTCACATTTTTGTGTGTCTTTCTTATTTCTCACGATCTAGTTTTCAATATTTTGAAGGTAAGTTTTGATTAGTAAGTAGCGACTTTCCGAAGTAATGATATAATTTACCCTTTTAGACGTCCAAAGGGGATCCCTCCCCCTCCCCCCCCCCCCCCCCCCCCCCTTAGAGGTGTTTTGTAATTTTGAAAAGTGTTCTGAAACTTTTAACCATTTGACGCTAGGTGCGACCACTGTATTGTAGTTTTTTCCAGTTTTTTGAGCAAAGTTGTACAATTCGTACATTTTTACACTTCATTAGCGTTTAATATCCAGTTCAATCTTTCCAGCAAATTAAAGTTCCCCCAGACGAAGGTACGCTGTTTGAGAAGTTAACAGTGAAATTGTTTACTCCGTTTTAGACGAAAGACTGGCAAAACTATCCGTATCGGAACTATCCTGAGTAAACCAATAACGGAGTGTTCATTGGCGGACGGGGGAGGGGTATCTTTTGCGAACTAAAAATGGGAACAAGAAAATTATAGGGAAAAAACATTAATTATTAAAAGATTTTGCAAGTCGCAATTCACTGTAGTAAGAAAAATAGAAAACATGGGAACTTACCGTTTCATAAAGCTTCTTCTCCTTGGTGGAAACTTCTTTAGCAGCTTTTAGTCTTTTTTTCTGTGCGCGAACGTGTTTAGTGGCTGTTTTTTTTATTGCTTGATGCACCTGTTTTAAATCATCCTGCCTCACTATTATATCTTTTATACCATTGTAAGCCTCTTGAAAGTACAGGGCGCTATCTCTTACGGATTGTACTTCCTTCTTCAAAGAAGAACACTTTCTCAGAGGTGCAAACAGTTTATTTCTTCCAAATCTGTCAAATCCATCTTTGTTCAGGAAGCCCAGTCTTCGCTGTGCACCTGAAATAATAATTTTAAATCAAGAGGAATAAGCACTATTCTATAATCTAACTGACAAAAAGGGCGTGCCTTATGTTTATAAGCTTTTATAAGCTTTTCCCCCTAAGCTTCTGTACTGTGTGAAGTAAAATTCTTTTAGATCTCATCGACCAGTGGAGTGACTGACCTTTTCTTATTTTAGACGCATCAGTTCTACCGTCCGTTATGCGGGAAATAAACTTGAGTATCTGTCCCCCTAGCTTGATATTGTTGGCCCATATAAGATCTTCAGCGTGTCTCTTCATTAACGTCAGTAACACCAGTGGGTATTTTTTTTTCTGCGTCGCTGGTTAGCTCCAATTTCTGAATATAGTTATTTGCCACTTCACCATCGGTACCAGGGGTGACTGGTGCTATAACACCAAAATAGTACAAAAAAAAAGAAGAAGATGAGATTATGGACTTTCGCAGTTTAAAGGTAAAAATATGAACAGGCAGCTGACATATTTTGATAAATGGACGAGCGTAGCTTGTTCAACTTAAGCTTGGCTTTATCTTAACCGGGAGGCCTATAAGGCCGAGCTGGTTCATATTTCGTTCCCGGTTTTTTGGGAGAAAGGGAAGCAGAAGGAAGGGAGGGACAGGTGAGCCCGCAATCGTTGCTCTCCTATGATAGTAGAATGAAAGGGAGAGGAAGAGAGAGTGAAAATTGGGATGTGCGAAAGAGGGATTGGTAGTTGAAAGACTAAACAGAGGGCAGGGTCGGATAAAAAAAATCTACCCTTTGCTGTGTTCGTGCCAGATCGGAGCAATCTTACGAGTACTGTTAAGTGTGAAGTAAAGCTATTTAAATAAACGACCGAAAGGTTGTACTGGTAGAAGGGAGCTACCGCACGCGCGGAATATTAATTAGATATAACTACATGACAAACGCGAATTCTTTTCTTTCTCTTCAGACAACTGGAAACAACAGAATTTTTAGCCACACTGAATTGCAGAAGAATTTTCAAAGCTCAAAGCCACGCGACAGTGAAAATAAAGCTACAGGAAAAGGTATTCTGAGAAGAAAAACAAATTCTTAACGTGCGAAAATACAAACTTCAACATTCCTTATGTGCCAATACGTACAATTCCAGTGACTACTCTGACCACCATTGGCTCTTTTCTCGCAAGCTTTAGGTTTTATTCTGACAACGTTAATTGAAATACCGTAAAATTCCGGCTATAAGCCCTGGACTTATACAACTTCGTAAGGGGTTTTGGGTGGGCTTATAAGCGGAGGGGCTTATATCCGGGGAGGGGGGGGGGGAGCTTATAAGCGGAATAAAAAAATGCTTCGAAACGAGTCACGGCAGTGTTGATCGAAATACGTTTTTGAGTTAAAAAGTCAAAATAAAGCAACATTTAGCTCTGTTCAGTACTGTCATCTAGGAGAGGGGGGCTTATATCCGGGGGGGAGAGGCTTATAACCGGATGTATTTTTTTGTTTTTAGTTAGATAGGCCTATAACCGGGGTGGCTTATAAGCGGAGGGGGAGGAGGGGGGGGGGGGGCTTATAACCAGAATTTTACAGTAGCTGTATATTTCCTTAAGCGTTTTTATTTGTTTCTTTTGATGCGCAAGATATTTATAAATTAAGACCACTATAAACCACTATAAACCTTAAGCTCCGTAAGACTAGCAGTTGAGAACTGAGAACGATAAAGTTCACGTAGCATATATTTTGTTAATATTAGTTAAAAATTTGGCAGATATTGCAGTGCAAGACATAAATTGGTTCGTCTAGCCCCTGTTTTTATTCCGGACAGCAGAACCTTGCCTTAAGTCATATGTGTTTATTTTTTCCTTGAGGTGGTGGTTGTTGATGTTCTTGATCAGCTTTCTAGGTCATATTAGTACAATACGTTAACTAGCATTGGAGTCCTGTGAGGTATGCCAAATAGATTACAATACTACACTGTAAATCCTGACCACAGAAACAATTGGTAACTCAGGTGGGATTCGTATCCGCGACCTTTTCGACTTTTGGGTTAAATGTCAATTGCTCTATGCTTTACCATTTAACATGTGTAAGTAAAATTCCTGCAGCACACATGTGGAACATGCGTTACATGCCATTTGATCTTATACATGTACGATCAAATGGGATTCACCTACGCTGTAGATTTGTAGCTCAGGTGAAGCAGCAATATACATGTAATCCGAAAGCCGTGGCGTCAAATGCCACCAGAATTTTGTCAGTGCTTAGGATGTACAGTGACACATTGCTATTTATTTGATGATCCCACAAACGATACTTAACTTTTCCCATCAGTTCCTGGTGTTCCTGGGCTCCCGTTTGGTGCCGCTCGTGATAGTTTCGATAATCGACAACGGGAAACTCTTAGGCATTCCCAAGAACCCGGTACACATTTCGGAGCACTACAAATGGCTCCCTTTCCGCCAGTGCTTCCAGCACCTCCTTAAAAGGCAAACAAAAACCAAACGTGCCTTTAACAAATGAATAAGTCTTTCTCTCAGGGCTAGACCTGGTTTAATACTTTGGACATCAACCCTATCCAGAGGGGGGGGGGGGGGGGGGGGGGGGGGAGTGCCCGCGCTGACTTTGAACGTTTGAACGTTTTCAAGAATCAACCAAACGCTGCCAAACTTTGCGAGTTTTTCTAAAATTTATCTGGAAATATATTGGTAGGATAGGTTGTTCTGTCTGGAACTTGACGTTACCACGGCAACGTCATTTTGATAGGCATGTCTTTCAAAATTTGTATTTTTTGTGTTTTCTTTTATGAAAATTCAATAATTTAATTAATTCAATAATTCAATTATTTTTACCTCTTTTAGTTTTTTTTGCACTGTTTTATAGATTTTGATTATTTTTCAGTAATTTTGGACGGTTTTCTGACGTTTTAATAATTAATTATCTAATTATCCATAAGAAAACTTAGAACATTCCTTATAAAAGTTGCAATACAATTTACTTCTCTAATATGCATATGATTAGGTAAACTATTCCATTACTTGACAATACGGTTGAAAAACTAAGACGTCATGATGTCATTGTCACGTGATGTGACGTCATCATCCCACATGACTATTTAAAAAAGTAGATTTTTGTACATACTATATATCTGTAAGTTTCATTGTGATTGCTTAAATACTGGAAGTTACGGGGGGGGGGGGGGGGGGGGGGGCGTCCCCCCGGTCTAAAGAGATCCAAGAAAGCCCGGTCTGAATAGGGTTAATATCTTCAGACCTGTGTATCGAGAACGTGCAAAAAAGCAAGAAGACCGAAATTCTGATCTCAACTCTCTCAACCTGCGCAAAAAAGTCATGTTTTGAATTAATGGGCACTTAAAGGAGGCACATCGAGCTTCCTTAAACTGACATGAGAATGAGAGAATTTTAGAGGACGACACGTCACGGGCATGATGTGGAGGCATATAGCAGCGGCAAGTGGCAGGGACAGAGTCACAGTAATTACGTACACACAACACGCCAGAAAATGTAGAGACACAGGCGATACACCTTCTACATGCGAGACATCCGAGAAACATGTGGTGTCCTTGTGCACTCGTTGTTGTAGCTTTGACATGTCCTTTCGTGCGCCATCATCTTAACGCAGCAATAAATACTTTTATTACATTCTCAACCTCGGATAATGCAATTCTAGCTTTCTGATTAATTCACTAAGTCTCGGTTATCTGCCATTATACCTGCGTTTGACCTTATATGGAAATGAATGCGGCAAATGTTTCGCAGCATAAAATTTTTCCCGGGAAGCCAAGTTTCGTCGACAAAAACAATGTATGAAAAAAGTAGATTTGGTGAGTTATCCACGGAAGAAATACAAGAAATTATGGGCAAGGCTGTCCCAGAAGCAACAAAAAAAGCCACAAAGTTCGGAATGAGATTATTTAACGGTACGTACACGTTAATTTTCAATTAAAAGTTGCTAAATTTCAAACATGACCGTAACAACAATATTTACAGAATGGCTTGCTAGTCCTGGTGGCACCACATTTTCAAAACCAATACAAGAAATGTCAAAAGAAGAGTTGAATGTTTGTTTGAAGTGTTTTTATACGTCAGCGAGGAAGAAAGATGGCACGTATTATAAGAGTTCATCCACAAAATCCATAAGAGCCGCCCGGGGGGTCACTCCCATATATGGGCTATAGAGGTATGTGCCGCGGGATAGGGTATGGTTTTTGAGGTTCTCGGTCCTTAAATAGGGTATCATTTTTGCTCCTTTTGGCATTGTGTTTCCGGTGTTATCCTTACATAGGGTACCTAAATTCTATCAGCTAAAATAAATGCCCAACTAAATGTAACAAAAAAAATGGTCTGTTTAAACTATAAACTATCAACTAGTAGCAAAGCGATTTTGTAAAGATTTGTGTTTTGCCGTGAGCGGTTAGCCGTTATTTGGATCGTCACCCAACGCTTCTCCTCCCCTTGAATAGGGTGTCATTTTTCGGGTTTGGGCCTTAAAAAGGGTATCAATTTTCGTTTTCTTTATCCTTAAATAGGGTCCGGGTTTAAGAACCTTCGCGGCACACCCCTATCCGAAATTTATGGGAGTACCCCCCCGGGAAGAGCCACCACTGATCGTTTTCTTCGCTCGCCGTCACGCAACAAACCATTTCCATAATCTCTGACCCCGCTTTCACTGAGGCAAATAAAGTTTTGGACGCTTTCGTGAAAGAGTTAAGGAACACGGGAAAAATAGCTGACGTCGTTCACAAAAAAAGCATTAATGTCGAAAGAGCAGGTGAAGAAACTATTTGAGAGTGGCGAACTCGGCCCGGCCGACAGTTTGAATCCTGCCCATTTACAGAGGACGGCTTGGTTCTACCTCGGCCTCTTTTTTGGAAGACGGGGACGTGAAAACCTGCGACAGTTGACACCCGCAATGCTTTCTCTACGAAAAAGTCCACAAGGGGTTGAGAAGTCAGCCTGGTTCCTTGCCGGCTACAAAATATCACCAGGGAGGCCTCGCAGATACTGAGGATGAATCGGATGCGAAGATATTTTCCGTCCCGGGATCTGAAAGATGTCCAGTAAAAACGCTCAAGAACTACTTGGGCCATCTCAAGTGGATTATTACTCCAATCTTTTCGACGACGCTGGAAGCGATAACAAGTCCCTTTTTCGCACTATTGACCGCCTTCTCCACAGGGAACCCGAAAAGTGTCTTCCGTCTTGTTCCCCGACTACAGAACCTACCAATAATTTTGTCCCTTTCTTCGAAAATAAAGTTATCAATATAAGAAGTAAACTCGAAGTTGCCGAAATGCCTGATCTCTTCTGTACTCTGGATAAATCGACGCTTAACTGTCAGTTGAATGCCTTTTCACCTACTTCAATCGCTGAACTTTCGAAGGTTGCATGCACTGCTGTGTCTAAGTCGTGTAGCCTGGACCCTCTGCCTGCCGTTTTGTTAAAAGAAAATTTTGACATGCTTATACCAACGCTTTGCAGGATTGTAAAGCTGTCCCTGCAATCTGGATATGTGCCTCCCTCACTAAAAACCGCCGTCTTATTGCCACTACTCAATAAAACCATCCTTGGATCACGAAATCCTTAGTAATTATAGGCCTATCTCAAATCTCAAGGTCATTTCAAAAATCATCGAAAAAGTTGTTGCAATACGTCTTTAGGAGTTCTTGGAATCCAACCAACTTAATGAATCTCTACAATCAGCCTACAAGCGATTTCATAGCTGTGAAACCGCTCTTGTACGTGTACACAATGATATTTTGGGTGCCATTGACGATCGTCATTGTGTTATACTCCTGCTACTTGATCTATCTGCTGCTTTTGACACTGTGGATCACGACATTCTTCTAACAAGACTTAAATCCAAGTTTTCAATCTGTGGCACGGCCCTTGAATGGTTTCGTTCGTGTCTTACCAACCGCACACAATTTACCTTAATCGATGGAAAAAAAATCACAGTTTCGTGATCTTAAATGTGGAGTCCCCCAAGGTTCGGTCCTAGGGCCTACCCTGTACTTACTTTATACTGCACCACTGGCTGACATTCTACGGTACCACGAAATGCAATTTCACTTAAACGCTGACGTTCTCAGTTATATATCTCCTTTTCAACAAACAACGACGTCGAATTAACTAATAAATTCGGAAAATTTGAGGAATGTTTGTCTGATCTTGACAAGTGGATGTCTCTTAATATAACAAGCTAAAACTGAACAAGAAGTTGCTATAGCAACTTAAAACCGCGGTTATATTTTTGGCTAATTAACAGCTTTCTTTCTCAAAAGTCACGGTTGAATTTAATCTGTTTGCATTATGAGTAAAGGACAAGCAAAGTAGTCACGTTAGTCACACAATCCGAGGTTTACGCTATCCCCGGCTATCTTTAGCTTGGGGTTTTTTCCCTTCTAATGACGTAACCCCTGCACGTTTGGGCACGCTCAATTGTTTACTTAAGCAAATATTTTATTTCCCTTTAAATCTTCGAACTTGCTTCAATGAAACAGCTAAAGAATTTCTTTTCAATTGCCTAAACTTTCAAGAAATACTCGCAGAAGTGCAAATAAGTTAATGACCGTCGCTTCTGCCGATATAAACTTGCAAAAAAAAAAAAACACAATGCGAACAAAATGATGAAGAAACAGTGTGCGTGACAATTCCGGTTGACTTGTTGCAGTCGAAATTATGCAAATTTTGGCCAAATTCCCACGTGCCCGTCGCGTGAAGCAAGATAACAAACTATCAGAAGTCCATAACTAGAAGTCTACATCTCTGGTAATAGGCTTTGGGATATGTCTTTCGCGTGTACCTCGCGTTCCTCGCGTGTAGGCTATTTTTAGAACAGCTTTGCCGCGAACAAGTAGCCAATCACATTGAAGTATTTTTTAATTCGCGCCTTTGATTGGTTGAACAAATTTTTGAAGAAAAGCAGAACTGCAGAGGACGAGTGAACTCGAGCGAACGGCATTACGAAATTTGTTTGTTGGTCATCGTAATTTCCGTTTGGTGAGGATTAAATCGTCCGGACAAGAATCATCAGGCCATCTTTCATCGATGACGATAGCATCGAAGTTGTAAAAATTCGGAGCATCCAAATAAGCGAGAGGACCTCAGTGTTTTGGAGTCAGAGTACGAAATGGCAGCGGGCAAGATAGACTAATTCCGCGTCAAATTCAAAATGCGAAGACACTAAAGATTAATGGTACTCTCAAGATGAAGACAGGCATTAAGAGAGCAAGTGCATTTTGGCACAGGTTCGTTGCTATTTTGAAAAACAAAACCGTGGTCCCTGAAGCGCTCAACATAGAGCGCGGAATGAACAGAATGAAGTTTGATTCGTTTGAGAATAACATTCAGAGAAAACGACAAGTTTGGCGAGTTTCGCATGTAAGGACGGCATGAAAACAAAAGACTGACTAAGGTAATGTACTTGTTTTAATATGAATAGAAATACGAGTTTAATTCATCGAACAATGATGATTTCATTCACATCCGTCAAAAGTTTAATTCAAGTTGTGCTTCTCGGGCACTACGCAGTGTGCAGCTATTGTGTTGTGTATGTTGTTCAGTATTTTAACACGAGGATATGCTGTACAAAATAAAGACACACTTAACTACTAAAAGTTTGGGGAACTTCTGTTCATAAATTCTCTCGTAAATTATAAAAAGTCGACCTGTTTGTTTTGTGAGTTTGTCTACGGAAACCCGGCGACGGGTTGCTTTTTCACTCGCCTTCAAATGCCACTGAACAGACGTTTGAAATCACTATCTACGATACTACTTCTGTCGAAATGTGAGAATTAAAGAGAAGGCCTGTCAAGTGTTTTGATGTGATTTGATTTATTTCACCTACCACTTTCCAAAATATTCGGCCGCAACTTAGAACTCCAATCGTGTCGAAATAGTGGGTTACGTCATTTTCTCGCGAGACATCAGTTTCTAAACCTGGCCTACACGCGAAAGACATAGCACGCGCCCCAATACCAGATGTAGACTTCTAGTTATGGACTTCTGCAAACTATTTAACATTCGTGATTTGAATTGCGCCGCCTTTTGAACATTGAAATATTTTCTTCATGAATGGAATATTGAAGCGAAGAATAAAATCAAATTTCCATAAAAAATTCATTATTCACCCTCGATAGAAACGCTTGAGCTGTTTTGACTGCAACGACAGTCGCTTCTGGCGAAATAAACATGCCAAGTAAACACAATCTTATTTGTCACGTAGCGAAAGTGAAAGCTGCAACGTCAGCGCATTCCATGGCTGATGTCATACCTTTTTTTAGTGAATTCAATATTCCTTTTGAATCCAACGCTTCGAAAAAACCCAAAGAAAAATATATATTATTCACAACAAAGAAAACATTATCCGTAACATTTCCCGTACATCATTGTTCCAACAGCTTTTGGCGAATAAGCATCCCAGGTTGCGTGATTCAGTCCCGATCGTGATTTGGTCGAGGGGAGGTTTGGGTCTGGTCACCGACAAAAAAACGAAAAAAAAAAAAAAAAAATCCCGTGTCAGAGCAAGAACCGCGCTCGGCCCATGGCCGCGCGGTTAATAAGGACAAGACAGAACTTCTTTGCCTATACTCCGAACACAACCTGCAGCAGTCTCTACCACCCATCCGTTTTGGTCAAGACATAATTCAGCCATCTCGATTTGCCAGAAACATTGGTGTGATATTTGACAGTACCATTTCCACATATCAGTTCTATTTGTAAATCAGCCTCTTATCATCTGCGCAATATCTCCCGGATAAGGAAATTCTTATCCACGAATACCACCGAGATCCTGGTCCATGCTTTTGTGTCTTCCAAACTCGACCACTGCAACTCTCTTTTGTACAATGTACCAAAGTGTGCTTTAAAAAAGCTCCAGTCTGTTCAGAACGCCGCTGCCCGACTTATCACCTGTTCCCGAAAGTACGACCACATCTCTCTAATTCTTGGTTTTCACGTCACGTCATCAAAATTCTAAAATCCAGAATCGCAAGACCTCTGAGTTTTTATCCTTCACTGGCTATTAGACATCCTTAATATAAATCTTTTTGAAGGTTTTTAGCTCGATAGCAGCCGCCGTCTTTAAGTTAGACCATTTTGAATTTCGGAATTTCACGCCACACGACATCAAGATGGCCTCCAGAAGGCTGTCACGTATGCTTCAAAATAATGCCTTATCCTACGATTTTTAACAATCTGAACAGTTGAGGTTTTGTGAGAAGTGTTTATGTGAATGCTCACTTGTTCATGAGAGTGATATAACCGCCTTTTATAGCAGAAGTGAATTCCAGATGCTTTCACTGATTTCCGGCCGCCATGTTGGTGCCCAACTGCATGGACACCAACATGGCGTTTCCATACAGAGCTCTGTAAATTTGTGTGGAACATTTTGACGGACAACTTGAGTACGGAATACCGTACAAACCCGAGACTTGGACAAACAGAATATCTGGTAATTTTCTACAACCTATAATATTCTTGAGTTTTTTCACTCGATAGTTTTGGATTTACTTTTTTGTGGCGTGACAGTGAAAACCAGCAATACTGAAAGAATTACACTGGCTGCCTGTTTCTGAACGCATTAAATTCAAGTTCTGTTACTTACCTTTAAGGCTCTTCATCAACAATCTCCTGTCTACATTCAAGATTTGTTAACGCACTACCAACCTTCCAGAATCCTCCGATCATCACACTTATTACTTCTTAAGCCCACCAATTTATTTTGACTCCGGGCAAGAACAAGTTGCCTAGGGAAGCCAAGAAACACCCATTGTTTGCTTTTTCTCTTCTTTCTACATCTCCAGCACCTTTCTAAGAATTCTTGCCGACCCCAGCAATGCACATCTCTGGGTCAGTCCAACAGAAATGCCCACCTCAATGGCTCTCAGATTGTCATTCAATCTCAGTGGTATTGATCCCAATGCTCCCACTACCACTGGGATAACTTTTGTCCTCACACCCCACATTTTTCGAACTTCTCTTGCTAGATCTTGATACTTTTCAACTTTTTCATCTTCCTTCTCTCTCACCCCATTATCCTCTGGAATTGCCACATCTATAATCTGACGGCTCTTGTCTCTCTTATTATTATTATTATTATTATTATTATTATTATTATTATTATTATTATTATTATTATTATATTATATTATTATTATTATTATTATTATAGAGCAAGGACATCCTTCGCTTTACTAAGATCCGCACTAATCTGCCTAAGAGGTTCAAGAGCTAGAAGGAAAGCCTTTTGTGACCTTAAGAACATTGATATTGACGTTGAAACCCAGGAGGGAGCCATCATATAAACACTGTTCAAATAGGTTTTAATAGTTTATTTCTTTTATTTATTTTATGACATTATCTCATGGGAAGAACGTCAGGAAAAACAAAATTTGTATATATATTTTCTTTAACAGATACACATTATTTAACAGGAGCGATTTTGAAAACGATTTGATTAAAAAGTTAAACGCTAAAATGTTATGAAATATCATTGTAAAAACTTTTAAAAAAGCAGACGACGTTTCGGCGCTACTCTACGCCATTATCAAGTCAAAAGTTATAAAATTACAACCTACAAGAATATATAAAAACGTGAAACAATAAAAATATTTGTGTGTCCTATGGGTATAAAGTAAGAAACAATAGAAATATATGTATAAAAAAGAAAGAATGAAAGAAATTCTATAAAAGGTACCAAAGTGTCAAGTGAATAGTTTGCAGCGAATGGAGTCAATGCGTTGTATATTCATTCCAATGTGATTTGTGTGATGCAAATTATGTCGGGTTTACTACCCGACACTTACATCAACGCATTAGTGAACATCGTTATTCTGCCATCGGACGACACCTTGACACGCACCATGAAAACAAAAGAACAAAGATCGGCCACCTTTTCAAAGTCTTAAGGAAATGCAGAAGCAAGTTGGACTGCCTAATATACGAGATGCTCTTCATTAAAGACATCAAACCATCTCTCAACACCCAAAGTGACTCCATTCGCGCCAAACTATTCACTTGACACTTTGGTACTTTTTATAGAATTTCTTTCATTCTTCTATATATTTCTATTGTTTCTTACTTGATACCCATAGGACACACAAATATTTTTATTGTTTCACGTTTTTATATATTCTTGTAAGTTTTAATTTTATAACTTTTGACTTGATAATGGCGTAGAGTAGCGCCGAAACGTCGTCTGCTTTTTTAAAAGTTTTTACAATGACATTTCATAACATTTTAGCGTTTAACTTTTTAATCAAATTATTATTATCAATTATTATTATTATTATCGTCATCATCATCATCATTATCATTATTATTATTATTATTATTATTATTATTATTATTATTATCGTCATCATCATCATCATCATTATTATTATTATTATTATTATTATTATTAAGTGAGTCTAGAAGAAATACAACCATTTGCATCATTAAATGGGAACTGGGAAAAAACCGAGCACCAGATGGGATTTGAACCCATGACCCTCCGTGATCTAGTCGGATGCTCTAACCACTGAGCTACTGGAGACTCTATGGTGAGCAAGGGTCAAATGCGGATATATGACTAGAACCGCATCACGCGGTCACATATAGTCATATATGCTCACACATGATAAACGTCGAATACATAAGCTTAAACCGATGAAAGTGTTAAAAATGGATTTAGAATGGAAGTATCTACCAACTTGTACTTTGTTGTTTCTTTACATTTAATGCAACGCCAGATACGCACTTGTACCCAGACTCCCACTTTTTGAAAATTGCACATAGCTCCCTTAATATTTATATTTTGTTCGGTTCCTGGGCAGTCCGAAATGCCTCACGCCAATGTGCTTCAAGCTGAGTTGACTGCTTTTTTAGTAACAAACTATTTTCGTCAAAGTTAGCAAAAACGAACTTCTGAGCAAAGTCACGTGACTAATGACGTCATCACCCTATGTCTCATATGAGAAGTAGTTTATGGTAAGAGTTATTTATATACGACATAGTAGTACTGCAGGCTTCAAACTGACCAAGTTATTTGGCATTTACGATTTTTCAGTTGAAAAGGATTCTGGGAAGGTTTTTATTATAATTATATATTGTTTTTATAATTATTATTATTATTATTATCTCAATCCAGCGTCAGATGCTCTGTTTCAGAGACCAAAAGATGGTCAAAGCAAGAAGTTCAATCCCGCAGCCGACAAAATCTGGTTTTGCAGCGCACCTCTTGGTACAACTACGCTCGACAACATGACGAGAGAGATGCAGGTATAGAGCCACATCTCACAAACCACTGCCTGAGAGCTACATCTGTCAAAGTGCTCTCCGACTATAATTGCGAGACGAGGCACATCAAGTCCATAACGGGACACAGGTCTGACCAGGCAGTTGAGTCCTACAAAGAGCGGCCTTCGATGGAACAACAACAGAAGATGTCACTCGCTCTCAGTGATTTCTTTGGAAATGCGTCTTCTGGTAGCGCTACTTCAGTGCAGGGGAAAGAAAACGAAATCCAGCAGCAGAGTAGACCAATTCCAGACGAATTTCCCCATCAAGAGTCCACCAGTTCCACCTCCGTTTCACGGCATGGCGATCAGAGAAGCTTTCCCCAGTATTTTCACAACTGTAGTGTAAACGTCAACAATTATCACTCTTCCCGATGAGTTTGAACTTTGAACACTTGAGGACACTGCAGTAAGGTTTTTGCCCGTACAAAACAGACCGTGAAGTTTGGATTACTGTAAATTCAGTTCAGCTGAATTTGCTTCGCTTTTGATTTTTCGTCCAGCTGTTCGCACGGCGGTGCACTTATCATGTGATCATGTCGTTTTGGCGCCCGGTAGTCACCTCACTTTCCGGTCGTTTCTTCAACTTAAATAAAATTTAGCAAAACCGAAGGTCGAGAATTTAATAAAACAATTACTTGTTGGATACGAGTGGTTATAGCCAACTCGTTTCCAACGCGGGTTCATGGAATAACTGTTAAATAGTACATTTGGATTGCTGTAGGTGACTTACCCGCTCCTCCCGCACCATTTGTAGCTGCCGGGGCTCCTTTTCCGGGACAGGTTTTCAGCGTCATTTTTCCGCGTAACCTTTTGGCGTGAATGGTTAAGTGTCCAGCATTGCCACCATCCCCTGTTAGGAAAACATAAAATATAACCTTGCTAAATAGGGCTTTCCAAAATAGTCCGTCACCAAGGAATGAGATTATCGAATTTAGATGGAAAGAAAAGAAAGAAAAAGAAAGAATTAGGGGCCCACAGGTGGCATGGGAAATAGCTATGATATAATGCAAGGATCCGGGGGTTCCAAAAATTCACTGTTTACGACTGTTTTCTGTTTTTTGACAGAAAAGGTAACCATTTGCACATACGTACATTGGAAAAAAAAACTGCATCTCTATTTCTTGTTTTTATTACTCTTTTCGGTATGTCTGTCGTTAATCTTCACGCCATATTCTTGCGATTTACGTTTTTTTGGTGTTGTGCACGATCTGTGAAAAACGTGCACGGGGGTATTTTCATTTATAATGTGCTGTTCGTAATGGCGGCCATATTTTCAGCTGTAGTTGATGTGTTCCTAAGCATCGAGATGACGGATGCCGATACCCATAGCATCAAAATAGCTAACCTATGTCGATATTTTAGCAAGACTGCGTCTTCGAAAAGACGTCTACAATGGTGTAACGTCTATATGGTGTAAAATGTTGAAGACGACAACGATTTTATTCACCCGCCTAATGTTTGCCAGACATGTGTGATCGCCTGAGATCAACAACTCACGGCCCTGAAATATTTCCTGGAAACGCCGGGCAAACTAGGTCGGTTTGCTGGCACACCAGTCGTTATATTATAAAGCTTATTGTTGGATTTATTGAGTGAACCGTATGGTACGAAAGAATATTACTTGAATTTTAGTTCATTTTGTATGAATTTGTCATATCGCCGAATGCACTACAATAGGCTACTAGCCTTTACTAAAACAATTTTCTCCGGAAATGCCAACACTACCAAGTTTACAGTCACATTCAAGTGAACGGAGGTGTAATACGACTTAAAGTTGATTTACCTGCTATATTTTTGTTGTTGCGCCAGAACCATATCAGGTGACCCCACAACGACAAAGAGAACTCCGGTACATCAAAAATGAAAACAGGGCGGAGGCGCATTCATCCCTAGTGTGTGGGAAATCAAGTGCAAAGAAGACTCCATGGACGAGATAAAAAGACGACATCAAAAGAATGATCGTATTAGCAATCGCCAAAATGGAAGACGAGAGATTGGATACGGCCATCGAGGTAAGCTACCCTATCTTCAGTATATAGGGACAGAGAGTCGACCGAGGGAGAGTCGCGTACTGTTTCGATGCTGTTTATATTTCTATTTCATGGTGGTGAATCATAGTAGGAGATGTTTCGAATTCGGTTCTAAACACGCTTCATGCATGCAAATAAAACGAAATAATATTATAGCTTTCCACTTCAATGTAGAAGTAGACTTGCAACAAGCAACGTGTTCAGTGCCAATTTGTAAACTCAAAATGTATTTTTAATGTTGCTGTGAAGTTTATTTTTTACCTTATAATAGGAAATCAACGCTCGTGTTAATTAATTGGTATTGGGAATTAACGCGACTTGAATTAACGCGAAGTGAAGGAAAAATTCCTCTAATAAAGGAAATTAACGCGAAAGAGGTGCTAAAATTTCAAAATGAAGGACATTAACGCGACCACACAAAGAAACGAAACTTGTGGAGACAACAGTAACAAATTTATTGTAACATACTGTTACCAAGGTAACAAAATCCAAAACCCAAACGAATCTTGCTACTTCGAGAGCGTTCTTTTCAGCGCCAACGATACCGGTGGATCTCCACCCTGATAAAACAATGCTAAACAAATCCAAATTAACGCTCCACTTAATTAAGTGTCAGTCTCTCTTAAAGCGGTCCTCTCGACTTCGCTACAAAAAGTACTTTTCTTTTATTTTTTTGCCTGTGAAAAGGGTTTGGTCCATACATTTAAAAAAACAATAACTTATTTTCCTATTCTTTATTTTCGCCTTGCTAAAGGCCAAAATTGAATTTTGGCCGATCTGGGGCCGACGGCGGTAGTCAAAGGGCTAAATTTTGACCATTTTGTGAAACGCGCTACGTCCACAAAAAAGAAGTTCACGGAATAATATTTGGCACAAATTCTAAGATACACTTATTGAGTTCACTGACGAAACGAAAATTCTAAGCATTCCAGTGTTTCTGACTGAAAGTCACCGTACTCTGCGGTCTTTATTCACACATTAAAACTAAGGTAAATACAAGAGAATAAAACTCAAAAGTTTCAGCGTAAATTGGGGTCAAAAAGTACGTTAACGTTTTTTTCTTATCTCAATGAACCGTTTTTTACTTTCAAACCAGTGGGTATCTCCTTGGATTGCACGCGAGAACAAATTAAAATCTGCCATGATCAGTGTGTTTACATAATTGTCGCTGGTGCCTAAGCTCATTTGCATAACCTCTGCACTCGATGAAAAACTTCTTCAACCATCCAAAAATCAATTCATGACCTTCTGAATATAAGGAATTGCTTTTATGAATATTCCCATACCATACATATCCAGGGCAGAGGAAAATTTTTGTTGAAGATGATCACAATGCTCGCGGCGAGCGAGACTCCACAATGTAAATATTGACGGTGTTTTAATACTCAGGTCGAACTTTTCCCAAAAATGTAAGTTCATTTTTCCTCCACAGATGTCTCTAGGGGAAGACGAAGAGTCGAAATACAACCATTTAATAAATATAGGGTGTTAAAACGACAAATCGGATCCGACCACAGGAATCGATCATGCAAAGATAACTTACAACTTGACGTTCAAAAACAACACTTACTGAGGAAGCGTAGTCGCCAGGTACAATCCACAAGTTTGAGTAGAACTGTTTTATGTGATGAAGTGATGAAAAGGCATTAGCTTCAATTCATTCTTGATACATTTGCTTTCGTAATCGATCATTCGGAGCCACAATGGAAGGTTTGTGCTTCGGGATCCGTCACCTTCATTTTGCCCTTGGGACACGATGTCACACAAATTGTGACGTGACTGGCTGATCAGTCAAACAAGGGTGAAACTTGTGGGGCTGGTGGGGAGGGGGTTGGGTTGTCGGTCGGTATTTACAGCAGGAGAAAACTTGAGGGGTTGAAGAGCTTTCTTTTTTCACAGCAAGAGAAAACTCATTAGTTGAAAGCATTTAAATGAATTTATGCTTTCCATTGGTTTACATTTTCTTTATTTTTCTATGAATATGTTCTAATAACGCTAATAAAGTTCACTTCGACTTCAGCCAAACAAAATTTCATTATTTGAATGAAGTAAAAGCACTTATGCCTAAATGGATATAGCACAATCACTGGTGAAAAACTCAGTGTTGTTTTGCGTTTGTATATCTATTCTGCTACATATGTTGTATTGCGTAGTAACTTGTCTCAATACGAATGTCTGTTTGCCTTGGTCAAGTCCAAATATGTCCATGTGACCCTCATACACTTGGAAAAGCCACAACACAAGGGCGATAAAGAAATTAGTGTCATTGGTATCACATTCTTTTTTGTGCATGAAAAGGAGTAAGAAACGCGTACGGGGAATAGAGTCAAGTTAAGGGAATGGAAATGATTTAATGGAAACGGAAGGTCATAAACGGGATACGGAATGAGAACTAAAAGCAGTTCAAAGGGGATTTGGAAACGAAAATGAAAAAGGAAATTAAGAAGGGTAATTGGAAACGGGAACTGAAAAAGGTTTGAGAGAATCATTGTATTTCCAATCTCTAATGGCCCTAGATCACATATGTACAAGAGGGGGAGGAATGAGGTTTGCGGAGAATGTGAAAGACTATCTTTCAACGAGATTTAACACTGGCGAGACAACTGGTCGTAAAGCCGATCCCGCCCAAGTGGCAGCTGACATGAAAAAAGCCAGAAATACCGATGGAACGAGAAAGTTGAAAAAAAGCGAATGGTTAACAAAGACTCAGGTGGAAGGACTTTTTTTAGACTTGCAGCCAAACGAAGGAAAGGTACAGCTAATCAAGTAGAGGGCGAAGTAGATGACGACGGTGACAGTCTCATCGAAGACGAAATTGTTTACCTTGATGACAAAGCCAGACGTGAAGCAGTAGAATATACTGTCAGCCATATGGGACTGGTGCATCCCATAACTTATGACGATCATGACATTTGCGAGCATGCCAGACATGACACGTTATCGAAATTCAACGTCACAACGTTAAAAGCTATGTGCGCTCACTTTGAACTTCCACACAAATCCAGAGATCTTAAGTCCTTCTTGGTGAACAAGGAAAAGGACGTGGTAAAGGAATGCACCTGTAAAAGTAGCTGACGAGGCTGCCACTCAGTGAAGTAAACAATGTGTAACTAACACGAACACGTTTGTTATTTTAAATTTATGGACGCCTGTAGATTGGACAGGTAAAATGATTATAAATCTGTATTGATCCGTATTTTCGTAATGCCCGTGCTCATTTGAAAACAAACTAGCAAACAAAGAGAGTAAAGAACTATAAAAAGGGACTGAACGAAGGTGTAATGCAATAAATTTCAAGAATGTCGGGATTTGTAAACGGATAAGTGCACTCCTTCATTGCTCTAACCCACCAAAGAAGGAAAAAACAAAGGGTATATACGGCTGATATAAAGAGAAACAATACCGTTACAACATTAACTTTGTAGCATCTTGTTTAGACTTATTATGTGTTCAAGAGATGGAGACAAATATGATTAACTAATTCCCTTGCATGTGTGTCCTGGTGTTAAGAAAAGGGTTACCCAGCCCCTTCCCCGAGTAGTGAAAAGTCCCCATATTTTCTGAAGGATAATTAAGTAATGATAAAATACAATGATTGCGTGTTTTTACGGTATGATTCTTGCTGTAGCTACTAATAAAACCACCTCCAAGTAAGAGAAACTGTTTCTTTTCATTTGCTAAGTCCTAGATTTTTGAAAAAATCTTTGGCAGATAATATATTTTTTCACAGATGCCACAGTGAGATGAAACACAACTAAGGGCAGCATTTTTTCATTTCAATATCGAAAACAGTTTAGCACACTCTGCCTTTTATCGGAACCTTTTCTTTGATTTATTTTCTGTACTGTCTTTTTGCGATTTGCTCCCAAATGCCCGACCACAAAAGTAAATTAGCAAAGTCGCGTTACAATTTGAGTGACACAAGAGGGAAGAAGACACAAGGAAAAGAGAAATATTTAGCGATGAAAACACGAGTCACTTATTAACCGGGTGGGGTCTGGGGCCCGCCCGGTTCTTAAAATGCACTCTGCGTGTTTTCGTCGTCGAAGATCCCAATGAAGTTGGTTGAAGTTGAATGAAGTTAGTCTTAACCCCTAAGGGACGAACGACGGGTAATGGGTAATGGGTACAAATATGTTGTTAAACCGCTGGCTGATATGATAAGGCTCATTTGTGTGAAAACAACTCTTCGAAACTCAAAATGGACGATTTTTAGCGAATTTTTCGCTCTGTTACTTGTGTATTTCGCGTCGGCCTTTTAAATATGGCATCGCCATATGTTCAGCGTGAGATGTACTAGCGAAATTAGTCGAAATTTCGGCTGCAGAGCCGACTGATTTGGTTTTTGTGGACAAAGACGATCTCCCTGTTTCGTTTCTTCGTGTGTTCCACTTGGATTCTGACAACGAATTCACGCTCTGTTGTCGATAGTAGCGAAGAAGAACAATCTGCTGATAAAAGCGGCCAAGAAAGTAATGGTAGCGAGGACACTGAGGAGCGTGAGTACTCAAATTTGATGCGATCAACCGTGATTTGAACTCGACAAGACAAAAACTTCAATGAATAGGTTCGTACAAGAGTAGAAATGGAAAACAACAGCAGTTATCATAAATATTTTGTTCTGTTATTCACTGATATTGTTTACCAGCTGGATTTGAATGTGACCACTCGGTTAGAACGCCGAAAACTGTTTCTTGGTCGTAATTCATGAATACTCAAAAGATTTGCATTAATTGTTACTGTTCAGCTATGATCAATGTTATTTCCACTTTCCTGTTATAAACCTAAACCTATTATTAATGTAATTTTTGTATTTAAAAGAAGGGAAAACTCGATATATGGGCATCATATCTTGATTTCTATTATGATTTATATCAATGCGCGCTATCTTGTAGCTTCAGCGTAGCATGCCAACAACATTTTTCTTTCTTACTTCAATCAACTTTTTAAGAATACAAGAATTACGTTCCCTTTTACACAAAATGTCAAAACTATACCCGTGATGAGGTGAGTTTATATAAGAGGGTGTGCTCAATTGTCACAATGAAACTTGTAAAAAGCTCGCACATTCGGTGGCAAGGGGAGAGCAGAGTTGTCATCGAAAATTTCGCGACTAATTCCACAGTCCGTTGTCGCACACCAGACAGCGAAGTTAAGCTGTTGTGGCCAGTAGCTCATGTTTGGGCCGGCTAGCCATGTTTTGGACTCTTTCCCTGAACGGTAGGTTGGTCGTTAAATATTTTTTGTCAAACTCGGTGCGGCATCGTGAAAGCCTACAGCAGAAATGGGCAAAGAGTCACCTTTTAAACCACTCCGTGTAAGCTGTTGCGGAAACCATTCTGATGATTGGTCAACACCCAGCGCACTTTTCATTTCCGGGCTCCAATATTTGCTGTATAACCACCATAGATATCCAACAAATGACCAGGGCCAGCTTTGAAATGAATTTGCGAGGTTGCCGTGTGGTCTTTGGCGAACACGGTCTGTGCTTCAAATTTTGTTCGGTCAGCGTTTGGATATTTTGTAAGAAAAGTCTTCCAAGCCTTCTGTTCTGCTACTTTGGCAATTTTGTCAGCTTCTGGTGTCTGTATCCATTTAAGAAGAGAAGCCATCTTTTATATTTAAACAAAATATTTTTCTCTAATTATAAAACGGTTGTTGTCACGGTAACTACCTCAAGAAATCCACACAAGGTATATTTTGACCAGCCTATTCCAAAACCAAGCTATATCCCGCTGTTAATTATAAGTTGTTGTCTTTACAACAGCTGGAGTAGTTTGGAAAAGGATGGAATAGTTTATTATAAAAAAGTGAGCAAGGAAGAGGAGGAAACGCGTTATATACGGCAAGAAAACTACTCACTCGATGACATTGGGAATATTTTTGAAAAAGGATTTCCAGAGAAAAATATGTTTTCTGTAGAAAAAGACACTACAGGTCGTTCTTTGATAATAAAAGCAAAAGAGCCTAAAATTAAATCTTTTGGACTGAATAAAAGTCTCATTTAGTTCTTTAATTTGCCTTGGTCTACGGATTACGCAAGTAGTGAAAAGGATTATTTTACATAAATTAAGGTAAGTAATGTTTCAAATCCTAAAAATTACTTCATCAACTGTGACCTAATCAACAAGCAACAAAGCTCGCTAAATGGTAAACCTTCAAGCCTTTTAGCTCGTTTTGATATACGTGGAAAACCGTATGAACAAATTAATTACCAAAATACGCATCTTAACGCATTACGCGACGTTTCTACTGATAAGCACGTCACAAATATGACACTTTCAGTCATAGATGAAAATAATAGTCTCTTTGACTTCAATCAGGAACCTCTCCAGTTTCAAATCGAGATAAATTGAACAAAAAAATATGTTTGTAAATATACCAATGTCTTCGGCCAACGTTTTACCGAGCGCCCCCGCTTATGGCGATGCAGAAATACAGACACTCTATCCGGCCCTGCCAACTCAACCGAATGACAAATTTCGTATGCAGAAAGCAAACGAAGTTTTGAAATATTTAAGCGACGAAGTTTCCCACTACCGGCTTGTTGCAAAAAAATATAAAAGCACGAATACCATTATCAACTACGCTAGCTTTTGTGCGGGTGGCGTTTCTGGTGCCCTTTCGGCATGAGGCGTCGCGGCTGCATTCACAGGAATTGGGGCTCCTGCCTCAATACCCCTTGGCTACGTTGCCTCTTTCTTTGGCCTCACAGCTGCTGGGCTAACCGGGTTTTACAAAAAACTTGAACCCAAACTTATCAAACACTGCAAAATCATGACGCTCGCTTTGTCAAAAAGCGATACAGTCAACCGCATACTGTCAAAATCACTCATTGACGGTAAAATAAGCGATGCCGAGTCTCAATGCATAATTGATGAAAAAGAAAGCCATCGAATTCAGAAGGAAATTCTTCGAAAAGGCACACTTCCCAAAGAAAATAAGAAACAAAGCAGCCCACACATCGAAAAAATAAGACAAGAGGCCAAACTAGAAGAAAGGCTCCACATGCAAAAAAAAAAAAAAAAACTTCTTGGCATTGAGGCCGACGTTTCGAAATAACATTTCAGTCAAAGCGAACAGTCTTCCACTTCATAAAAGCATGATTGCCTGCTCCCATATTTTCCTTTAACGTTTTGGCAACACGCTTTTATTCAACCAAAACAAGGTCTCGGAGGAAGAGCAGCAGTTGTTAAGGATTTTTTTTGTTTGGCGATACTTCACAACACATTCCGAAGGGGGCGAGAGAAAAAGATTTTACAAAAATAAGCGACAGTTTTTAAGCGCCTTTCGGCATTTTACGCACCTTTTGGCATTCGAAATTTCATGCACCTTTCGGAATGTCTACCCCCATTTATTCACTATGGCCATAATTCGTTGCGGAATAATTTGTGCCGAATTTCCGGGAAAAACAAAGATAAAGATGTGTTACAAATGTGACAGGCAAAAAGGACAACTAAAGCATAATATCTCAAGTAGTTAGCGTTATTGGAAAAGCCCAAAAAATAAAATCAGCCGAGATTAAAGTAATCACAGCCGGCCGAAAACCTTCCATATAAAAATAAGCTTATCGAACACGCCGGCGCTTAGGGGGTGTCCCTGCTTCGCCAAGCATGACAATCAAAACACGTGCGACTTGTCGAGAACTTTCTTTTACACGTGTCAATGAACACGAGACATGCAAAGCAACACATAAATGATGGCAGAAAACCACACTCTAAACGTTACATTACTTTCGCTGCCACTCCGACTTATCAAAATAACCCTTACGTTGATATGTGCGAACAGAAAGGAGCTTATAAATATATCGTGTGTGAAGGAAGTCGTTTCTAGAAAGACGGCTTTTGTCATTTCTATTTTTTCACTCGATGTCATGTCTATTTATTTAATCGATGTAATCTTTTATTCTTCACTCTGCTACCCTTCCCTGACCCAACCGAGTAAAGGTATAACTTACCGAAGTAGCGTCGATCTTGCGACTGCAAAACAAAATGGAACAAGGCCGAAACAGAAGGCATGTTCACCAATTTCTTGAGACTCTCGCCACCAGTACAAACGCATCAAGTACACAAGCTCGCATTATGTGGGTAAAAAAGTATCGGTGCGTTCAAAACTGGTGAAGCAGAGAAAAGGCATTCGACGCAGGATGCGACAATTGACCAAATGTGTCGAGACCAAAGAAGCAGAAATAGCCATTTCCAAGAGCGAGATACAGCAGCTTGAGACTAACGTCCAGAATGGCTCAGATCAATCCAGTAGCGAGGAGGATTAAGCTGGATCGCCAATTTTTTCACAATAATTTTTTTCAATCTTACTTTGTGTGTTGTGGTTATTAAGCGCAGCCTTGTCTCGTGACGTCAATGCTTTGAAATCAAAACAATACCCACGCCACGATTAGACACGCAAAGTCACCCAGATTTGAATGACCCTGTTCAAATTTATTTTGGCAAAAGAATATTCATTAAATTTTGCGGACTCATTTGTTTCATTTCAGCGGGAAGGTCTTCTGATACAAATCTTGAATATTGTTTTTAATTATGGCGTTGGCCGAGCATTTGCCAATTATTTACTCCTCTTTGTTTGTCTTTGGTAATTTTTGGCTTCTTCTGGCTCTGATCGATAGGACCTTTTCTTCCTCGCCCCATGTTTCTATTTGATTACAATCGATTCAATAACTTTCATTGGTTGAAAAATCACCAGATAAACATAAGGTATTAAAGATCTTGAAAACAAGTTAAGACCTGTCAGCGTTATATTTAGGCGTTAATTTAAATTATGTAAACACGGAAAGTTCAAGAACATTCTAAAACATAATTACACCCAAAATGATTTTACTGTTTCATGCTCTTATATATGCTATAAACGAACTTTCTACACCAAGATGTATCATTGAAATACGTGAAATCGCCCTTGAGGTTAGCCAGGCTTTTAAGGATTGTCCGACAACAAAAGGCGCTACCTTGAATTGAAACAGCCTGCATATTGATTACGTCTTCACTGGACCGCGAAGTTATTCCTCCGCTGTTGTTTTGATGCTATTTGCGTTATTTTACTTACACACAAGGACTAGGGCTGCCGCTCACCAGTATTTCAGAAATTTTTCTTCAAATTCATAAACCCCCCAGCGGTCTTCAACTTAATAGTGTTTAACTTTATTTTTAAAACACAAGACACATAGTCCTGTTCGCTCACAAGCATAGCATTTGCTGCAAATAAATATTTTAGAAATCCTTCCTTGTTTTTCACAAAAAGGTTTCTCACAATAACATTGGTCTATCAGTTCGCCATGAACCTCGTCCCAACCCATTTCATTTCTTTCCCACATTTTTATTGCGAGGTAGTGTTTGAAAATCTTTTCCCTTAACTCCGGAGGGAGGTTTTGAATGGCCTAGCAAAGCTGGCAGTTGTTTGATCCACGAACCATTGCCGCTGCGGCTGTTATCTCGGCGTATATACTTGTGCAGATAATTCTTCAATTGGAAAATAATTCTGTGACACTTTTGTATATAGTCAGTGCAGACATTTCTTCAATAAAAATTATTTTCTGTGTCACAACCGCTTCACTGTACCGCGAAGTCACGCGCTTCGTTTTTATGCTTTTTTGTTACACACAAATAAGAAGGGGGTTCTGTGCACACCTTGCTCGTAGTGCACTTTCCTGATCTTTTAAAATTGTTTTGTCATGAAACGAGGCGAGTTTGGGAGACGAGTTTCGTGACAAAACAATTTTAAAAGATCAGGAAAGTGCACTACAAGCAAGGTGTCACAGAACCCCCCTCTTATTTGTGTGTCTTTAAATGATGAAAGTGAACTTTTGGTTTCTGAGGGATGCGCCTAGATGATTGACGGCAGCAAAAACATCAATGAAAGAATGACTCAGTAATCAAACCTGATTTTCCAGCATATCCGCCGTTTTTACCGGGCTTTCCTGTTTTACCGGGTGTCCCTGGGATATTTGGGCATTTTCGTTGACGAAAACGACGACAGTCGCTGTCTGTCTTATCACTTTCCTGTAAAAAGACAAAATGCAATGCTACAGATTCAAGAAAATAAATATACTTAAATTCAGATTGCAAAATGTGGGTTCCTTTTTGGCGTGACAAAATTTTAATGAGATGGCTGGTCTTTACACTCTCTAATTTGTCTAAAAAGTGGCTTAAAGGGGTTAAGCTATTCCCGTCTTTGGTATTCTGTTGCAACTACACCAATAACGTTGAGGTGATTACTTCTGAAGCCTGATCTCTTGTGAAGTTATTGTCACTGCTCCTCATTTAAATGAGTTGAGCGCTCTACGAAATACATTCTACACAAGAAAGAAATAACTTTATAATTTTATTTGCTGAACGTTTTGGCCGTCTCGGCCTTCTTCAGGAGCGTAATGACTGTATAACGGCGAGTGTCAACAGAATTATTTAAAATTTGGAGTTACAATAGTGATTGGTTGTAGAAGTTCACGTGCGACGCAGTTAACTGCACTTGGCGATGTAGTACAATGGTGAAATATATATATATATAACATACAATAAAATACGAAAATAGAAACAAACAAAGAAATATTCGGGAAATAGACAAATAAAAAACAAAAAACAAAAAAAATAACAAATTGAAAACAATAACAAATTAGATAAAATATAGTAATAAGGTTAAGTTAAACTATTTATTGCCGGCTTCAATTTGTTGATCCAGTAATCTTCTCTTGTCCTCCTGGTGTACTGGTCTGTTGACCGTAATTTCTCGAGAACTGTCAGTTTCATGTTGTCACGGCCACATCTTTTAAAATGCCTCACTGTGGGAATGTTCTTGTTGCCAACAGTTATGTCAGAGCGGTGTTGATTAGCTCTGTAATGAATGCTGTTACCAGTCTCACCAACATATTGTTCTTTACATTTATCGCATGTGATAAGATAGATTACATTATGAGTGTGACAGTTGGTGTATTGTTTTAGTTGGATTGATTCATGGGTAGAATTGCTAGTGATTGTCGTGGCAAATGATCCATACGATTTGCAGCAGGCACATCGTGGATCGCTACCGCATGGCCAAAATCCTGGTTTAGTGATGGGGGTGGCCTGGCTTTGCTTGTGAACACGGGAGATATGGATTATAAGTCCTTTGTTGTTGCAGAAAGAACGGTTACAGATGTTGCATTCAGTGCCTGTGGGTGTGTTTGTGTTGAGTGGGGCAGGCAAGGTGAGTGGCTCATTTGGTTTGACTGGTCGCAGACGACGGCTTGTAAGGATCTGCGATAAGTTGCGTCCTTTTCTGTAGGCAACAAGGGGAGGGTCTTGGAAGACATCTATACACTTGGGTGACATATATAGGAGCTGGTGGGCTTGGTTTAAGATTTTGTGTAAATTAGGTAGTGCCGGGTTGTAGGTAACAACTAGGGGTACTCTGTTACTGTTTTTTTTTTATTGTGTTCTGTAGAAAGTGCCTCTTCCCTAGTTATGACTCTGGCCCTTGTGATAGATTCTTTTACTAAACCATTTTTATAACCTCGCTCCAGGAGTATTTTGTGAAGATCTTTAACTCTGTTTTCAAAATAGTGGTCGTTAGAGCAGATGCGTCTGAGTCGGAGAGCGAGGCTGTAAGGGATGGCGGTTTTTAGTGTGGCGCGGGTGGCAGCTTGAGTCCACAGGAAGAAAATGTCATCTATGTATCTTTTCCATACTAACGGTTTGTGAGGCGATTTATCCAGAAGTTGATTTTTTAGATACCCCATGTACAGGTTTGCATAAGTCGATGCCATTCTTGTACCCATGGCAGTGCCTGTCTGTTGGATAAAGTGGTTCCCTTGAAATACCAGATTGTTGCAGGTTAGTACCAGTTTAATGAAGCCCAGGATAGTTTGGATTTTGTTGTCAGGAAAGTTATCAAGAGTCATGAAGTGGTTGCATGCTTTCGTGCCGCCCTCGTGTGGGATGTTTGTGTAGAGAGACTTTACATCCCAGGTGACAAGAAGCGTACCAGGGGGTAGAGTGTGGTTACGGTTGAGGTCGTTTAGTTTACGGAGGAAAACGTTGTCGTCTTTAAGATAGGACGGAAGTTTCGTGACTAGGGGTTGTAGCTGGTCATCAACCCATTCGGAGATGTTTGTCGTGGCTGAGCGGATTGTGTTGCAGATAGGCCGGGCAGGAGGTGGACGCTGTAGTTTGTGTATTTTAGGTACAAAGTAGATGTTACCGGGTTTGGCATCCTTTACAATTAGATATTTTGCAGTTTCCTCATCGATGGTTCCCGTGTGGAGGGCTTGATTTACTGCCTCTGTGACCTTTACTACAAATCCGGCGGTGGGATCATGTGCAACATGAAGATACACGTCATCGCCATTTTCATCTTTACCGTTGAGTTTATTGTATGCCTCGGCCAGGTAGTCTGTTTTATTTTGGACCACAACAGCTGCTCCTTTATCTGCTTGTTTTTGTCATGTCTAAGGGTATTTATTGCGTCTCGTTCAAGTTTTGTTATGTTGGAACGGAGTTTCTTGTTAGAGGTAGATCCTTCGAGGATGGTGTTGTCTACAGCATTAATGTAACAATCAAGAAATTTGTCTCTACCAATTCCAGGAGACCATGTCGATGGTTGTCTGAACCTATTTGTCTGCGTATTGTCAAGTACGTTCTTATCATAGAAATATTCCTTTAGGCGCATGCGGCGACTGTTGTATGTTGGGGACGGGTATTTCCCGCTTCATTAAATTGAAATACATCCGGGACATTGTTATTTGTGAGAAGAATCATGTCGAACAACAGGGCCAAGAAATCACTTCAAGCGATTATGTGAGTAGACCTTTTTCCTTCTATTTTCAATTTTAGGCGTTCTCCGCTTAGCTAAGAGTCAGAGTTCTTTTTGATTCGCTTGTGGAGGGGAATGTTATCGCGTGGTTTTCCGGTCGACAATGAGCCGATAATTGACATAAACAACACATGCCAGCGTTTCGCTTTATTCAGATATATCTGATATATTGCCTGGTTTGCTTGAAATTGAATCAAACCTCGATGTAGGACGCTAAAGTTCAGTTTATTTGAGAAGTCAATGCCTTTAGAAAGCTAAAGACAAGCTCTCGGCCGAATGTTTTTACACCTTTATCTTGGTGTCAAATCAGACTGATATGTCATGTTGTTAACACTCTTAATTAAATAGTATAGTTCATGATTCGGGCAAAATACCCTGAAGTTAGTATTTTTGGCCACAAAAGGCAAAAGGAGTGGCTTTTACATTCATCCGAGCTACAATTATGCTTTGTGGAAAGCTTTCTATTCAGGGCTAGTATCAAAACTATCAGTGTCCCTGAAATTTCTGGAGCCTTGTTTTTGCAAATCCAGTAAGATATATATATATATATATATATATATATATATATATATATATATATATATATATATATATATATATATATATATATATATATATATATATATATATATACAAATGACTCCACAATGCAATCCAACAATGTGTAACCGTACATCCTGTGCCCAAGTTCAGGAGTTGCCATAAAGCCATTATGGTAATAACCGGGAGGGCACATTGTATACATTTGTATATTATGCTCACTGTTCATACAGTTTGAGCACTCTTTGGATTGGGTGGAGAGCCTCATAAGAGGTGTTCACAATTGGCATATTGCTTCGCTCACTGCTTGCAGTTTGAGCACTCTCGTGACTCCACAATGCAATCCAACAATGTGTAACCGTACATCCTGTGCCCAAGTTCACATCCTGAAGTGAAGTGCTTTTTGGTAGGGAGCGATGGCTGCGTCGAAAACTTCTTTACTAGATGAAATATTTGTTAATCTTTTTGTTGAACATACCGCTGAACATTGACAAAAGATTAACAAATATTTCATCTAGTAAAGACGTTTTCGACGCAGCCATCGCTCCCTACCAAAAAGCACTTCAAGAAAGCGGATATGATCACAAGCTCACTTACGACCCAGAAGTACAACAAACGAGAAAAAGACAGCGAAAACGAAACGTAACATGGTACAACCCGCCATGGAATTCAAATTTAAAAACCAACCTTGGAAGAAAGTTTCTGTGTATTGTTGATAAATGCTTCCCCAAGATCCACCCACTACACAAGATTTTCAACAGACATACTCTTAAGCTCAGCTACTCATGCATGCCAAACATGAAATCCACTATCGCATCGCACAACAAAAGCATTCTCTCAGAGTCACGCCAGCGCTAACTCAACAATCACGCGATGGATGTAACTGCAGGATAAAGAATGAATGTCTACTAGAAGGTCAATGCCTCCAAAGCAATGTTGTCTATCAAGCAACAGTCACGAGCGAAACTTCCACCGAATCATATGTAGGACTAGCAACAAACTTTAAGGAACGCTACAGAAACCACAACGCATCCTTCAGACACGCCAACAAAAGAAATGAGACTGAACTTTCAAAGCACATTTGGACTCTAAAAGACGCGAAAAAAGCTTTTCAAATTTAAATGGAAAGTGCTAAAAAAGTGCCAACCCTACAATAACATTAGCAAAAAATGTAATCTATGTCTGCACGAAAAGTTTATTATTATCTGTAAAAAAGATCTTTGCAGCTTAAACAAACGCAACGAATTAGCGAGTTCATGCCCCCATAGGAATAGATTTGTCCTCAAGAACTTTAGAGTAACGTAATCTAAACAACTGCTACCTAGCAACCATATTTTGTATACTTTGTATCTTGAATTTAACCGCCAGCATTCAAACTAACGGTCATTCGATAAAAATTGCCTGAAGAGTGTGGTCATTTTTTGACCATACGAAACAGAGCTGTAGCAATAAATCGATGAAATACTATTGAAGCCTGGAACCTTTTTGAATAATTTATATATATATATATATATATTTTGTATAATCATATTATATTATATTATTTTATTATATTATTATATTATTTGTATATATATTATATATTATATTATATTAGTTGTATATATATATATATATATATATATATATATATATATATATATATAGTATAAAAAGACTTCATCAGCTATTAAAGTGCTCAATAGATAAACTAGAGCAATATGCAGATTTGCAGAGTTGGATTATCTGGTCGAAGACATTTATTGCTACTCAGAGTTTCATGCTTCTTGCGAAGCAATCGTCAGGCAACTGCCAAAAATAACGGACACATTTGAAGATATTCAAAATTTGAAAATACAGAACAATGCCTAGTGGCGTGACATGTAAAGATATGATTGGTTAAGCTAAGTGAGTACAGTTTTTAACAGGAATTTCTTAGAATGTCTACAAGTAGTCATCAGTTCGCTTCTGTTGTTCAGTGTTGACATTTCGGGTTGAGAAATAATAAAATATTTTTCCCACAAACACAAATTACATCTCTTGCTTGAATTACAATATGATCGGGCCTGTTTAACCTTACGCCATTTGATGTTGTACACAATTTTCCTCTGTTTGAGGCTCCAAATATATTTACTTAATTCTGTTGCTTGTTTGTACCGCTCGTTCCTAAATGAGCATACATGGTTACTATATCTTAACTTGAAACTTGTGTCGCCAAGTCCAATGTATGTCTCACTTGAGGTTGGTGTCGTGACCTCGGCTTGATAAATGATGTTTTGATCTTTGCATCTTCCGTCCATGGGGCACGTGCGTGAGTTCCGGCAGTTACAATTTCTATCATTGGTGGGATCAGATTTATTAATTTGAACTTTATTGTGGTTGGATATGATTGTTTTGATATTATTCATGCAGCTATAGCTCAATTTAAGCGTGTTCCGGTTAAAAATTTTGTGCAGTGGATTTGATTTAGGAAAGTGTTGATCAATGAGAGAAAGGAAGCACTTTCCTACGTTCGTTTTAACATTCTTGCTGAAAGGTGGATTGTACCAAAGAATATTTCTGGGATGGTTCCTCCGTGATGGCTGCATCTCGTTGCGTGACTCTTTGTAAGAGAGGTTGTAATTATAGCCACTTTTATTGAGTGCTTCTTGGTACAGGGGTTTGGCGTTGTCAAAGCATTGTTGGTCTGAAGATATTTCGGAAAGCCGCTAGTTGATGGAATCTGGGATGTTTTTTAGGATAGATGGTGGATGATTGGATTTCTTGTGCACGTACAATGGGATGTTACCTCCCTTTGTGAATGGATAGTGCTTGCCAGTCTGCAGGTCAAGGGTGACATCTAGGAAGTTTACGATGGTTTTGTTTGCTTCAATTGTTATCTTTAAGTCGTTTTCGCGGAAAATTTTGCACAGCTCCTTTTTGATTTTTTCAATTTCTTGTGGCGTTTTGTTAAAGGCTGCTAGGCCATCGTCGCGATGGAGGCCGATGTTTTGGCCATACCTTTCAGTGAGAAGGGATAACAGGTAGCAGCCGACCAATTCGCACGTTTCGGCACCGTCAAAAGAGCCCATGGTAACGTCGAAAAGGTCATTTGAGGATTTTTTCTCCCATGTGGAATTATTGCTGAACAACAGTGAGCGTTTGGCGTGTAGAATGATGTCACGCTCACGGCTACTGATGGGTCGGTCTTGCTGGCAAAGTCGAGAGCCTTTGAGAGCAACTTCTCATTGATTGAAGGATAGAAGTCACATACATCGAAACATATGAATGAGAGTGCCTCTTTATTCTCTAAGCCGTTGAACCATGATAAGACGCTCGACGTGTTCTTCCACTGGTTGATTTGTGTGTTGTGGATGACGGCGGAGTTGATTTCATCTAGGATATGCTTGCTAACTACACCGATTTCAGACTTGGAAGAGTTGATAAGGCGGCACGTCGGGTGGTCGTTGAATGCGGGTTTGTGGTCTTTCAAGGTGATAAATACGTCTTTCTTTGCTAGTTTTTCAATTCGGTCGTCTAACTTGAGGCGTTTTGCTATGCTGGCTGACTTCGCGTCCAATATATATATATATATATATATATATATATATATATATATATATATATATATATATATATATATATATATATATATATATGTAATTCAAAAAGGTTCCAGGCTTCAATAGTATCTCATCGATTTATTGCTACAGCTCTGTTTCGTATGGTCAAAAGATGACCACACTCTTCAGGCAATTTTTTCGAATGACCGTTAATTTGAATGCTGGCGGTTAAATACAAGATACAAAGTATACAAAATATGGTTGCTAGGTAGCAGTTGTTTAGATTACGTTACTCTAAAGTTCTTGAGGACAAATTTATTTCTTTGGGGGCATGAACTCGCTAATTCGTTGCGTTTGTTTAAGCTGCAAAGATCTTTTTTACAGATAATAATAAACTTTTCGTGCAGACATAGATTACATTTTTTGCTAATATTGTTGTAGGGTTGGCACTTTTTTAACACTTTCCATTTAATTTGAAAGGCTTTTTTCGCGTCTTTTAGGATCCAAATGTGCTTTGACAGTTCAGTCTCATTTCGTTTGTTGGCGTGCCTGAAGGATGCGTTGTGGTTTCTGTAGCGTTCCTTAAAGCCTTCCATATGTATTTACTTAGTTCAGTAGCGTGTTTGTATCGCTCATTTCGAAAAGAACATACATGATTACGATATCTTAATTTGAATGTCGTGTCACAGAGTCCAATGTACGTCTCTTTCGTGTTTGGTGTGGTAACTTCGGCCTGGTAAATAACACTTTCCATGCTACAATTTCCATCCATGGGACAAGCGGTAGATTTCCGGCAGTTGCAATTTTTCGTTTGGTCATTAGTACGTGTGGATTTGTTAATTTGAGCTTTGTTATGGTTAGAGATGATTGTTTTGATGTTTCCCATGCAGCTGTAGCTTAATTTGAGTGTGTTACGGTTAAAAATTTTATGAAGTGGGTTAGATTTGGGGAAGTGCTTATCAATAAGTGAAAGAAAGCATTGACCTCATATTGACCTCATATGACGTTGCCATGGCAACGATTATTGGCAACGTCACAATGACCTCAATTTGTTCATTGGTAAAACGTGTACAAGTTTGTACTAAAATATTTTCCTAAAATTATTGGTATAGCTGCGATAGAACACCTAAAACGGGCATGTCTAATTCTCACTAAACTGTTATGAGCCACCTTAAATTTAATGGGATTTTCCTGTTTAAATATAAATTATAATGTCACAGGAAGTCCACACAGCCATTGGAAAAGTGCATTTTGCACTATAGGAGGCTCACATCGATTTCCAGCACTTTCAAGCTCTTAAACTTTGATAAGCCAGTACTACAAAACCTTATCAGCTGCTGCTACAATAATGACATCAAACAATTTCCAATCATTGCTGAACAAGTTGTGGTCATTTTCATGACGTCTGTGGTTACTATAGCAACAGTTTAACCCGTAGAAACACCCTTAGTTTTCCCTTTAAGCGCTTTTAACTCAAAAATGAGTCCGGTGACCCCCATTTTTTTATTATTGAATGATGATTGGCATATTGAGAAACAACTTTTTGCAAAGTTAAAAGAATTTCTCTGGAGCGGTTTCAGAGCCACCTCAAATTTCCAAAACAATTAGGTCAATTAGTTATTTTTATTTCTTTAATTTTGTAGCGTTGCAATAGTTTGCAGTGTTGCAGGTTCCAATTTGTCCTTCCTTCCTAAATTGCAATGTTTTGGGGCAAACAAAGGATAATTTGACATAAATTAACATATAATTTGGCGACCGATTGGTATCTATCTTTCTCTATAGCCCGCGAGTGACGTCATGACTCAGACAAGACTCAGGAAAACAAACCGGAATGGCGGACGATTTTCCTAAAACACTTTCTAAAACAGCCAATGTTCCTAAGGCACTTTTTTGAAACGAAAACTTCGTTTATACACCTTATTCATAAATGGCAGAACGCGCGGAAGAGTTTGGATCGAGTACATTAAACCGAGGCGAAAGGGGCTTCCGATTCAAATGAGAACAAAGCAGAGTATGGAAATGCAAGTAGTATTTCTTGTATTTCTTGAAATATCTCGTCAGGTCGGCAGTGATTCTTGCCTGTTGATGACTACTATTGAAATTCCTGGTGTTACAACCGCAGATATGTTCGTATGGTTTCGAAGTCAACCCAAAAAGTTGGGAAAATGTTATCGGAAAACCGCATCGATTTTCTCAGTCTCTTCTTCGCTTTCTCGTGTGCAGTTTTAATTCACGCTACTTTAGTTTCTTTTTAATTGAAGTCCCTGAAAGTTCAGTATAGACACAGGAATTAGAAAGGATTATAGAGCTGTAAAAAACTGACACGTCTCTTGATACGGCAAGTAAAGAAGGGCAATTATATGACGCGAGGTTTCCTGAGTATTTCGCCTCCAAAACCATAAATGTTATTCACAACGACTGATCATTCAGTAGAGACTTAACTTGTTATAAATCCTTAAATTATAGAATAGGTAAAGCCTGGGAAAGCAGAAATAAGGTAGAAAGAGCGACCTTTAAAGTCAATAAACTTGAAGATTTTCTCTGAAATAAAATCACTATATATTCTTCAACAAAGATCAAAGTATCATACGCGAGTCGCTTTTAAACTGTAGCAGAACATTGTACAACTACACAAACAGGATAATACAAATTTATGTTAAGTCTGTACATAAATTTAATGCTACAAGTAACGGTTTTCAAATGTATGTGCCATTTTATAATCACCAGTCGGATCAGTAAATAGAGGCGAAAAATTAGAGAAAAAATTTGGCGTCAAAGAAGTGCTATTTAACAATTATTCCATGAGCCCGCGTTGGATACGATGTGGTAAATAGCCAACGAGGCGCGAAGCGCCGAGTTGGCTATAACCACTCGTATCCAACAAGGGCGAATGGAATAATTGTTTTATTAAATTCTTCTTTAGTATAAATCAACTGGACATTTCATTTTGATGTAAACGAAGTGATAGTATGAGGAGGCGGGAAAATTTGTGGCGCGGTGTTCACTTTTTGAGTTGAATGAAACACGGGAGGAAAGCGAGCGAGAGAGTTTTTTTCTGAAGATTTTCCTCGGAAAATCTCCTCGTAAATCGTCTTTTCATCCTGGAAAATTGTGACAACAATTAAGGTCTACGGGAAGATCCGAAGCAATAGCTTTTCTGGAAATTATACGCCTTGTCCAAGACGAGCGAAGCAAGTGTTTACATATTGTACTTGTTTACGGCTCCACGGCTGTTATCAAGACTACTACATTATGCTGAAACGAAATTGCACTCAGATTCGATAAAGTTTATTGAAGTATAAAAGGACAAGATCAAGATTGAAAGGTAACAAACTTAACTGAAGTGCTGAGCCTAGTTTTACGTCGAGCACTGAATGAAATTGTGTCAGTTTTCTAGTCTTCCCGTAAACTATTTTCTGCCTTTCTTCTTCGTTCAGTCGCTCTTGTTGTACATTTACAAGTATTTTTAATTAAACATTTCGCATCAATCCTTTCAGTTTTACGTAGTTGAGTCAACTATGGCATTTTGTGGTATTTGTGTTGTTTTAGGGAAGGCACTGTCGATTATTTCTTGTATAAGCTTATAAACCTCGCCAAATTTTTCTGATGGAACTTTCGCTTCCCGCAGGAAGATTTTCAAACTGAGCGACACTTGCCCCACTCGTTTCCCATATAAGGTCAAACGCAGGTATAATGGCTGATAACCGAGATCTAGTGAACCAATCAGAAAGCTAGAATTGCATTATCCGAGGTTGAGAATTTAATAAAAACTTTTATTACTAAATCGCGTTCTTTACTTACCGTTTCAAGAGTCATGTCAATTTTTTTCAAAAGCTCTGCATTCCTTTCTAAATCCTGTTTCTATACTCAGCTTCCAAGTTCTTTAATTGAAAAGAAACTAGAGTAGCGTGGATTAAAACTGTACACAAGTATAAAGCAGTGAAAAGACTGAGATAATCGATGCGGTTTTCCGACGACATTTTCCCACTTTTTGGTGTTGACTTCGGAAACATACGACCATATCTGCGGTTGTAAAACCAGGTATTTCAACAGCAGTCATCAACAGGCAAGAATCACTGCCTAACTAAGATATACTACTTGCATTTCCATACTCTGCTTTGTTTTCATTTGAATCAGAAGCCCCTTTCGCTCGCTTTCATGTACTCGACCCAAACTCTTCCGCGCGTTCCGCCATTTATGAATAAGGTGTATATCCCGTCTTTTTTTCTTAGAACATGCTGATGTTGTCTGAATCTTGTCGGGGTATAATCCTCTGCAAGTTATTTTTTAAAGCTCGCACACTTCGCTATTCCAATATGGAAGCTGTCTCTTATGCTTGTACCTTGTATCCTCGCTTAACTCCTGCCCTTCCTTCGCGACCATTTTGTCCTTGGTTTCCATTTCCACCATTAACTAGAATATTCAGGTAACCTCCTAACGTATCAGCGTAGATATCGACTAAAATAATAAAAGAGAAAAGAAGAGAAGACATTGTTCTTTTGAACTCATTAATCGCCCACGATTTGGCAGGGTTCATTTTTAAAACTAAATCTGACACACCATTAGTCCTACCTTCTGGTCCCGGAACACCTTGCTTTCCTCCATGTCCATCATCGCCGTATTGCTGTGACCTAGCAGTTGATGTCAAAGTTGGAGCCGACAAGTCCAATTTACTCGCTGCCTTGGAGATAACTCTGCGGCTGAATACTGTCAGTTTTTTTATGCCACGCATTTTGATGTCGCCCTGGGTGATAATATCAAGCCAAATAATATATTTTAAGAGGGACGAAAGGCTACCAGAATTAAACAAATTTACACAACATTATGTTATTCTTCTTCTATTTTAACTTGAACAACACCAAACACTAAGAGTAAATTGTTATCGATTTTAAACAGCTTGTGCGCCGCAATTTTGGATTTTATGACGTGCAATGAGGGTAGTGACTAAAATGGATACTTCAACATCAGAGATCCGCTAGAAGACTGCAAACCAAGCACTTCAGTGTGCGTGCAATGAGTGCTCAGTTGTTTAAAACAAAACATCCTCTGCCTCCTAACAATAGCGGCACAAAATCCAATATGGTGGCGCGCGGGAAATTTAAAAGCCATATTTTTTTTCCATTTTTTTTATCACTGTTAAATGTTATTTCTCCCTTGTTCTGTCAAACTTAGAATTTAGGCATTATTTCAAATAATTAAACATCTACTTGTCGTAAAAGTAGAGGCTCCCTTTAAACTCGGGGCGACGTGTCTAGATCATATATGGCTGTACTATCAACGGCTCCTGTTCTCATGTGCGATCTTAATATGTTTTTTTTAATGCGCTTTTTGTATACTTTTGAAGTCAACATCAATAAGTTAGACAAGCTTAAAAATGTTTCAACCTTTAAATAAACTGTGTCCGCCAGAACTGCAAGCTCGATATTGTTTGTCCTCTTCTGGGTATCTTTAAAGTTTACATTCTTCTTTGTTTTAAGATGTTCTCGCACGAAATCCATGTGGACAACGCGGCCTACTACCTGGTACCGTTCTATTGGTAAAAGACATAGAAAGTAAGTTATTATCCATGTAGCATCTCGCAAGATGACTTGAAATTCCAAGGGACACACAGATGTTTTTGTGATTCAAAATGTCAGAAGTACATTTTTCATGTGTGTGGAACGTTTTTTGCCTGTAAGGTTATCTGCAACCCGAAGAAAACATACCCCCATCCAAAAAGTGTCTGATAAATATACGTTTACGCATAAGAAATGAAAACTATAGATGAAATTTGACGTTGGTCACACTTGCGACTTAAAAAGTTAAATCAGTCAGTTGCACAAACAACTTGGAAGTAAAAAGTCATTTCCGAGTTCTTGGACCATGGAAGACTTCCCAACATTCCGCACACTGGTCGGACGCTTAACTACCACCGAAGAATAGACTGTCATTATATTTCAAGTAGTTGTCTTTCTTTTTTAAGTTAAATCTAATTTGAGTGTATTTCTTACCCGATAAAACGCAACCGTAAAACTCAGCTCTCATGGATATACGTCTATTCCAAGTCTTCGGCAATATTTTGACATATCGAGCTGTGATTGGCGTTAGCAGGGTCTGAGTGACAACGCTGTTTTGGTCGGTGTTTCCACCAAACACCTGTAAATGAAAAACATAAAGTTAGCTGTGGAGTATGTAAACGCAGATATATAGAAGGTGTTCAAGGAACAAAAGATAGGCGGACGCAATTGAAGTAATTTTGTCAAGATGGCGAACAAGTCACTCTTCACATGCTTGCGTTTGTGTTTGCATTTGCGTCAGCAGTGTTGACATGTGAAGGAAGTGTAAATGCAACCGTAAGCCAGGTGCAAGAAAATGGGCAATTCTTGATTCCTGGCGTTTGCATTTGCGCTTTCGTTTGCGTTGCGCTAGTTTGCATCCATTTCTGCTTGCATTTGCGTTTCCGTCGCACGTGTGAAACATAGGCCAGGCTCATTATGTCAACATGTTATTAGAAAAACGTGATCGAGCAGGTAGCGTCAGCACTGAGTATTTCAGCTCCAATAGACCATTTTAGAGTTGCCTGCTCAGTGACCTGGCCTTTGAATGGTAGCAAGGCTGGAGTCGACCTTGCATGGATGCAAACCCGTCTGTTTTTCTCATGTAAATGCAAACTAGTTAGCATCAGAACAACTTGATTTAAAAAAACAAAAAAACAAAGCAGCGACGTCTGTATCAAATGACAACACCAGCCTCGCTACCATTCAAAGGCCAGAGCACTGAGCAGACAACTGTAAAATGGCCTATTAGTGCCGACAATAAGCGACAACGTTGGATTCGACTCGTAGTGTACGAACCGCAACTACTGGCTTCAAAATAATGTTATAACAGTTGGCCAGTTTTCTGGGACAAATCGACAGGCGAAGCTAAACGTCTTGATCAAATGACTGTAAGGACAAATAGATGACCAACATTTTTCATCCGTTATTGTTTCCAACTGACTCAGTGGTATTCGATTGGTATAGCAGTTACAAGTTTCTGTTTAATTTATCTTGAAAGTTGCAGCAAAATCTTGGTTTCTGTGAGGTTCAGTGATCAAAATTCTAAAATCCAGAATCGAAAGACCCCTGAGTTTTTATCCTAAACTGGCTATTAGAAATCCTTAAATATCTCGTTGAAGGTTTTTCAAAGCATCCGCCATCTTTAGGTGGAACATTTTGAATTTCGGAGTTTCACAGATTTTAAGTGCGCCTTTCTGCAAATTTCGACCGAACAGCGGCACAAGTCGAAAAATCGATTTTACTAATATTTTGCACATAGATAAGTCTTAGTGAGAAACTAAACGGACTGCAATTAGTTTGTCCTGATACAGCTTCCTTTCGTAGAAATATGGAAAATCGATTTCGCCCCGTTTGGGCTCAAATCAGTTTTTGAAAGGGAATTGGAAGACGTCACCGTCATGCACGTTTTGAACTTTCTGCTCGCCACTGAGGACCTGGTCACTGTCTATCGCGATGCAACCGGTCAAGACGACACTTTGCAACAGCTCAAACGCATCATACAAGCTGGCTGGCCCGGAGACAGGAGAACTTTACCTGTAACACTATTTCCATACTTTCACATCCGGGACGAGCTAGTGGTTGAGGATGGCCTCATTTTCAGGGGACACAGGCTTGTCATTCCCAAATCCCTGCGTAGAAGGGTGACAGACCAACTCCATGCAAGCCACCAGGGTGTCGCGTCGACGTTACGAAGAGCACGGGAGCTGGTATTCTGGCCAAACATGTCAGCGGAACTGAAGGATCATATCAGCATGTGCGACATATGCTGTGCTTTGGGCCCCAAGCAGCTGAAGGAAACCCTCGTATGTCACGATGTTCCTGATCGCCCCTGGGCAAAGATCGAAACGGACCTCTTCGAAGTTCGGGTCTACAACTCCGGGGCTGCTTCCGTTATCCGGAAAATTAAAGCCCAGGTGGCCAGATACGGGATCCCAGACGAAATTGTGAGTGACCAGGGACCGCAATTCATGTCTCGCGAATTCAAGGAATTTGTTTCTGGCTATGGAATCAGGCACGTTATGACCAGTCCCTATCATCATCAAGCCAATGGCAAGGTGGAGGTAGCTGTGAAGCAGGCGAAAAGAATCCCCCGCGTAAGCAAGAAGACAGGTGGGGACCCATACTTGCCTTTGTTGACGGTGCGAAATACCCCACAGGAACATTTTGAAACTAGCCCCGCACAAAGACTTATGAGCCGGAGAACTAAAACTGATTTGCCAACGTGTGAAAAGTTGCTTAGACCACAAGTGGTAGAAAACTTCCGCGAAAAGGACGCACAGAGAAAGGCCAAACAGCAGCGTTTCTACAACAGAGGAGCGACGGATCTTCCGCCCCTTGATGAGGGAACTAGAGTCCGGGTTCAACCGACAAAATTGGGCGACCACGAGCGGAGACCTCAACCGTTCTCCGTCAGGTCGGCACGAGATCCTACGAGGTCGAGACGGAAGGCGCAAGAACCTACATCAAAAACCGGCAACGTCTTAAGGAAGCTTCCCCGGTAAGAGACACTCGTTCTCAGGATCAGCAGGATGTTCTTCCGGGGAACCAGCTGAACGTACGTCCCCAAGAACAACGGGGCAGCGCTGGACAGGGAACTGCTGACCCAAACCCCTCACCGTCACCCGTTATATCAATTCCTTCAGTGACTGTACCACCGGAAGCAGGAGTGGAAGGGATGCCAAGGACAACTAGAAGCGGAAGAGAAGTCAGAACGCCCGCGTACCTAAGAAACTATAAGCTGGACTAACCTTTTTGGACATTGAACTGATTTAATTTGTTTTTTTTTTCTTCTTTTCTTTTTTTTTTTTTTTGGCTAAGGAGGGAGGATGTTACAGGCTCTAATTTACATTTTTCCTGGGACTGTTGTGAAACGCATCTTAAGTTAAATGTGTGCGGTTTTCCGTGTGACCTTGCTTGTTTTTGGAAGTTAGTTGTAATGGTCTTGGCACTCGAAGAAAACGGATTACTTTTGACATCCGACATCGGTCTCGTAACACTTGCTCCGAGTGAAAACCTGCAAAGCAGTTGTCTGTTCTCCACCCAGTGTTTGAGAATTGAGAAATCCGTTTTATTAGCATTTGATCGAGATCAGTATTCTACGTACATGTACGTTTTTGAAATTTTTTGAAGCTCCGCAAGTCACCCCAAAACACCCCCCTCCCCCCCCCCCCCCCCCCCCCCCCCCACCGCCTGGGCTAAGAAGTTTCAGGGACGTTTCGCATTGAGAAAATTGCCCTTGTGCAACCACATGTAGACCAAGCATGACATTTGCATATATTAAAATGGCGGTCACTCGAATTGTAACCAGCCGTGTCACGCAATTGTTTAGACTTCGAACAACAGATTTTCGGCAAAATTAGTGATAAACACAGGCCAAAGCTGGAGACTGAAAACCATCTCCCCAGAGATTTGTTTTGATATTATAGCAGATGGCTGTATAGTTAACCAATAGAAAGTGTTTTTACAATATTTAAAGTTATCGCCCACAGGAAAAATGGCAATGTTTTACTGCATAATTTCGCTTGCGACACATTTGCAAATTTAGCCTGTCAGTTTAGGCTCGTTTCGGGCTCAAAACTAATCTCGATTTGTTTTGCTTTTCGCTCAGTCATACAATGAAGACCTGAAAAGATTATAGATATCATTGAAAGATTCATAAACAGCTGTAGTGTAATGTGCGAGGCGATCGAATTTTTACAAAATTCAGTCTAACCGGAAGTACATTTTGAACCCAAACGGGGCGAAATCATTTTTTTGCATATTTCTACGAAAGGAAGCTGTGTCAGGACAAACTAACTGCAGCCCGTTTAGTTTCTCACTAGGACCTATCTTTGTGCAAAATATGAGCAAAATCGATTTTCCGACTTGTGCCGCCGAAAGTCGATTTTAGTCGATTTTTGGAGAAAGCGGCACTTGTTGCCATTTTTACGGCTGTTTTGCGTATGCAAATAAAGGAATAAAGGATTTAAAAGGACGATTTTGGCGCAGGTGGGTCGATCGGCTGTAAGCAAAAGGCCGTTGACAGATGGTTGGCAGACCTACATGTAACGTTGCTCTCCGTATGACGTTGCGGTTTATTAAGACCGATGACAGAGCACTGTACTTTAGGCGCGAATGGTTTTGTTTTGAAAGGTATTAGCTATTCGAGCGATAAGCTCAGAAATGAATTATCATGTACAAGACAAATAATTATTTATTTCACTTTAGTTGTTATCTTTTGACACTACACAACTTCTAAAACTCCACAGACTTCTACAAATACTTTCACTTTCATTTGAAAATAGATCACTGCACAGCACATCAACTTTTCGTTCATAGTCAATACACTCATAATATTCAATATAAATGATTTCCTCATCAAAATGCCTAAAAATTCTGCGAATAACTATACAATACAAATTCAAAGAAGCGATAAAACAATTTCGATCCTTACTCCACCCCAGTCGACCTCACGAGTTAAATAAGCGAGCGAAGCGAGCTTTTGGCAGCCAGGTGGCCTATCGATGAAGTCGCGTTTGTGAATCGTTTTGCATTAACACGCTGGTTTACCTTGGCTATAAAACAACGAATCGACTTACTCGATTTCCACTCCTTTTACGACGTTCGGTGGCTGATTAAAACTCTTCTTCCCTGGATGATTACCCTCAAAATAGCAGCGATAACAGACCATAACAGAGGACAATTTTGTCGAGAGAAATCACTCCAAACAGCGAAACAGTAGAATCGAAGCAGAAGCACATGGTATAGAAATGACGTCATTCGCCCCTGGGGGGAGGGGGGCAAATTGATAACCATACATACAAAGATATCCCAAAAAACTCGACTCTTTACCGATTTAGAGAAAAAAACAGCAAATTTGATGACCCTTGCAAAAAAAAAAATAATAAAAAAATAATAATAATAATAAACGTCACGCAATGCATGCAGAAGCGATGACATTTCACAAGGGGCCTTAAATAATTTCGAGACATTTGTCAAAAAAGTAAGGTAAATAAAAGTAGCTGACAACTTCTGTGCTGAGTGACTGTTCAACAAAAGATGCGTTATCTTGGCGTGACATCCGATATACGATATACAATGCAAGATCAAACGCTGTCTTGAAATTGCTTACACCTTTTGTTTTAAAGGAATGGGAAGATTTCTGTTTACTAAATCTTATAGAACGCATCAAATATAATTTGTCTCCTTCGTTTATACCTTAAATTAGTCCTTTCTTACTGCCCAGGAGTATTTTGCTTTGAGTTCTACGCGACGATTTCTTGTTGAGTTGACTTGATTTCTTTTCCCAGTCCTATTCGGTTCGGTCGATCGCAACAGACAACAGATCCCGTCCACTCGCAGAACAACAACGTAAAATGACCAGATTTTGCGTATTGTGGACAACCTGAACCACGACGGATAATTTTGGGTTCTTATATTTGGAATTGAACGCTCAGCAATTAAATGCGACACAATTAAATGCGACGTTTAAAACCAAATGCCGATTTTTTTTTAATTCGAGTCGACTCGAATTAGTACTGTATTCGGCACATGTAAAATGCGACGTTCAAACCAGGCCTTACATAAATTTTTCTTGTATTAATATTAGTATTAGTTTAGTGTCCAGTCTCCCATAATTAGTATTGGGTATTATTTTCCAGGCTATAAGGTTCTTGACACTTAAATTAAGTTCTCACTCACTCACTCGCTCTAAATTTGTGTGGAACATTTTGACGGATAACGCGAGTACGGAATACCGTACAACGCCGAGGCTTGCACAAGCATAAGATCTAGTAATTTTCTACAATCTGTAATATTCTCGATTTTTTTTTTTTTTGCGGCGTAACAGTAAAAAGCCTTGACATTGGCCGAATACGAGAACTCGTTCGGGTGAACCGGAAAACCTTGAATATTGGGAAAAAATGATCCGATCAAGGGGATTGTGGTTTAAATATTGGTGCATAAAACTCTAGCGACACACAAGAAATGAGGGAAATCTATTTATCAAGCCAGATCGACCAGTCCGCTTTAAAAAGAGACGGCCTTTTAAATCTGAACTCCGTCCTTTATAAAACACACGTATTTATGTTCCCCACTTAAACCATTAATTTCATTCTCCGATTTTTATCGCTTGCAGTGCTGAACGGGCATTGGGTAAAGATAACCTGCTACCTTATCTAAGTCATAATAAAAATGTTTCTTACTTTGTCTGCATCATTCTCTTTATATGTCTGAAAAGCCGATGCCTTCTCTTCACTAAAGGAAAGGCTGTAGGTCTTTACCCACTCATTTGCGTCCTGTGTTCCCTGAGTGGCAAACTTTGTGATTTTCACATTTCGGCCAAAGTCCACCTGCAGCCACTGATCCGCATTATTAGTCTGCGCTGACCAGGCGCCCTTTTTCCTTCCATCAGCAACATGCTTAAGCCTGGCATTTTCCGGACCATGGTTTACAGAGTATTTAGAAGACGCCGTTATATGTTGATTTTTAATAGCACCACTTTCCAGCCCAAATGCCTCTTCGCCAGTACATTCTGGCAGATAATACAAATGCATTGTTAATACAAATTATTTAGAAGGAAGGTAGGACTGTGTGGTTTAAAATGAATGACCGAAGAAAGAATTAAAAACTAGAATGTTTTGATGTTTTCCAATGCACCGAAGAAAGCCTAGATTTTTCGAAAGACATGGCCAAATAAAGAACTGTGCTCCAGAGAGCTCTACGGTCATTTTAAAACCTATTACCAGGGAAGCAACAGATTTTGGGTTACTCTAAAAGCAAATTGAAAGAAGCAGAAAAGGAACACTATGAGATGGATTAAAGTTAATTGTCAAGCCTCTCTTTTGAGCCTTTTTTACCCCCTTCCAACTAACTGTTGCCACTCCCCTAGAACACACTGACGGATAATTACCTGCACCATATTGAACAACCGATGGGGTTTCAAACCATTTCATCTCAGGAACAGGGATATCCTCACTGAACGACTGATCACCATTCGTGAAAGTTACACAGTCGTCTGGAAAGAAAATAAAGACTTGTTTTCTTTTTAAATTCCTTCTCTTAGTTTGTCAGTGCTTTTCAAGTTTTATGCGAAGCACCTGCGGGCGCCGAAGGCGCCCGCGGGCGGAGAACCATTGCTATAAAATTGGTAACCCATCCAGCCGAGAAAATTTGGATGTCACGTCCGTCCGTCCGTATGTCCGTCCGTACGTACGTCCGTACGCACGGATTAGGGCTGGGGACGAGTTTGTCTTTGTCCTTGATTTGGAGTCCTTCTCTGCAAACAGTAACCCAAAAACATTTTTTGGTTTGTCGAGAGTTAACTTATTTGTCGTAGAAATTTGTTACTTCAGGTTGTTTTTTCGCGCGTTTTCTTATGATCTGGACATTACATTGCAACTTAAACGAAGCGATTGGATGAAAAGGTATGAAGTTAGATCGTGGACAAAATGTTCGACTCGTCGTTTCGTTATTGCGTTTCATCATTTCGGTACGCCGATACTTCTATTCGAGTCGTCGTTTTCTGGGTTCGACTAGTCGAAATGCCAGTTCGTTTCGGCGTTTTACGAAGTCGACTCGTCGTTTCCTGAGTTCGACTCGTCGTCTTGTCTGTTCGACTCGTCGGCTGACCTCTTCGACTCGTCGTTTTCGCATAGTTGGTCGTTTTGGCGTTTCGTCGTTTCGTTATGTCGTTTCGTCGTTTCGATATGGCGTTTCCGGATTTCGGCTCGTCGACTTTGGTAGGCTATAATTCGTTACAAAATACATGAAGTATTACTTGATTCCATGCGCTAATACATGAAGTGGTTATTCTTGTTTTGCTCATTGCCAGCCGAAAATAGATTCAAGGGAAGAGCAATTGAAGAGATGCCTACGCCAGAGCGTACAACTCCTCCTCTCTCGCGTGAATGGTCGTTTTCATCAAAGTGAAAATATCGGATATCTGATAATACACCTTGACAGAGTTTTGTATATTTTAGCACGCGCATCTTCGTTATTTAACACCCCCCCCCCCCCCCCCCCCCCCACTGGGGTGTTATCACTATAGTCACTCCGGTTCAGACTTCTTCTCTATCATTGTAAGTAACAAGTACATACTAGTTTAAGAGGCCGTCTCTCTTAAAAGCTACCATTGATTCTCGTTCGAAAATTCGATTTTTCTCATTTGCTGGGATTTTGAAGCCCTTACCTATTTAATCACTAAAATAAGTTTTATTTGATTCAAAATCCTAATTTGAATTTTTTAGGATCGATCGAAGTTTGGTCGGAACGACACTAATGATGCACCTCCCGAAACTGTTAAAATAACACATATTGAAGTCGCTCTGAAAAAAATAGCCATTCGCTTAAAAGACCCAATTCTTTTTTCAAGCTATAGACTTATCACAGTAGTTTGTTTAGTGATGTTCCAATTATAATTAATTCTTGTAACTTTTTCTGTAAAAAGGAGAATTTCGACCCCCCTAATCCAGCTTTGAACGAAACAAGAATATAGCTCAACTTTGAAGACACATTTTAAAAATGTGGCACCTGCTTGAGACTGCTTATTTGCATGAACAGAAACAAGAAATGACCCTCGATAAAAAAACAAAAATAAAATTTGTCAGCACGCCAGGTTTGCAAAGCTGACAATCGCTTAAAACTCGGGAAATTTAGAAAATATTCAAGTAACGAACACACTCGCCTTTACAATGTGTTCGAATAAATTCACTTTCTATAATCTCTTACCTGGCTTTAAGATGCAAGTTTTCGCCTCTGAAGTAGCCTCTGAATCCTAACAAACATAAAAACTAGTAGCTTTTTCCTGCAGCTCTGGGTTTATATGCAAGGTATAAATTTTATGTTCCTCATCGTCTAAGGATCGAGCGTGACGGTCACATCACAACACTGTAACGTCTGTGTTCTCTACATTGCTGACCACAATGTTGCTCGAGGGCGCTTGAAGTTCCCTGGAAAAGTTTGTAGATGCATTTAAGTGCTACTGTTACAACACATTAAATTGTGGACTGGAGATCCAACGAAAGAATCAGAAGAATGATAAATGCGGCGGCCATCTTGTGTTTACAGCAGGCGTATTCGTTCCCAGTCTCCTTGGGGTTCTGAACGCTGTAGTCAGTCAGCTTGCTTTTCGGGAAAAGGGAAGGAATGGGAAAAGCCGAAAAAAAAAAAAAGAAAAAACAACAAGAGTGCTTCTTTTGTAAAAGGCAATTTCTTTAAGATTTTATCTCTCGACACCTTCTTTAGGGGTTTCATTGAAAGCTTTTTACTGTCAATAGTGAGGACTTCGACAACTAGCCGATTTGTTGATGTTAAACTGTACATGATGATAACACTTGCTTTTTACAAGACCACACAGAACCCCACCAATATACCAAGAGATAGAGTCATTACACTTCTAGCAACGCTGAATATTAAATATCGGCTACTGCTCTATCTTTTGCTTGGCGAATTAACGTGTTAATTCATTCAGGAATTGACTGTCTGTTCATACACATACAAATTTGTCTGGATTCGCGCTTCGTCGCATTGTTCGAGGTGTACATTTTTGACGGAAGCTGTTTTTGGATCGTGTAACTAATTACTAATATTTCTGTTCCAGTCGAATACGTGTCTATTCATAGAGAGTAGCATCGCAATTACACGCCCCAATAACTACACTGAGTTTGCTAAGTAGAATACTCTTCTTATCTTTGGACTTGAAAGGTACTTCAAGATGCGAAAGAATGTTCTTAAGCATTTGAACGTTAAAGGCTGATAGTTTGCCCTGGTGATAATATTCACAAAGGTCGTACACATCGAAAGTAACAGGGTGCTTCAGCCCAACGTGGTCAGCTATTTCTTCAAGTAATTCCTGACGTTCTGTGTCTTCCACAAGACATTCAACATCTTCTGCTTTTTCAAATGACATTCCAAGTGAGCCCTGTTCTTTGCGTCGCGACGCTGCAAGTCGGGAGAAAAAGCTCTGTATCTGAGTTTTTGTCAACCACTCTGTACAACTAAACTGGCGCTCATTCAATGGATTTCTTGCAGTTCTCATATCCTTTTCAACTTGAGCTGGATCAGCCTTACGGCCAGTTCTTTCTCCAATGTCAAATCTTCTGGTTAAGTACTCTTTAACCTTCGGAGAAAAGCGAGTGGAACCCGTGTGGGCCTTGCTGATAGCCCATCCCATTTGCAGCGGTTGTCTGGCGGGTGTTTCAGAGGAAGTGGGCAATTTAACGCAAGGTGTTTTCTTAGCTACATCTACGGATGCAAATTTTGCCGCCCAATCTCTCCTTAAACCGTCGTAAACACTTTCACTTGTAGAACTTGTTGCTTGCTTGTTGTTAACACTTTCACTTGTAGAACTTGTTGCTTGCTTGTTGTTAACACCTTCACTTGTAGAACTTGTTGCTTGCTTGTTGTTAACACTTTCACTTGTAGAACTTGTTGCTTGCTTGTTGTTGTGTTGACCGACATCAAGGTGAGACTCCAGATCTGTGAATGAATTGAACGCTTCAGCACATCCTGGCACGGAGCAGTCAAAAAGAGGATTTGAATCAACTGAATGCTCCCCCTGATCCGATAAAGGCTTTTTTCTTGGCTTCAGTTCCCTTTCTTTAATCGTAGCAGGAAAACCCTCTTCCGTCTGAAGCATAGTTGGTCCCTGGTGTTGGATTAACACTGTGTCGTATGGGAAAAGCTTCCCTCGGCCGATACTATAAGCTTTCCAGGCTCTGATCCCCGACTCTTCAAAACGAAAATTGTGGAAACTACCAAAGTGGTCGAGTTTGTTGATCAGGAGAGTTTTCTTGGATTCCTCCACGACACTAACTGTGACAGAAGTTCCTCTAACAGGATGTTGCTGGAGAGCTTCTCTCATGTCCGACGCCGTCAGGATATCGTGGCCTTCAGAGCAGTACGCTCGAATTGATGATTTTAGAGGACAAAGAATCCGGTCGCAAATGTCCTTTCCACTTTGAGGTTCGGAGAAGTCATAGGACTCAACTGCTATCCCAACTGTTTCTCCGATGTCTTTCACTGAAGCAATCAAGAAGTTGCTGTGGTAACATCCTGCTTCGTCCGACCTGAGGTAAACACTTTTAACATCATTCACTTTCAAGTATTTCAGCAAATGCTCAATTATGGATGCCACTGCGAACCAATCCTGTGTACATTGGTCAAACAAATGTACAAATGAAGTAACCTTTAACTCTCTTGTTAACTCATCACGTGATACCACGCTACTAACGTGCCAACTAAGGCCTCGCTTCCCGTACCAGTCGCTCTGTTTCTCACGAAAACGAATTTGCAGAAATTTCATTGCCCAATCCATGACAATTAAATTTGAGTTAGGATCGAGTTTTTCAAGAATCTCTTGCTTCGCACGTTCTTGGTTTGTTGATCTCATGATATGCGCTTTCCACTGACTGATAGCCTTTGTAGCTCTCTCGAAATCGTAGAGGATATCTTCTTGTTGCTCCTTGCTGTAAAATTTGGTGTCTCTACTTTTGATCACGTTTCCTATCTTGCCAAGGCAGATAGATATGTCATCGCATTGGCTACAGGAAGTTGAATGTTTATGTGCACATTGTTCTTTTAGGTCTGAATCATTGGCATCACTAAGTGCGAACATCGGACAGTGATCAGGACATCCACTGTCATCTTGCTGACAGTGATTGCGGTATTCGGTTTTGAAGTAGCGTTTACCATCTTGGATAGATTTCTTCATTTCTTCTGCCCAACTCTTTTCTTCGCCCATTTGTTGAAGATCCTCAACTATCCTGCAAATTCTTTCAAAACCAGCCGATCCTTCAGCTGCAGTATTGTCAAGACCACATAACGACCTCTGTTGGGAGGCTTCCCGTACTTCAAAGATCCGAAACAACGTCGCACGGCTAAGCGGCACTACCATTTCTTCTTCACAAAACATTAGATACTGACTTATCATAGTTGAACGAGTAACTGTTCGAACCACATTTGGCATGGTCACTTCTTCACCGTTGTCCAACTTCAGTTTTCGAGTTCCAAACGCAACGTCTTGGTAGAAGTACGGTCGATTTATAAAATCAACAAAATGGTCTACTAAAGTTGTATCCAGTCGAACACGATGAGATGACGGCTTCTCAACGGATAAACCAGGTCCACATTCTCGAGCATGAGCTCTTGCTTTCTTTATTTGCCAAGTAGTTATGCTTTCGTAAGGTTCATGCAACTTTTGCAGTTTATTCATTGGATAACGGTAAGCGTAAATACTAAGAATTTGTCTCTTTAGGTTTTTTGTTGGTGCATTTTTGTATGCTTGCATAAGAGCCACCAAGTCACCGGAAACATGTTCGGTTTCTACATTTGTTGACTGGACACACGATTGCAAAAGCTTTTCTCCAGCATTTGGTGCTATTATTTCACATACAATGCTGCATCCTTCCATTGCTTTTTCAATACATATTTCCTTTTCAGCCTCTGTCGCCTCATCCCAAGTAGATTTTAGCTGAAACGTCAAAGGACTAACTTTGCCGACCTTTGTTTTCTCTGATAAAGTGGCAATTGCTTCATTATACGAGGACATCAAAGACTCTGCTTTTTCTCTGCTTTCTTCCTCTTCTTGGGAGTCTTCATTCTCCTCTTCAGTCCATTGCCCGGGAGTCCACTCCGCCTGTTTTTCAATCTCAGATTGTAGTAGTCTAGACGTCACCGGGGTACATTCCAAACGTGTTGTGGTTTCTAGGTTTTTTGCTGCCCTTTGTTTGGCGAGTCTGTAAAAACCGTGACAACAATAATAAAAAAATCAATGTATTTGCATCCTTCGACTGAGTGAACAATTCATATCGTATTTTTTACTTTCATTTAGATTTGCTGTCCTTCATAAAATGCAAATATTCCAATTTGATATAGATAATGATCATTCATTGTATTATTAAAAATACGAGCCTAGCAAAGTATTCTTAACGTAATTTAATGCACAATGCTCCTGAAATGTGCAAAATTTCGTTTCTGGGATTAGTTTTTCTTTCTGGGTATTTTTTATATATTACAATGTTTCTTCATTAAAATATTCAACATAACAGCATCCATTATTCGTCTTCAAACCTCAAACCCTGCTTTTTTTCTGTTTCGTTCCCTTTTTTACAGCATTCCGGTTCCATCAAACTGAAATGTTCCTCAGACTTCTTTTTTTGTTTCTTCAGACAGGAGGTACAAATTGCTGGGCAAATAAACAGAAAAATATCAGCCAAATATAGTTGGACAATCGGACGTTCTAAGCATTAGTCTGTACACTTATCAGGTACATCCAACCCTATAATCTGAATGCAATGATTTGGTTCTGGTTTCATATCAACCTGCCTTCAAAACTGACGAAATTCTATCTCGGAGAATAGAGGCTTTCAAAATTGTCTGTCGGGGGATACCCCCGAAATCCCATTTAAGCTCGCGTCTGAGCCGTTCACGAGTTTGCATCTACTCCGCTCTAGCGCACCACACCATAAAAAGTCCTGACTACGGGTGTGGGCATTGATTGTTGTTAGCCTTCAAAAATGGCTCAATGAGCAACAATAACAATCTTAAAGCATTTTGATTAGACTGGCTCGCAGGTAGCTAGTGCCAGTCTTGGCGGGCCAGTCTATTAACATGTAAGTTTCAGTTCTGAGATCGGATGACGTTCCAATAAAAATCCATAGTCACTCATTCTGTCTCGTTTATAAGTCCCACCAAGCTTGTGGAAACTGACAGAACAAACCCAATATAGGCTAGCAAAACAACTTTTTGGTAAAGTCATGTTAATTTCAGTAGGAATTACTATTTATAAGTTAAGGGGGGTCCTTCTTAACTACAGATCTAGAGCAGTTGCTAGGGAATTCCTGAAGACCAGTTTTAGTGGCAAGCCATTTTGGACCGTTTTGTAACGCTTAATGGTAAATTTTGTGGGGCAGGAAATACCTGCTTGAAATATTGACATTGCGCCTGCATAACTAGTGCCAGTCCTAAACCGCGCGTTAGAATTTAAAATCCCTAAAACTTGGAGGAAAAAAGGAAAAGTTCTGAATTTTTTAAAGAATCGGAGATAACATAGCCTTCTTTATAATCCTACGTATGGGATTACCGTTTACAAGAAAGAAAAAAGTGCTACTGAAGAAAGTCTGAAAATACGGGTGTTTATTATGTCATAACTTTTACAATAATGCAAATTTTGTAAAACCCATACGAAGCATTAAGCATGTGGACATTCTTTATCTATTGGCACCAATTTTAACTTTCAGTTTTATATGCCCTTTCAGTTTTAGGTTTTTTTCTATTCTGGCCACGCCACTTGTCAAATATGGCCGTGATTTGAAACTCTTGAAGGACTCTTCAATTGAACAAAGTTGCGAAAAAGCTTATCCGTAGCAGGTCAAGTTTCCAAAATATGGCGGTTAGATACCTTCCTTAGCAACAACTTAGTAGTTAAGAAGGACCCCCCTTAAGAGTAACATTTTCTTACCTGACCCAATCGGAACTGTTATCCCAAAAATAGTCTGAATATTTTTTGCCATCTGCACGTTTACCACATCTCTGTTCTTCTGTTTTTTTTCTTGCTCCGGAATGGAGAGGATATTGGCATGTCCTTAGAGGACGCCAATTACGACCCAGATTGTATCTGTGTTTTGGGCAAATCCACATGCACTCAAGGTGATGTGCTGGCAAATCGAATTTCCCGGCCCTCATAAGTATGAGATCGTGTTCTTCGACATTTCCAATGAGTTTGGAAAGATGGCAACTTTGCAAGTGACTAGTTATGTCATCTTTGCATTCCACTAATCTTCGCACGACAAATTCACAACCACGGAAGTCACCGCAACTAGATTTTCGTAACTCCGAGAACGAACATTTCGTCTCCATTGCGAGCTTGTTGGTTTCATCTCACAAGGAAACTGGAAACAAAATCACGTGTTGTAAACACAAGATGGCCGCCGCATTCTTAGTTATCATTCTTCCCATTCTTTCGTTGGATCTCCTGCGGTCTACAATTTGATTTGTTGTAACAGTAGCGCTTAAATGCATCTATGAACTTTTCAAGGGAACTTTAAGCGGCCTCGAGCAACATCATTGTCAGCAGTACAGAGAACAAAGACGTTGCAGTGTTGTGATGTGACCGTCACGCTCGATAGTTTGCTGATGAGGAACATAAAATCTATACTTTGCATATAAACCCAGAGCTGCAGGAAAAAGCTACTAGTTGTGATGTCCAGTTATTAGGATTCAGAGGCTACTTCAAAGGCGAAAACTTACATCTTAAAGTCAGGTAAGAGATTATAGAAAGTGAATTTATTCGAACACATTGTAAAGGCGAGTGTGTTCGTTACTTGAATATTTTCTAAATTTCCCGAGTTTTAAGCGATTGTCAGCTTTGCAAACCTGGCGTGCTGACAAATTTTATTTTTGTTTTTTATCGAGGGTCATTTCTTGTTTCTGTTCATGCAAATAAGCAGTCTCAAGCAGGTGCCACATTTTTAAAATGTGCCTTCAAAGTTGAGCTATATTCTTGTTTCGTTCAAAGCTGGATTAGGGGGGTCGAAATTCTCCTTTTAACAGAAAAAGTTACAAGAATTAATTATAATTGGAACATCACTAAACAAACTACTGTGATAAGTCTATAGCTTGAAAAAAGAATTGGGTCTTTTAAGCGAATGGCTATTTTTTCAGGGCGACTTCAATATGTGTTATTTTAACAGTTTCGGGAGGTGCGTCATTAGTGTCGTTCCGACCAAACTTCGATCGATCCTAAAAAATTCAAATTAGGATTTTGAATCAAATAAAACTTATTTTAGTGCTTAAATAGGTAAGGGCTTCAAAATCCCAGCAAATGAGAAAAATCGAATTTTCGAACGAGAATCAATGGTAGCTTTTAAGAGAGACGGCCTCTTAAATGCTTGCACCTTCAGCCTTTTTTTGTTTTAATAAAATTAATAGTACAGTATTGAATTGTCTGGCCTTGTGCAGTTAGGGACCGGTCATTACGAAGGATCATTACGAAGTCGGATTTCTATTCTAGTGCTACCGCCCTTCGATTAAAGTTAGGATGGGATTCCCTCTATACCAGAAGGAAAAAGCATAAAGCGAAACTAATGTTTAAAACCATAAATAAACAAGCTCCGGAGTACTTACAAGACCTATTTAAACCATTCAGCACAGGATATAATCTTAGAGACAAGGCAAATAAGTTAGCTCTACCTAAGCCCCGTACTGATTTCTTAAAACAAAGTTTATGTTACAGTGGGGCACAATTGTGGAATAGCCTTCCCCACGATGCCAGAGCTGCTAGATCCTTTAGCCACTTTAAAAGACTTATCAATTGCCTGATGTCTCCCTCGTGCTCCCACACGGCAAACATGTAAATCAGTTTTATTTTTTAATGTGATGCAATCATTCCTAACTTGTAACTGATGTTTTTACCGTGTTTAAATAAAGTATATGTATGTATGTATGTATGGTCATTATTTATGTAGAGGGAGGGGGGGGGGGGAGGGAGAAAAGAAGGGGGGGGGGGGGTCAAGGCCATTTCAGATTGGCTAGAGGGGGGGGGGGGGGGCTAAACTTTTTTATAAAGAAGTTTAGGGGGGGTCAGCAGTTTGAGGTATACAGTATTGTAAGAGGTGTTCATTGGCCAAGGTGGGTGAAACAGTTAAATAGTAGAGTGCAAACACTATCTGTGAAACAGTAATGCTAAATTGTATAATTTTATGGTAATTCTATTGTTTTTCTTTTGCATAAACTCCACTATTATGTACAACTTAGTGATTTGTATTTTACAGAAATACTGTTTGCACTCTAAACTCCATTGTTATCTCAAGTTAGTAAAGAATCCAGACCTATCTGGTTTAATATTTGGTTTGACTGAAATTATTTTCTGCTATAAACAAAGTAAAAAGCATGTGACAGGGTGACAGGCCTACACAGACTCCTACGTTCGTGAAATTTGTACAGTTGCCGTTTTGTATTGGATTTGGTCGTCCAATTGTATAGAAAGGGCACTATACGCTGTCAGCTGTATTATTAGGAGGCGTTTTTAGTTGAGAAGAGCCGTGAGACTGACGCCCAGGAAATGTTTTCAGAGGTCATAGGTCTGCACAGTTTCCCGTTACTAGATTTTTGACACCTCTGTATTTAACTTGTCATACGTATTGCTAAAGCGGTTAGTCTCTGCTCATCCACATATGCAAGATAAGTTTTTAGCTCTCAAAATGTTCGAAAAACTGGCCACTGGTCCACACGATACGCCGATTTTGTGATATAGTAGGTTAGTTCCATTGTTATGCAAAGTAGCTATTAAATCATCTTATGATTGTATATAGCATGCATTACATAAGGCATATAAGAGGAGATATGAGGTGAGGGCGGGGAAGGGGGGGAGGGTCATCACGTAAATATTGAAAAAAGATGGGTGGGGGGGTCTCTTGCTAATTACCTGGCCTGGAGGGGGGGCCTTACAGAAATTTTGATCTTTCCAATATATCCCCCCCCCCCCCCCCCCCCCCTCTACATAAATAATGACCGGTCCCTTACTACATTTTAGCCCAACTGTACAAGACTCTCATTTAAGAACAAAATCATCTTAAGTTTAGCACAATAGCCAAACATCTTTGCTCCAGGAATATCATTAATCGTTCAATTTAGGTGTTAAAAATTTAAATAATCACAGCCTGAAAATGTAGTAATTATCGTTGGTAAGCATACAGCATTGGCTATAGCATACTTTTTCGATTCGTGTCATTCACGTTGTGTTTTAAATCCTTTACAGGGCTTTCAAACAAAACTATTAAGCTTATTAAAAATATTTCTACCACAAAAAACCTCTACACTACTGTCACTTCATACATGTATTAAAGTACAATGTCTGCAATGTACATCCCTCATATTTCAAAATCCAAAAAAGTTATTCAGTATCAGTTTTGTGTCAACTTGACGTCTAGGCACGTAGGATTCCAACACACAAAGCCGGTTTTCTTGCCAAATGCAAGGTGCTTTAAAAAGGGCACTTCCTTAAGACCTATAATTTACTCTGCCCGTAAATAAAACCTGAAATTCGCCTCTGCTCTTGTGTTCGAACTACTTGTTCCGTCGATCTTTGGTCAGCACTAGCCGAAGTTAATTCAGTAGAAGAGCTTTGTCCTGTTGGACGAAATACGATCTATTTTCTCTAGGCAATCTTTCAGAATATCTTTCACCTCGTCCATTTTGATTTTTGGCACTCAGGGAACCATAACGCCGGAAAACAGAAAGTACTTCATGTATTTTGTAACGAATTATAGCCTACCAAAGTCGACGAGTCGAAATCAGGAAACGCCATATCGAAACGACGAAACGACATAACGAAACGACGAAACGCCAAAACGACCAACTATGCGAAAACGACGAGTCGAAGAGGTCAGCCGACGAGTCGAACAGACAAGACGACGAGTCGAACTCAGGAAACGACGAGTCGACCTCGTAAAACGCCGAAATGAACTGGCATTTCGACTAGTCGAACCCAGAAAACGACGACTCGAATAGAAGTATCGGCGTACCGAAATGATGAAACGCAATAACGAAACGACGAGTCCAACATTTTGTCCACGATCTAACTTCATAAAATGGCGCTAAAATAGTTGGTACGTTGTTCACCTTTTAACCTGAATGAAAGACGTGAAGAGAGCATGCTAAAAAACATAGTGCTTCGTGAATATTTCGCACTCTATTTACTCATCAACTTTATGGAAACCTCATGCCAAATGATTTAGGACAACCGCTTAACGGGATGATCCGAAATAATTGCCGACTTGAATACGATATACATCGGAAAACACCAAGAGTTGAAGCACGGCGGCTGACCTTGGCTGAAAAGCTGCTGAATAGTTAATTGAACTGGAATAAAAGTGAGCTCAGAGCTGGTGAAGTTCACTAAGTGATGGACAAAAGACTGCTAACAGACCTAACAGCTACACCGAAAGGAAAGGAGAGATCGATCTTCGCCGATAATTCAAAACACTGTAAGAACTGATATGTCGGTGGTGTTGGAGTAAAAAAGAGCCGAGAAAAAAAGAGCGGGCGGAGGAGGACTGGGGAGAAGGAGGGAGCGCCTGCAATAAAAGCCCCTATTGGTTCAATTCTGCGGTCGCTGGCGGCCGCAAAATTCCGATTGGTCAATCAGACAATAGAGTGGCTTCGTGGTGTGATAATTGCGGCAGTATCAAGACGGCGACCGAAGTGGACGTGTTGTCAAAAGCTTTAGCCGATTTAAACGTCGCCGCCACTCGCGAATTCACTTTAAAACCAGAACAAGAGGTAGCAGTGAGAGCTCTACTCCATGGGAAAGATGTTTTAGCGGTTTTGCCAACAGGATATGGCAATAGCATGATATACCAAATGTTTGTCCGCGCCAAGGACTATCAAATGAATGGCAAAGCAGCGATTCTTGTTATTTCTCCGTTGGTTAGTATTATAAAAGACCAGATACAAGACTCAGCCGTCGATATCAGCGAAGGCAGCGATTTCTTCAGGTTTTCTACCTTTCAGAATGGTATCTGATTTACTCAGAGCTTTGAACTCGGAAGAAACAGCGATTCTGACAGCTTCCTTGTGTGTTCAATGAGTTCTTCGTGTCTGAATGCGTGATTAGCCGCCGTTTTCCAGTTCTTGAGCGCCAAATTGATAATCAGAGATTTTGTCGCGTTGTCGAACGTTTTGCGAACGATGACTTCTCCGTTGGGATTTAGGATAAGTACCTTGAGCTGGGAGCTTGATTTTCCGTCTATATCGTCAATATTACAAAAGTTAGACAGAACGTCGGCATCCTGTTCAGCAGCAGTAGGTTTTACTTGCTCTGTCGAAAACGTGTCGATATCGCTGATCGATTCTGTGTTCTGAGAATTACTCCCGGCAAAATTCTCGGTAAACAAGGCCTTCCTAGAACTAGCCTTTCCAGCCTGAACGGTCTGAACGGCGTTCTGTTCGCTGTCGTTGAGTTGTTTTTATGCGTGGCTTCTTTCCGGCGTAACAGTCGTAGGAAGCTGTCGTTTGCTTCGATCTTCGCAGCCCGCGTCCCCGTTTAAATCTTCATCAGCTAATAAAGCTTTCTCAACAAAACTGTATAGCTCGGCTGCATTCCGAATTTTGCGACCACAAGGTCTGCAGACCCGTTCTGATAAGTTTTGGTTTCTCGATAAAGTTGACCTTGACCTTGAGCCCAATCGACCCGCAACACTCCGCTAAAATAAGCCCCGCACTTTCTTGTCTTCCAGAAGGCGTAAATAAATTTTCAAAGGACACTCTTGCTCCGTCAGAGGCAAAACTCGCTCCACAAAATCTGCACTTGTTATTTCGGATGTCTACCTTGGGCTTTCTACCTCGTTTACTGGGCTTTGTTGGAGTTGACATTCCGTGCGGGGATTTACTCTAGCGTAGCACGCTGCTACGAAAAATATTTTTTTCACGCCTTTGCGATAAATTCTCGCGTGTAATCAGTCATAAAATAAATAAATCACTTTATTAAATGTCATGCGGAAGAGCGCGCGCCTAATTTTGATTGGACGTTGAAATGACAGTAGAGTTAATCAAATTATGCAAACGAAGTGGGCGGAAGTGCAAAAGAGACGGCTTTTATTGCAGGCGCACCCTCCTTCTCCCCAGTCCCCCTCCGCCCTTTTTTTTCTCCCGATTTCCCACCCCCCTCCCCCTCCCCCTTTATGCGCCAGCTACGCAGGCTAGTTCAGACTACCTCACGGGCTTTCCCTACCGCATATTTGCTTACCAGAAATGAAGAAAATTGACTCAGCTCTCTGCATAAAATTCCCTTAGGTATTTAGCAACGCATACGATAAAACAGAATTAGATTATTATCATGCAACCAAACCGCAGCGAAAAGACAGAGGACGGTTCAAAACAACATTGTAAGCTTTATTCTAAGTTAGCGTGCACCACTTCCCAAATCACAAACTGTCACAATTCTTACACAAAATCTGACTTACAAAACCGGCACCATCAATTTGCAGAGTTTGTTTTGCTGCGGTGATTTTCTCAGTTTGCCGTGATGTGAGTTCATTTGGTTTACTGTGTTTAGCAGCGATTTACTTTGTTTTTCTGTACTTTTTTTTTTTTTTTTTGCCTTGAGTTGATTTTTTGCCCTTACTGTTTTGTATTAAATCAAAACAAGATCAAGGTCCTTTTTACATTGAATAACTCATAAAGGTGTATTAATTAATGTACAGTAAACGTTGTAAAATGTTTTACAAAGATATCTGTTGTGTGCTCCTGGATGCGTACGTGAGGAAAGTGTACTCGTCAATTTCGGTTTAACCTCGAAATATGTTGACATCGCTTTCGTCAACAAAACCATGAGAGGTTTTTACATGTAAGCCTTTTGGACACATTGTAGGGCGCTTTATTTGGAGGAGTAGCCTAATGGTTGGTTAGTTGGGCTCCCGATCGGCGAGTTCCGGGTTGGACCTCTGGAAATAGTCACCATTCTGTCTCTCTCTCTCTGTTTAATTTACATTGAGAGGCGGCAATATGACCGGAACTAACATGAACCGGTAGTGGAGGGGGAGGAACCGGGATATGATAAAAGACCAATTTGGTCAAGTTTTTTTACTCGTTAAGACGCCTATTTTATGTCTAAAGCATTACCCTCTTTCAAGTCTGGAGCTTTTTTTTGCAGAACAGAGACCTAGGCTGCGTTATTCCAGATAGTCTTATTGATAAAGAAATTGAAATCTCGCGCTTACCGCCATACAACTCCACTCTGAGACAGTTCCAATTATGTCGCTTGGTTGGATGAAAGCGAAAGTATCTTGCAGAAACTGAAACTGGTAACTTGTGTTGGTCAACTGTGTTGCTATCACCGTTCCTTTGAAACTCCTTTGAGCAATAACAACAACAAGATAAATCAAATTGGACCTCTCTAACTTAAATAATTTCGTGACATGGAATAACAATACAGCAGAATTTGTTTTAGCGCTGTAACCTCTCACCACGTCTACACCATCTGCATCTTGATAAGGTGTCCAAACGCTTCCATCAGATGAGTAAGAGAGCTTGAAGGCTGTGGCCCATTCATTGCCATTTACGTCTCCTTGCGTAGCAGCACCGCACACTTGAATCTCTTTTCCAAGATCAACCTGCAGCCAGTCATCAGCCCCGCTGGGTTCTTTTGTACACCAGCCATCGCCTCTGTCTCCGTTGAGTCGACCGTAAGCGGGTTGAAAACGATCGCCTTCTTGAGAAGAAGCAGTGAGCTGGTTATCAGGAATTTTGGCTCGGTCTGAAACTTTTAAAGGCTTTGTGAAGCAATCATCCGCTGGTTCTGAAGGCAAAGAGTTATTCATAGAAAAATTTAAACAACTGATGTCACTAAAAAGGTCATAAAGATAATTTCTAGAACGTTTGTTCTCATTGTTACTACCATTTACTCGGCTGTTGCTGTACGGGTGATATAGTGTTACCATTTTTTTTTCTGTTACTTCTCTCATGTTATCGGCAAATAGTGTTACCATTTTTTTTTTCTGTTACTTCTCTCATGTTATCGGCAAATGTTCATCGCGTTTCACTGTGTTATGAATGCACGACGCGAAATCTTCATGCAGTGTCATATTTTAGTTTATTTTCTTCAATACGTGGATTCCATGACATTCCAAGACCCACTTTCGGTGATTTAGCGATGCCCATATGTGGTCTATTATGCGATATCGCCTGATAGTTAGCCGACGAGGCCGTAGTCCGAGTTGGCTAAACGTTCATCTTTCCTAATTATAAATTAATTCGAGAACAGCATTTCGCAGCACGAAAAGACTCGCTGGTGGCTTTTAAGCGAGTATTGCTGACCATAAATAGATATTACTCATATGTTTCATAAGGAATGGCGCGGGCTAAATTTTTTGTTACCGCTGCAGCATCTATCAACGGACTTTACCCAAACAATTTGTTTGTTTAAAAAAAAAAAAAACATTTCAAACGTAAGATATTTAATAACGTTGTAACGAAGTCTTGGTGCCCTTTCACGGAAAATAAAAATTCCCCTCGTGGGAAGGCGTAGTCTGCGTATAACCGCTTGCTCAGAATCAGAAAACTAGAAAAGTACTTTGTAGCTTTTGAACAAAAGTTGTGTCAGATCATTTTATTGCTTAGTTAACTTCAATTGTGAAAGATATATATAATAAAAAAAAAATACCAAAAAAAAAATATATTAAGCAGGAGGTTTTCGTTCAGCTAGGGATTTACAAGTTTAATAATGAAAAAGGCTAGTGGTTTTGTTAAGGGACCTGACATTTTAAATATAACGGGTGTACACCTTAAAGCTGACAGTACAAGATGTCTGGAAAAACTGTTTTACTACGAGTTATTTAATATATTCACTCGAAATATGTTTGTTTAATGTTAGGTTGACTTTCAAAATGAACATTATAAAACGAAGTGTAATTTGTTTATTTCCGTTTCTTTGAAACCCAATAAGTAGTTGTTTTAGACTGTTTTTTTTTCTCTTAAGTACTGTCGGTTTGTTTCTTTTTAAATTCTTTCCAAATCTGCAACATGAATATCAACTGAACAAAAGGAAACTAGTAAATAACTAATCGCTGTGAAAGCTAAACCCACCTTGTCCGGATCCCAAAACGAACAGCATTCCCACGAAAACGAAAGTTGATAAAATTGGGCAAGAATTCATCGCCTATCACCAAGCACTTAAGCTGTTAAGTCTTCTATTGTTCATATGATTTGAGGAAATTATCAATGACACCTCGTGTCCTAATGCAACACGACTAAAAGTCGTTTCTACAACACCACCTCTTTTCATAAGCCAATGGCGTTTTACTGTGATACGATCAATGGTGGCAGCATTGTTGAGTGATTTACTTGTCATATTTAGGAAACAATTGTCTGATAGATACACACCCACCATGGACCTGTTGCTGGTCTTACTTTACAGTACGGCTACTATTACCGGGGTCACCCAGACAAAGTTAACCAATCACAAAGCAGAACGAAAACAATAGGTTTCAGCATTTTTGCAACTTCAGCCAATGAAATGTCGAATACAGAACAATGAAATTTCAACTTGTTCGTTCACCACGAAAACAGATCGATACAAATTTTGGCTGTATGGCACTGAGTTTTCAATTAATTTCGATTGCATCCCTTTTAAACTTGAGTAGTTGTGACAGCAACATTTGGAAGGTAAATATTAGCGATGCGCACTGTAACTAGTCCATTTTGGAATGGAATTTCTCAAAAAATAAAAACCCGACTACTCTCTAAAAGATAATAGGCTAAGACATGTTGAGTTAAATTTCGAACATTGTATGTCCGAGATGACAATTTTTACACCTTAGGTGACAAACCTCATTTGAATTGCGGGCTCAGATATAATACTCGGTCGTTTTACGGCTTTATTTGTAGAGGTAGATTGCATTAAAACTTGTCAGCTTAAACCTCTTCCAAAAAATAATAATAATTAAAAAAAATCTCGGAATCGTCTTATGAAGGTTACGGCAAAAACCTCAAAAAAAACCCCAAAACGATGAAGCAGCCCAAAAGGACAACAGAAACCAAGAAAGGTGAGTACATTTTCTTTATTTTATTGAAAAAAAGGTAAAATTTTATTTCGTCGAGCGCTTTTATTCCACGTTATTTTTAACTCCATACAAAGTCTTAAAGAGCGCTCAAATCTCCAACGGTTTAAATTGTAACACAACACCGCGCACTTCAAGTAGTCACGTCCCACTCGATACGCTTACATAACAAGGCATTCCTACCCTTACATAAATCATTAATTCGATCGATTTCTCGAGTCGTGAGTTTGGGATGCCTGTGATTTGAATTTACGAGAAATTTCCGGTGTAAAGTATCAGAATATCCGAGCTAACTCGAATGCAATTGGAAACAATTAAGCTTCCCTGGTAAGTACGAACAATAGTGGCAAGATCGTTCGATTATTTTTAATCTATCTGCGGGAACTTAAGGTTCGCAGACACGGTCATCGTGTTATTGCGTACGATTTTGCACACATTAACACGGTGATCGTGTCACCGAAACACTTGTACCGTGTCCTAACATGCTGCTTTGTTTTTAGCGTACAAAGTAAAACAATAGCTTTGCTACTAATGAGGAAAGTGACTTACACGGAGCTACTTGTGTTAAGACACGCATCTTTTGTTTAAACGTGCGAACGTGCCGTACGCGTGCGTTCACCTTTTTCCCTGTTTTCCCATGGAGAGTCACATTTTGTAATTGTTGTTAGTGCCGTTTACTCAGTTGTTGCTGTACGGCTGATGGTGTTACCACTGTTGGTATTTCTATTTTTGGGAACTATTGGTCAATACCTCATGATGAAAATTTGGAAAAACGTCTGCAGAAAAGTGAAGAATCACTTCTGCTTATTTTTTCTACTACTTCTCTTGTATTATCTGGAAATGCTCATCGAGTTTGACTGCAGTGTTATGAATGCATGGCCCGAAATCGTTATGCAGTGTGATATTTTTGTTTTATTTTCTTCGGTGCGTGGAGTCCATGATATTTCATGGCCCACTTTTGGTGATTTAGCTTACGATAGTGAAGAATTATCCCGCGAAATCGCGCGGAATATCGTCTATTAGTATCATCCAACTAGTGGACTAAAGCAAATCCTGCAATGTAATTGGCGACGCTACTGGAGGACTATTAGTAATAGCGAAATTCGTGACGCTTTGTTTCGTTTCATTCCCAAATAAATCTTTCTTCAACTTGCATTTGCTAACTTTATTATTGCTTTTTCTAACCGACTAGTTGGCGGATACTGAAGCAATTAGACCCTTCGCCCTCAAGGGCTACGTGTCTAATTGTTAATTATACTTAGCCGACAAGGCCGTAGGACGAGTTGGTATATCCCGCAACTACCACAGATGAAAACTCGGGAGCCAGCCAAGTGACTATCAAACGCACAATAGTATGTGACGTTCAAGACAGGTTCGTTTATTTCGGAATGAGTGAAAATTAGCGCAATTCTCTGTGGTGAAATGTTAGACACCTGCTGTTACATTACAGCTTTCAGTAGCTGTTTATTATCCCCTCGTGGACATTTAAATTTCTCAACTGTTTACAGATAATTTGTACCACTGTGGTCAGGAGTATGGCCAGGATTATTAATCGATCGATCGATCGATCGAAAACGACGTGTATAACTTGTCGATTAACATTAATCTCTCCAAAGGTCAATAGCCGAAAAACTATTCAACAAGAGAAACTATTCAACAAGAGAGTATTCGGCGAGTCTTAAAGTTGGTATTGTATGTTCAAGTAGAAAATCGACCTCCCTGGGCCTTGCTGTGTAATTTGGCGGCAATATACTTAAACCCCTTCCCCACTGAAGCCGATTTTGACGCCATCTTATGTGTGGTTACGTATACCAAGAAAATCAAAGACGCACTTTGGAGGATTTTTCTACACTTCACTAAAGTACTCGGAACCCAAGAAAAAGCGAAGAAAAAGGAAATTACCGGAGATTACGCTGCTGGAAATTCTGTAGCGATTTGACCAATTTCATGGAAGATGTTGCGCTTCGAGTGAAATGCAATCGATAATTGTTTCCAGCTTTGGGAATATTTAATAAAGTAAAAATTTTCGCAAAGCAATAAGTCACCGATATCACTTCAAATTAGGCTCACGAGCTGACAGCAGCGAGAAAAAAACAAAAAAAAAAAACAAGAAGTTGCTATAGCAACTTAAAACCGCGCTTATATTTTTGGCTAATAAACAGCTTTCTTTCTCAAAAGTCACGGTTCAGTTTAATCTGTTTGCATTATGAGTAAAGGACTAGCAAAGTAGTCACGTTAGTCACACAATCCGAGGTTTACGTTGTCCCCGGCTATCTTTAGCTTGGGGGTTTTTCCCTTCTAATGACGTAACCCCTGCACGTTCGGGCACGCTCGATTGTTTACTTAAGCAAATATTTCATTTCCTTTCAAATATTTGAACTCACTTCAAGAAAATAGCCAAAGAATTCACTTCGATTGCCTAAACCCACAAATTAAATTAATGACCGTCGCTTCTGCCGACATAAACATGCAAATGAAGCACAATGTTGTTTGTCACCTAACGAAAGTGAAACCTGCAGCATCAGCGCATTCCATGGCTGACCTAATACCTTTTTCAGTGTATCCAACATTCGCTTTGAATCGAACGTTTCGATAAAACCAAAAGAAAATATACTTTATTCACAATAAAGAAAACAATATCCGCAACATTTTCCGTACATTCATGTTTCAACAGCTTTTGGCGAATAAACATCATAGGTTGCGTGATCACGATTTGGCCGAGTGGAGGTTTGCGTCTGGTCACCGACAAAAAAAATACAAAAAAAAAAAATAACAAGAAGTTGCTATAGCAACTTAAAACCGCGCTTATATTTTTGGCTAATTAACAGTTTTCTTTCCCAAAAGTCACGGTTAAATTTAATCTGTTTGCATTATGAGTAAAGGACTAGCAAAGTAGTCACGTTAGTCACACAATCCGAAGTTTACGTTGTCCCCGACTATCTTTAGCTTGGGGGTTTTTCCCTTCTAATGACGTAACCCCTGCACGTTCGGGCACGCTCAATTGTTTACTTAAGCAAATATTTCATTTCCTTTCAAATATTTGAACTCACCTCAAGGAAATAGCCAAAGAATTCACTTCGATTGCCTAAACCCACACGAAATACTCGCAGAAGAGGAAAGAAATAAAATTAATGACCGTCGCTACTGCCGACATAAACATGCAAATGAAACACAATGTTATTTGTCACGTAACGAAAGTGAAACCTGCAACATCAGCGCATTCAATGGCTGACGTAATACCTTTTTCAGTGTATTCAACATTCGCTTTGAATCGAACGCTTCGATAAAATCAGAAGAAAATATACTTTATACACAATAAAGAAAACAATATCCGCAACATTTTCCGTACATTCATGTTTCAACAGCTTTTGGCGAATAAGCATCACAGGTTGCGTGATTCAGTCCCGATCACGATTTGGCCGAGCGGAGGTTTGGGTCTGGTCACCTACAAAAAAACGAAAAATAAATCCCGTGCAGAGCAAGAACCGCGCTCGGCCCATGGCCGCGCGGTTAATAATAAATCCCGTGTAAAGCAAGAACCGCGCTCGGCCCATGGCCGCGCGGTTAAAAAAAACATGAACCTCGACGGATGATTTTGGTTTTTACATTTGTAATAATACACATGCAAAAATTTCAGCAAGCTCATTGGCTGAGAGCACGTCAATTAATCCCAAACAGTGCAGAGAGTTGAAATTAAGTTGATTGACAGGGAAGTCGCGAAAGCGCGCCAAACAAAATGGCGGCCGCTGTCGGAAGGTTTGGAGAGAGCAAAAACATCAATTGATGCAAAGTTAGACCGATTTAACGAAAATTATCAGTGTATAACCGATGTACTAGCAACTGGACGTTTGCTCTGCACAAAAGAGGCTTTACGACACTACTGAAAGCTACCAATCGAAGATTTTCTTTCGCGACAACTCGTAAAGAAGGAAGATTACAAGCCTGAATTGAAGTCGCACACTTCAACTCATATCCATGTAACTGAATGAGGATGAAAGCACCTGATAATGCATGACAGAGAGCTTTAAAATTCAGGTGGCAGTATCTCGATTTACGAAGCCCGGCAACTCCGCAATGTTTTAAGAACGATTCGGAAAGGTAAGCGACCGAACACGTCTGTCGTTTGTCAACCACTTGCAGTTAAATTTTTGTATGTGTATTATTAACAAGTAATCACATGATTTCTCTCGTGCAAATTGGGATAAATCAGCACGAGCAAATTTTTCAAAGGCTTACCAAATTGCACGAGCCCGTAGGGCGAGTGCAATTTGTAGTCTTTGAAAAATTTACAAGTGCTGATTTATCCCAAATTGCACTCGAAATCACGTGATTACCTATACAAATTGAACGCTCAGCAATAGCTCAGCAATTAAACACGGCACAATTAAATGCGACGTTTAAAACCAAATGCCGAATTTTTTAGATCGAGTCGACTTGAATTAGTTTTAGAGTCATGGATGTATTAGAAAAAGCCAGGCGTTGTTCAGTGCAAGTGGCTCCGACCTTCACCCGCAGGTGGACTACTTTAAAGTGCCTATGAAGTAAAAAAAATATATTTTTGCGCTTTTTTTTGTGGCTTATTATGTCTACGTTTCGAAAAGCTAAAAAGGGAATAATAGCAGAGAGAGAGAAATCACACTTTTTGCCGGCTAAAGTGCCCTTGGTGGGACAAAACGGTGGGTCATGGATGTATTAGAAAGCATCAAGGCGTTGTTCTACCTGATCAACATGTCTTATTCCGGTAGAGTTACCTCTGTCAATAATTATAGCATAAGATGCATGTACCAATGACCCGTTGCCTGTTTGGAGAAAATTTGGATTTAAGGAACCGGAGAAGGGTTCGGTTTTATTCATTTATTGATTGTTTTAATAACTTGACTTGGAAATAGATTTAAGGACCTATGTGAACCAAGCAACACAACACTTTGACGCAGACTTTTATATAAAACTCCTTTAACGTTTAGAGCGAAATCCGATCTAGGAAGATTTTATAATTGATCATGTGAATTTAAACGATGTGTGCGAAAGTTTTGTTTAATTACGTGTGGTTTCACCAACCTGAAATTGTAAAATCCAAGAATACGCAGCAAAATTAAATTCATATTTTAAGAGTAGTTTGTATATCTAAAATTATTTATCTTTAACCTTGAAACAAATTTGCTAAGCTTATGTAGCGCAGAGGGAGAAAAATATTGATGCTTTCAGAGCAAATGGCTCAAACTTTCATGCGCAGGCTTGTAGTCCATGAGCCAAATCCTGGAAAATGGCTAGAAATCAATTTTCGTAGCACCCCCTGTAAGACATAGTGTATTTGGTATCAAATGAAAGCTTATTGTGTATACTTTGATAATGTACTTGTTACTTTTTATGTAACCTGAGCGTAAGGGAGAAAAACAGCTATTCCCAAGGGGGGATGGGTAAGGACAATTTGCACTTGTAAACCCATAAAAACCATGAAAAGGGAAGTATTTACACAAAATACCAAAGGTTTTTGCCTGTAAACTTAACAAAAATTCAAACCTCGTTATACCGTGGGAATCGTACGTATAAAACGTGTTTTTGGTAGTTGCCATGGCAACTGTAATCGTCCAAAAGCGAATTGTAGAATTGTTACTTCCACGGTCAAATTTTGCTCTGAGTGTCATTTTGACAAAAAAAATGTGAAGAAGTTAAAAAATGCTAAATTTAAAATTAGGCTTTAAGGTGCGAATCTTTTCTCATAATTATCATAGCAAAATACGGTAAATACAAATTAAACTTTGGAGTGGGGGTGGGGGTGGGGTGGTAGTGGGCTGGAAGATAAGAAAAGTTTCTTATTACAAACTCAAAAATATTAATATTTTTGACAAATGAAATGCATTTGCATTGCATTTCATTAACAATGTTTCTCATGCTCATTAAGAGCTGTACCTTATCTCTTGACTGCCTTTACTGTTGCCATAGCAACGTCTGTGGGCTAAACGTTTAAAAACAAAGGTATTGTACTTTGTAAATGATGGATACAGTAGCATTTGTGTCGTTTGTTTCTCTAAGACTAGGTGTTACATTTAACACAGGTCTTTTTACTAAACCCTAATTAGTCGCATTTGAAGAAAGACATTGAACATTCTGATTTTACCTCTTGAATCAAAATAATATTCAATTTGTTTAAAACCAATGTGTTACAAATAACATTCTTTGTTCTCGTCGTTTATACGATAAACCGTGTGGAAACAACAATGTACACTGTTAATTACACTCTTCATACAGTGTGTTCAAAACCAATGTGTCAGGTTAGCTTTCATTTTCATCATCGTCAGTATCATCATCGGTATCATCATCTTCAGTATCATCTTTGCTAATACAATTAAGGCAGCTATCTTGGCATGTGCACGCGTCAGTGCTGGGAAGACCATTGCTGACACAAGAGCAGCGTCGTGTTTGGCACGATCCTTTGCATCCACAGCAAATAAGTTCCATCACCGCTCCAGGGGCAGGTGCCTGGTTAGTCCAGTAGATTTCCAATTGGCCATCCTTCTGTTGCCAACCCTGGCCATCAGGAGACTGGTTCACTTCCGTTTCTAGGGCATGCTTCCAGAGGAAGGACTGGTAATTTGCACGTCTGAGATGGTTTTCAAGAGCGTCTTTCGTAGGGGGAAGTTGATGTGACTGAAGGCTTTTACTCTTGCAGAACAACTTGTACCTGAGTTCATTTACACTTTGGCACATGTGGTCGTTGTATAAAGCACAGACAAACTGTTCTAGCTTGTTTAAGTCGTCTTGTCTAGCAGGGACTCTCTCACCAAGACTGCCAAGAGTTTGCCTCAAAGCTCGATTCATCTGTACAATATCAAGAGCCTTCTTCCCTTTTGTACAAAAAGCGCTCACACTATCACAACCAGTTATGGCATGGAGACTTGGAAGTATTTCACATATCTCTCGGCCAAGTTTTTCACATACCCGTCGAATGGTAACAATGCGAGATCTTCTAATAGTACCACTGATCAGAATTATGTCAGCGGAAATGACGGCTTGGTAATAGCAGGCTAGTACTTCTACGTCTGTGTCAGAGGACTTTATGACAATGCACTGGTGACTATTTTGAGATGCATGTTCTGCATGGAGGAACATTCTGGTGTCAGCTTCCTCTTGATTGGTCCAAAGTTCAGACACATCGCTTGCAGTAGTTGTACCATTTGAGGAGACAAGTTTGGTGCAGTTGTCTCCATGAGAGACATAGTAGGTGCGGTCTTTGATTTTATCTGCGTACACGGCATTTTCTGACCACTCACGTACAAGGAACCTTACGAAGTTGGTTTTAATACTTCCGTTTGCCATAAACAGCTGTTGACCATTGGTGATGTTGATTACCAGCTGACCATCTCTGCCTCGTTTGTTTCTTTCTGTGTTCTTTATTGAGATGACCGGATATTGATCTCCCACAAAGTCAATTCTTTCTGCCTCTCCAGCCTCTATCAGAATTCTGGTTATCACCATCTCTGCAAGCTCAGAAAATCTAGCAGGCACCCTGACCAGTGTCTGTAGCATCGCCATTGCATCTCTGATGACAGCTGTTGTCTGATCAGGTAAGCTCGGCAGGCATTCTACCCCATTTTCGAGTAGCATAGAAAGACTGGCTTTGTTTGTCTTGACTAATGAACCATCGGGTAAAGCTAAAGACCACAGGAGAGGGCCAAGCTCATGAGTCAGCAGATATCTCAGGTCCATCTGGCGGCTCTGCCCAATGACTAGTAGGCGGGCAAAAAGGTTTCTGTCCGCTCTAATCATGACATTCTTGTCTCCTGCTGTCACAGACGTCTTCCTGTGTGTACCACGGAAACTTCCTAGCTTCAGTTTAGGGAGTGTTTCAAAGATTCCTGTTGAATTTGTGATTATTCTTTCTTCTACAAACGCTGTTAAAGCTGTTGCTCCCTTTTCTTTTGCCTGCAGCAGATCTTGTTTTATGCTTTCGCTGGTAACATACCCCAAGCTGATGCTAGAAAGTTCCTCTGATGGTTCAAATGGGTTACGCCAGTTGCTGATTACTTCAATCACTTTCTTGACATCTTCTTCGTCTCTTTTCATGCGAACTGAGCCTGTCTCCTTGTGAAGTCTACGTTGGTCTTCATCTTCACCTGTGCTCATTTTCCGGCACTTGTCTACGAAAGCAGCACGGGAGTGAGCAGTAATCATCCATCGCTGAACAGCGCCTTTCCTTAGGCTGAACCCAACAATGCCTCCCTTTGTCTTAGTGCTTCTGTTCAGTGTCTGCTCAATCGTTTGATCTACAGGCATCTGTGAAAACCCATGGGACGTTGTTCGCTGAACCCCAAAATCGCCATTCTCCAGGAGGGCATGAGCCTCTGGGTGAGTTTCTGGCAGCAATACCATGTGGGCCAGGTACACTGGAAGGTATCGAGCGTAATTAGTGTGGTCATAGGCGAAGAACCAAGGTAACATCTCCTTGATGCACTCCAGATGCAGGGCCCAATCTCCTTCCCTGGTTGCTCGCAGGAAATTCATCAGCACCTCCACCATCTCCAGGTAGTTGTTCCAAAACACCTTAAGAGGACCATTGTCTTCTTTGCAGAACTCCGTGTAAAGGTTGAATATTACTTGGAATTCTGGCATGGATGTAAGCCTGTTGAATTTCTCTGGGCTAAACTCTTTTCGGATTTCCTCCAAAGCACTCACAAGGGTCGTGCTGTTCACTTGGTGCCCGTGTCGCTGCAGCCATATTTTGAAGCCCATCCACTGTATTCGGTGCAATGCTTCAAACAATCTAATGTAAGCGTAAAAACCTGTTATGACTCTGCAGAGACCATGAAGATGCCATCGTGTAAGCTATATTACATCATTAACAAACTGTGTGCACCTTACGCGTGCGTACAGCTCGGTTGTAGTGCCGGCCCTCAATAACTCCAACAATACCATTTTTCATCAAAACACCTGCAAGCCCGGCATCTCCAAATCGTTTGCCAATAGCAGCAAGGAAGGCACAGATGGTGTGAAAAGAGCCAATCCGGATAACCAATCTCTGAAACTGATCCTTGTTCTGCCACAGCACCTCAAGGGCCTTTGCGTAGATCGCTTGATCGAGAACAATAATGACATCATTTTGTCCGAGTTGGATAATGAGTTTGATTTGCATCATGGGATGTAAAATTTGGAATGGAACATACATGGAATGGAGAACATTGGATTATTGTTAAAATGTGCTATTTTTTTCTTAAATTTTAAAACTTAGTATGTGACTTCACAGGTCACAAGGTTTTGTCAAATGGTGTCAAAGGAATCTTTGAGCTCTATTTTTTTAGCCAATAAAAAATAGTCATGTAAGGGCACTAATGATCATATGCAAAATTAATATAGCAGTAAACCTATGGAATTCTTTACAGATCACAGAAAATGTACAGCTAAGCAGAATAAGCAAAATAATTAGAGCAAAGTTACACTTCTGACAACAATAAAAACTTCTGCATACAGTTGGGTCAAAAACTTGCCCCACCCAGCCCCCCTTATATAAATACTTTTACCACAGAATTAGGTCAGAAATAATGCCAGAGATCAGGCGGTGTTGGACACGACTCGCAAAGCATGCCGGAAGAAATTTTCGATTGCACTCATTATTGTCTGATCGTCGGACTGTAAACATATCCTCGAGGTGAGAATATATTCCTATGCTGAAAGAAATATCGGAGGAAATCCATACCAAATCTTTGTGGGCCAAGTAACAACTATAGATATGTATTGCTAGATTCGTAAAGGCGCCATTTCATGTGCGGAACAGCTCATATTTGGAGTCGAAACATCGCGGTACATCAACTATTGGAAATTATATTCGATTCTCGCATGTTTGTGATCGATCTTAACGGGCTGAAATCGAACTTAACTAAGGCGCTTTCTTTTTGAGATATGTCGAGTTGTGTATGAAGTACGTCGATGTACTGCTGGCCAACACAGTTCGCCTTCTCGTGGTTTTGATGGATTTTCGCTGGGTTGTTTATTAGGAGTTTTCACACTCGGAGGGCCCAAAGGCCGTTTTGATGACATGTCAAATATCGGCCAAACAGAAGGATGATATAAACACTACAAAAACAAAAATAGCAAGAAAACATTAAAATATAAAATTATACAACAAACAGAAGTACAAATTTAGGCTCTGTTCGTGATAAAACATCGACAGAAATCACACCATCAGTTCCCGCGAATGCGAGAACTGAGTGACAAATCAAGGAAGAAACCCCAACTTCAACTCCGAATTTGACCGTTAAAACGGCGAGGCCCGACCTGGCCCACTGTACTTTTCTTAAAGTTAAACTATCGAACTTAAGTTCTATGCAAAAATAATCTACAGTACTGATCCTTGTTTGTAAAGGAATGAGCAAATGTTCATGCATATCTAACGAGTGGGCCAACCAAACATTTACCATATAGCATGATTTCAGTCGACTAGTTTTGGTAGCAAAATCGCTTCCCTTAATTCAGAACTTGACGAATGACTGGCCAAGATATTATTCTTCAAGCTCCAAGAAAACAGTCCATTAAAACGTTAAAATTTCGCCGAAATCGCACGAAGAAGATGAGACCTTCTTAAAATCCGACGACAAAATTGTCCGCCATTGCTTCCACCGAGGTGACATATGATTGGTCGAAAAATGTCACGTGAACCGTGTCCAACACCGCCTGGCCAGAGATAATCTAATCTAAATGAGAAGAGTCTCTTGCAACTTATAATGGTTTATGAAATGCAGTTTCTAAAATAAAATCAAGTTAATATATTTAAATATTTATCGTTGCAACGTTTGCCTAGCAACAGTTACCATGGCAACGACCACTTTCGGTTTTGACAAACAAGTGTACATGACTTTACCTTATCTACACTTTTGGCCATTTTCTTTTCATATTGGAACAGACAGTTGTGAGATATTTACTGTTTTGAAGCCACAAATTAATTCTTGACAAAAATGTCAAACCACCCACCCCCCCTTGGGAATAGTTGTTTTGCTCCCTTACGCTCAGGTTACATAAAAAATAACAAGTACAGTATCAAAATATACACAATAAGCTTTCATTTGATACCAAATACACTATGTCTTATGGGGGGTGCTACGAAAGACCTTTTTGATGTGTCGTGGCTCATGGACTATTGGTCTCAAACGTCAAACCAAACTCAGGCTATAATGTTGAACACGGTGAGCAAGCTCTGTCACCAAATATTTAAAATCCGTATACAAGTGTACTCTTTAAATTGATACGGTGGAACGCGTCTCGGGACCATTATTTGCCCTGCGTCCTCAATACATAAAAGAAATAAAGCCGCAGAATCGTCATCATCATCATCATCATCGTCATCATCGACATCGAAGTTCACGCGTGAACACAGTGATATGAGCCATTTTTTGGAAAAACGACAGGTGGCATATATAACAATGAAAACTAGTCTGTTTACCACCCATAAAAGATCGACAAAATAATTGTAGGGTGCGAAATAATCATCGCGTGTTCGATTTACGTAATGAAATATACATCTTCCTCAATTGTGAACTCTGTTACTAAAGATTTCAGAAAAAGAAAAAAAAGTAAAATGGGACTCATTATAAAATTGATACTGATATTAGCAGCACAGCATTACAGTTAAGACAAGTATATTTTACAGCATATTTGGCTTTTAAGGTACCAAAATTAATGGTCGATTCCCCACGGCCACGATTCTCTGTTTTAAGCTTTTTTAATTTCAATGTTTTACCTATTATTACTTTATTATAGACGAAATTTGAATCTATATGACCTTGCAATGCTTGCTTTATACTACAAGGGACGATCACAACTACCTGAGATTTAAAACAGGGGACGGCGATCTTAAAGCGCCTAGCACAGGCCTTCTTTCAGGTCATCACTGTGTTTAAAATGAGTAAATTTTCCAACCCAGTAACATTTACTAAACAAATGATGAAACCACAACCTACTCGAAAAAAAGAAATGAAATGAAAATGGTTTTAAAAACCTACCTCTTCCATATGCCAAAGCTAACATTATCCCAAAAAAGAACGCTGTTAAAATTAGAGAAAGATTCATCGCCATCACCGAACACTTCAGCTGTAAAACTGTTATTGTTTTAACTGAAAATTGTAGCCGTTTTCATAACGCCACGTTTTCTTTAAATGAATGAATGCTGTTTACTGATTTATGAGCAATGGTGACGGAATATCTCATACAAGAAGCATTTCCCGAGAATACGACCTGCCTGTCATTTTTTCTGTCATGGACAATTGTTTGGGCGACGTGCGTGTACTAATGCCCTGTTGCATTTATTTCGCTGAATGATCAGTTAGTTTATATTTTTTTAGAAAGTTTTGATTATCTTGTTTGGAAATTCATATCTTCAGAGTAGTTTGTACATGTAAAATTCGTTACCGTTAATAAGCATAACGTGGAGGGAAAAAATTCTTAATGATGCTTTTAGTGCAGGTGGCTCCGAACTTCACCAGCAGGTGGAATACTAGTGCCTATGAAGTGAAAAATATTTCTGCGGTTTTATGTGGCATATGTCTACTTTTCGAAAAGCTCAAAAACTTATCATGTCAGAGAGAGAGAAATCAAACTTTTTCCGCCTAAAGTGGCCTCAGTATGACAAAACAGTGGGTCATGGATGTATTGGAAAAAGTCAGGCGTTGTTCAGTGCAAGTGGCTCCGACCTTCACCCGCAGGTAAAACGCTTTAAAGTGCCTATGAAGTAAAAAATATTTCTGCGTTTTTTTTGTTTTTTTTTTCTGGCTTATTATGTCTACTTTTCGATAAGCTAAAAAGCAGGTAATGTCAGAGACAGAGAAATCACACTTTTTGCCGCCTAAAGTGGCATTGGTATGACAAAAGAGTGGGTCATGGATGTATTAAAAAAAGTCAGGAATTGTTCTAGCGTTGAACATGTGTGACCTGGAAAGCGAAAACCACCAATAAGGCTTTACCGTTTAACGGCTAAATAAACGGATAGTAAACGGTTTTAAACGGTCTGTAAACCGTTGTAAACGGTTTGGCTAACCGTTTAAACGGATAGCTGAAAACGTTAAACGCTTGGGCAAAGTCCAAAAACGGTAGAGTTACCTCAATAATTATATCATAAGATGCATGACCAATGACCCGTTGCCTGTTTGGAGAGGATTTGGATTTCATTATCCAGAGAAGGGTTCGGTTTTCTTCATTTACTGCTTACTTTAATAACTTGCCTTGAAAAATAGATTTAAGGACCGATGTTAACCAAGCAACACAACACTTTGACGCAGGCTTTAATAAAAAGGTATAAAACTCTTTTAACGTTTAGAGCGAAATGCGTTCTCGGACGAATTTGTAATTGATCATGTGAGTTTAAACGATGTGTGCAAAAGTTTTGTTTAATTACGTGTGGTTTCGCCAACCTGAAATTGCAAAATCCAAGAATACACAGCAAAATTAAATTCATATTTTAAGGGTAGTTTGTATGTCTAAAATTCGTTATCGTTAATCTTGAAACAAATCTGCTAAGCTTATATAGTGCGAAGGGAAAAACTATTAATGCTTTTAGAGCAATTAGCTCCGACCTTCACATCCGCAGGCTTGTTCTCAAACGTAAAACCAAACTCAGGTTATAATGTTGAAGACGGTGAGCAAGCTATGTCACCAAATCTTTAATATCCGTATACAAGTTTTCAAAGTGTATTCTTTATATTGATACGGTGGAACGCATCTGGGGACCATTATTTGCCCTACGTCCTCAATACATAAAAGGAATAAAGTCGCAGAATCGTCATCATCATCATCATCATCATCGTCATCATCAACATCAAAGTTCACGCGTGAACACAGTGATATGAGCCATTTTTTGGAAAAACGACAGGTGGCATATATAACAATGAAAACTAGTCTGTTTACCACCCATAAAAGATCGACAAAATAATTGTAGGGTGCGAAATAATTATCGCGTGTTTGATTTACGAAATGAAGTATACATCTTCCTCAATTGTGATCTCTCTTACTAAAGATTTCAGAAAAAGAAAAAAAAGTGTGAAATGGGACTCATTATATACTTGATACTGATATGAATTCAAACGCATTCCTTAACAAGTAAAGAGAAAAGTAGCAACCTGAACATCATATTAGCAACCTCATCTAGCAAGGCGTAAACTAAACTAAACGAAAAAATACTGATATTAGCAGCACAGTATTACAGTTGAGACATGTATATTTCACAGCATGTTTGGCGTTTAAGGTACCAAAATTAATGGTCCATTCCCCACGGCCACGATTCTCTATTTTAAGCTTTTTTAATTTCAATGTTTTACCTATTATTACTTTATTAGAGACGAAATTTGAATTTATATGACCATGCAATGCTTGCTTCTTACTACAAGGGACGATCACAACCAGCTGAGATTTAAAAAAGGCGGCAGCGATCTTAAAGCGCCGAGCACAGGCCTTCTTTTAGGTCAGCACTGTGTTTAAAACGAGTAAATTTTTCAACCCAGTAACATTTACTAAACAAATGATGAAACCACAACCTACTCGAAAAAAAAAAAAATCAAATGAAAATAGTTTTAAAAACCTACCTCTTCCATATGCCAAAGCTAACATTATCCCAAAAAGGAACGCTGTTAAAATTAGAGAAAGATTCATCGCGTATCTCCGAACACTTCAGCTGTAAAACTGTTACTGTTTTAACTGGAAATAGTAGCCGTTTTCACAACGACACGTTTTCTTAAATGAATGAATGCCGTTTACTGATTTATGAGCAATGGTGACGGAATATCTCATACAAGCAGCATTTCCCGAGAATACGACCTGCCTGTCATTTTTTCTTTCATGGACAATTGTTTGGGCGACGTGCGTGTACTAATGCCCTGTTGCACTTTTTTCGTTTTACTGATTGATCAGTTAATTTATATTTTTTAGAAATTGTCCATGATCTTGTTTGGAAATTCATATTTTCAGAGTAGTTTGTACATTCAAAATTCGTTACCGTTAATAAGCATAACGTGGAGGGAAAAAATTCTTAATGATGCTTTTAGTGCAGGTGGCTCCGAACTTCACCAGCAGGTGGAATACTAGTGCCTATGAAGTGAAAAATATTTCTGCGGTTTTATGTGGCATATGTCTACTTTTCGAAAAGCTCAAAAACTTATCATGTCAGAGAGAGAGAAATCAAACTTTTTCCGCCTAAAGTGGCCTCAGTATGACAAAACAGTGGGTCATGGATGTATTGGAAAAAGTCAGGCGTTGTTCAGTGCAAGTGGCTCCGACCTTCACCCGCAGGTAAAACGCTTTAAAGTGCCTATGAAGTAAAAAATATTTCTGCGTTTTTTTTTTTTTTTTTTTTTTTTTCTGGCTTATTATTTCTACTTTTCGATAAGCTAAAAAGCGGGTAATGTCAGAGACAGAGAAATCACACTTTTTGCCGCCTAAAGTGGCATTGGTATGACAAAAGAGTGGGTCATGGATGTATTAAAAAAAGTCAGGAATTGTTCTAGCGTTGAACATGTGTGACCTGGAAAGCGAAAACCACCAATAAGGCTTTACCGTTTAACGGCTAAATAAACGGATAGTAAACGGTTTTAAACGGTCTGTAAACCGTTGTAAACGGTTTGGCTAACCGTTTAAACGGATAGCTGAAAACGTTAAACGCTTGGGCAAAGTCCAAAAACGGTAGAGTTACCTCAATAATTATATCATAAGATGCATGACCAATGACCCGTTGCCTGTTTGGAGAGGATTTGGATTTCATTATCCGGAGAAGGGTTCGGTTTTCTTCATTTACTGCTTACTTTAATAACTTGCCTTGAAAAATAGATTTAAGGACCGATGTTAACCAAGCAACACAACACTTTGACGCAGGCTTTAATAAAAAGGTATAAAACTCTTTTAACGTTTAGAGCGAAATGCGTTCTCGGACGAATTTGTAATTGATCATGTGAGTTTAAACGATGTGTGCAAAAGTTTTGTTTAATTACGTGTGGTTTCGCCAACCTGAAATTGCAAAATCCAAGAATACACAGCAAAATTAAATTCATATTTTAAGGGTAGTTTGTATGTCTAAAATTCGTTATCGTTAATCTTGAAACAAATCTGCTAAGCTTATATAGTGCGAAGGGAAAAACTATTAATGCTTTTAGAGCAATTAGCTCCGACCTTCACATCCGCAGGCTTGTTCTCAAACGTAAAACCAAACTCAGGTTATAATGTTGAAGACGGTGAGCAAGCTATGTCACCAAATCTTTAATATCCGTATACAAGTTTTCAAAGTGTATTCTTTATATTGATACGGTGGAACGCATCTGGGGACCATTATTTGCCCTACGTCCTCAATACATAAAAGGAATAAAGTCGCAGAATCGTCATCATCATCATCATCATCATCATCGTCATCATCAACATCAAAGTTCACGCGTGAACACAGTGATATGAGCCATTTTTTGGAAAAACGACAGGTGGCATATATAACAATGAAAACTAGTCTGTTTACCACCCATAAAAGATCGACAAAATAATTGTAGGGTGCGAAATAATTATCGCGTGTTTGATTTACGAAATGAAGTATACATCTTCCTCAATTGTGATCTCTCTTACTAAACATTTCAGAAAAAGAAAAAAAAGTGTGAAATGGGACTCATTATATACTTGATACTGATATGAATTCAAACGCATTCCTTAACAAGTAAAGAGAAAAGTAGCAACCTGAACATCATATTAGCAACCTCATCTAGCAAGGCGTAAACTAAACTAAACGAAAAAATACTGATATTAGCAGCACAGTATTACAGTTGAGACATGTATATTTCACAGCATGTTTGGCGTTTAAGGTACCAAAATTAATGGTCCATTCCCCACGACCACGATTCTCTATTTTAAGCTTTTTTAATTTCAATGTTTTACCTATTATTACTTTATTATAGACGAAATTTGAATTTATATGACCATGCAATGCTTGCTTCTTACTACAAGGGACGATCACAACCAGCTGAGATTTAACAAAGGCGGCGGCGATCTTAAAGCGCCGAGCACAGGCCTTCTTTTAGGTCAGCACTGTGTTTAAAACGAGTAAATTTTTCAACCCAGTAACATTTACTAAACAAATGATGAAACCACAACCTACTCGAAAAAAAAAAAATCAAATGAAAATAGTTTTAAAAACCTACCTCTTCCATATGCCAAAGCTAACATTATCCCAAAAAGGAACGCTGTTAAAATTAGAGAAAGATTCATCGCGTATCTCCGAACACTTCAGCTGTAAAACTGTTACTGTTTTAACTGGAAATAGTAGCCGTTTTCACAACGACACGTTTTCTTAAATGAATGAATGCCGTTTACTGATTTATGAGCAATGGTGACGGAATATCTCATACAAGCAGCATTTCCCGAGAATACGACCTGCCTGTCATTTTTTCTTTCATGGACAATTGTTTGGGCGACGTGCGTGTACTAATGCCCTGTTGCACTTTTTTCGTTTTACTGATTGATCAGTTAATTTATATTTTTTAGAAATTGTCCATGATCTTGTTTGGAAATTCATATTTTCAGAGTAGTTTGTACATTCAAAATTCGTTACCGTTAATAAGCATAACGTGGAGGGAAAAAATTCTTAATGATGCTTTTAGTGCAGGTGGCTCCGAACTTCACCAGCAGGTGGAATACTAGTGCCTATGAAGTGAAAAATATTTCTGCGGTTTTATGTGGCATATGTCTACTTTTCGAAAAGCTCAAAAACTTATCATGTCAGAGAGAGAGAAATCAAACTTTTTCCGCCTAAAGTGGCCTCAGTATGACAAAACAGTGGGTCATGGATGTATTGGAAAAAGTCAGGCGTTGTTCAGTGCAAGTGGCTCCGACCTTCACCCGCAGGTAAAACGCTTTAAAGTGCCTATGAAGTAAAAAAATATTTCTGCGGTTTTTCTTTTTTTTTTTTTTTTTTTTTTTTTTTTTCTGGCTTATTATTTCTACTTTTCGATAAGCTAAAAAGCGGGTAATGTCAGAGACAGAGAAATCACACTTTTTGCCGCCTAAAGTGGCATTGGTATGACAAAAGAGTGGGTCATGGATGTATTAAAAAAAGTCAGAAATTGTTCTAGCGTTGAACATGTGTGACCTGGAAAGCGAAAACCACCAATAAGGCTTTACCGTTTAACGGCTAAATAAACGGATAGTAAACGGTTTTAAACGGTCTGTAAACCGTTGTAAACGGTTTGGCTAACCGTTTAAACGGATAGCTGAAAACGTTAAACGCTTGGGCAAAGTCCAAAAACGGTAGAGTTACCTCAATAATTATATCATAAGATGCATGACCAATGACCCGTTGCCTGTTTGGAGAGGATTTGGATTTCATTATCCAGAGAAGGGTTCGGTTTTCTTCATTTACTGCTTACTTTAATAACTTGCCTTGAAAAATAGATTTAAGGACCGATGTTAACCAAGCAACACAACACTTTGACGCAGGCTTTAATAAAAAGGTATAAAACTCTTTTAACGTTTAGAGCGAAATGCGTTCTCGGACGAATTTGTAATTGATCATGTGAGTTTAAACGATGTGTGCAAAAGTTTTGTTTAATTACGTGTGGTTTCGCCAACCTGAAATTGCAAAATCCAAGAATACACAGCAAAATTAAATTCATATTTTAAGGGTAGTTTGTATGTCTAAAATTCGTTATCGTTAATCTTGAAACAAATCTGCTAAGCTTATATAGTGCGAAGGGAAAAACTATTAATGCTTTTAGAGCAATTAGCTCCGACCTTCACATCCGCAGGCTTGTTCTCAAACGTAAAACCAAACTCAGGTTATAATGTTGAAGACGGTGAGCAAGCTATGTCACCAAATCTTTAATATCCGTATACAAGTTTTCAAAGTGTATTCTTTATATTGATACGGTGGAACGCATCTGGGGACCATTATTTGCCCTACGTCCTCAATACATAAAAGGAATAAAGTCGCAGAATCATCATCATCATCATCATCATCATCATCGTCATCATCAACATCAAAGTTCACGCGTGAACACAGTGATATGAGCCATTTTTTGGAAAAACGACAGGTGGCATATATAACAATGAAAACTAGTCTGTTTACCACCCATAAAAGATCGACAAAATAATTGTAGGGTGCGAAATAATTATCGCGTGTTTGATTTGCGAAATGAAGTATACATCTTCCTCAATTGTGATCTCTCTTACTAAAGATTTCAGAAAAAGAAAAAAAAGTGTGAAATGGGACTCATTATATACTTGATACTGATATGAATTCAAACGCATTCCTTAACAAGTAAAGAGAAAAGTAGCAACCTGAACATCATATTAGCAACCTCATCTAGCAAGGCGTAAACTAAACTAAACGAAAAAATACTGATATTAGCAGCACAGTATTACAGTTGAGACATATATATTTCACAGCATGTTTGGCGTTTAAGGTACCAAAATTAATGGTCCATTCCCCACGGCCACGATTCTCTATTATAAGCTTTTTTAATTTCAATGTTTTACCTATTATTACTTTATTATAGACGAAATTTGAATTTATATGACCATGCAATGCTTGCTTCTTACTACAAGGGACGATCACAACCAGCTGAGATTTAAAAAAGGCGGCGGCGATCTTAAAGCGCCGAGCACAGGCCTTCTTTTAGGTCAGCACTGTGTTTAAAACGAGTAAATTTTTCAACCCAGTAACATTTACTAAACAAATGATGAAACCACAACCTACTCGAAAAAAAAAAAATCAAATGAAAATAGTTTTAAAAACCTACCTCTTCCATATGCCAAAGCTAACATTATCCCAAAAAGGAACGCTGTTAAAATTAGAGAAAGATTCATCGCGTATCTCCGAACACTTCAGCTGTAAAACTGTTACTGTTTTAACTGGAAATAGTAGCCGTTTTCACAACGACACGTTTTCTTAAATGAATGAATGCCGTTTACTGATTTATGAGCAATGGTGACGGAATATCTCATACAAGCAGCATTTCCCGAGAATACGACCTGCCTGTCATTTTTTCTTTCATGGACAATTGTTTGGGCGACGTGCGTGTACTAATGCCCTGTTGCACTTTTTTCGTTTTACTGATTGATCAGTTAATTTATATTTTTTAGAAATTGTCCATGATCTTGTTTGGAAATTCATATTTTCAGAGTAGTTTGTACATTCAAAATTCGTTACCGTTAATAAGCATAACGTGGAGGGAAAAAATTCTTAATGATGCTTTTAGTGCAGGTGGCTCCGAACTTCACCAGCTGGTGGAATACTAGTGCCTATGAAGTGAAAAATATTTCTGCGGTTTTATGTGGCATATGTCTACTTTTCGAAAAGCTCAAAAACTTATCATGTCAGAGAGAGAGAAATCAAACTTTTTCCGCCTAAAGTGGCCTCAGTATGACAAAACAGTGGGTCATGGATGTATTGGAAAAAGTCAGGCGTTGTTCAGTGCAAGTGGCTCCGACCTTCACCCGCAGGTAAAACGCTTTAAAGTGCCTATGAAGTAAAAAATATTTCTGCGTTTTTTTTTGTTTTTTTTTTCTCTGGCTTATTATGTCTACTTTTCGATAAGCTAAAAAGCGGGTAATGTCAGAGACAGAGAAATCACACTTTTTGCCGCCTAAAGTGGCATTGGTATGACAAAAGAGTGGGTCATGGATGTATTAAAAAAAGTCAGGAATTGTTCTAGCGTTGAACATGTGTGACCTGGAAAGCGAAAACCACCAATAAGGCTTTACCGTTTAACGGCTAAATAAACGGATAGTAAACGGTTTTAAACGGTCTGTAAACCGTTGTAAACGGTTTGGCTAACCGTTTAAACGGATAGCTGAAAACGTTAAACGCTTGGGCAAAGTCCAAAAACGGTAGAGTTACCTCAATAATTATATCATAAGATGCATGACCAATGACCCGTTGCCTGTTTGGAGAGGATTTGGATTTCATTATCCGGAGAAGGGTTCGGTTTTCTTCATTTACTGCTTACTTTAATAACTTGCCTTGAAAAATAGATTTAAGGACCGATGTTAACCAAGCAACACAACACTTTGACGCAGGCTTTAATAAAAAGGTATAAAACTCTTTTAACGTTTAGAGCGAAATGCGTTCTCGGACGAATTTGTAATTGATCATGTGAGTTTAAACGATGTGTGCAAAAGTTTTGTTTAATTACGTGTGGTTTCGCCAACCTGAAATTGCAAAATCCAAGAATACACAGCAAAATTAAATTCATATTTTAAGGGTAGTTTGTATGTCTAAAATTCGTTATCGTTAATCTTGAAACAAATCTGCTAAGCTTATATAGTGCGAAGGGAAAAACTATTAATGCTTTTAGAGCAATTAGCTCCGACCTTCACATCCGCAGGCTTGTTCTCAAACGTAAAACCAAACTCAGGTTATAATGTTGAAGACGGTGAGCAAGCTATGTCACCAAATCTTTAATATCCGTATACAAGTTTTCAAAGTGTATTCTTTATATTGATACGGTGGAACGCATCTGGGGACCATTATTTGCCCTACGTCCTCAATACATAAAAGGAATAAAGTCGCAGAATCGTCATCATCATCATCATCATCATCATCGTCATCATCAACATCAAAGTTCACGCGTGAACACAGTGATATGAGCCATTTTTTGGAAAAACGACAGGTGGCATATATAACAATGAAAACTAGTCTGTTTACCACCCATAAAAGATCGACAAAATAATTGTAAGGTGCGAAATAATTATCGCGTGTTTGATTTACGAAATGAAGTATACATCTTCCTCAATTGTGATCTCTCTTACTAAAGATTTCAGAAAAAGAAAAAAAAGTGTGAAATGGGACTCATTATATACTTGATACTGATATGAATTCAAACGCATTCCTTAACAAGTAAAGAGAAAAGTAGCAACCTGAACATCATATTAGCAACCTCATCTAGCAAGGCGTAAACTAAACTAAACGAAAAAATACTGATATTAGCAGCACAGTATTACAGTTGAGACATGTATATTTCACAGCATGTTTGGCGTTTAAGGTACCAAAATTAATGGTCCATTCCCCACGGCCACGATTCTCTATTTTAAGCTTTTTTAATTTCAATGTTTTACCTATTATTACTTTATTATAGACGAAATTTGAATTTATATGACCATGCAATGCTTGCTTCTTACTACAAGGGACGATCACAACCAGCTGAGATTTAACAAAGGCGGCGGCGATCTTAAAGCGCCGAGCACAGGCCTTCTTTTAGGTCAGCACTGTGTTTAAAACGAGTAAATTTTCCAACCCAGTAACATTTACTAAACAAATGATGAAACCACAACCTACTCGAAAAAAAAAAAAATCAAATGAAAATAGTTTTAAAAACCTACCTCTTCCATATGCCAAAGCTAACATTATCCCAAAAAGGAACGCTGTTAAAATTAGAGAAAGATTCATCGCGTATCTCCGAACACTTCAGCTGTAAAACTGTTACTGTTTTAACTGGAAATAGTAGCCGTTTTCACAACGACACGTTTTCTTAAATGAATGAATGCCGTTTACTGATTTATGAGCAATGGTGACGGAATATCTCATACAAGCAGCATTTCCCGAGAATTCGACCTGCCTGTCATTTTTTCTTTCATGGACAATTGTTTGGGCGACGTGCGTGTACTAATGCCCTGTTGCACTTTTTTCGTTTTACTGATTGATCAGTTAATTTATATTTTTTAGAAATTGTCCATAATCTTGTTTGGAAATTCATATTTTCAGAGTAGTTTGTACATTCAAAATTCGTTACCGTTAATAAGCATAACGTGGAGGGAAAAAATTCTTAATGATGCTTTTAGTGCAGGTGGCTCCGAACTTCACCAGCAGGTGGAATACTAGTGCCTATGAAGTGAAAAATATTTCTGCGGTTTTATGTGGCATATGTCTACTTTTCGAAAAGCTCAAAAACTTATCATGTCAGAGAGAGAGAAATCAAACTTTTTCCGCCTAAAGTGGCCTCAGTATGACAAAACAGTGGGTCATGGATGTATTGGAAAAAGTCAGGCGTTGTTCAGTGCAAGTGGCTCCGACCTTCACCCGCAGGTAAAACGCTTTAAAGTGCCTATGAAGTAAAAAATATTTCTGCGTTTTTTTTTTTTTTTTTTTCTCTGGCTTATTATGTCTACTTTTCGATAAGCTAAAAAGCGGGTAATGTCAGAGACAGAGAAATCACACTTTTTGCCGCCTAAAGTGGCATTGGTATGACAAAAGAGTGGGTCATGGATGTATTAAAAAAAGTCAGGAATTGTTCTAGCGTTGAACATGTGTGACCTGGAAAGCGAAAACCACCAATAAGGCTTTACCGTTTAACGGCTAAATAAACGGATAGTAAACGGTTTTAAACGGTCTGTAAACCGTTGTAAACGGTTTGGCTAACCGTTTAAACGGATAGCTGAAAACGTTAAACGCTTGGGCAAAGTCCAAAAACGGTAGAGTTACCTCAATAATTATATCATAAGATGCATGACCAATGACCCGTTGCCTGTTTGGAGAGGATTTGGATTTCATTATCCGGAGAAGGGTTCGGTTTTCTTCATTTACTGCTTACTTTAATAACTTGCCTTGAAAAATAGATTTAAGGACCGATGTTAACCAAGCAACACAACACTTTGACGCAGGCTTTAATAAAAAGGTATAAAACTCTTTTAACGTTTAGAGCGAAATGCGTTCTCGGACGAATTTGTAATTGATCATGTGAGTTTAAACGATGTGTGCAAAAGTTTTGTTTAATTACGTGTGGTTTCGCCAACCTGAAATTGCAAAATCCAAGAATACACAGCAAAATTAAATTCATATTTTAAGGGTAGTTTGTATGTCTAAAATTCGTTATCGTTAATCTTGAAACAAATCTGCTAAGCTTATATAGTGCGAAGGGAAAAACTATTAATGCTTTTAGAGCAATTAGCTCCGACCTTCACATCCGCAGGCTTGTTCTCAAACGTAAAACCAAACTCAGGTTATAATGTTGAAGACGGTGAGCAAGCTATGTCACCAAATCTTTAATATCCGTATACAAGTTTTCAAAGTGTATTCTTTATATTGATACGGTGGAACGCATCTGGGGACCATTAATTGCCCTACGTCCTCAATACATAAAAGGAATAAAGTCGCAGAATCGTCATCATCATCATCATCATCATCATCATCGTCATCATCAACATCAAAGTTCACGCGTGAACACAGTGATATGAGCCATTTTTTGGAAAAACGACAGGTGGCATATATAACAATGAAAACTAGTCTGTTTACCACCCATAAAAGATCGACAAAATAATTGTAGGGTGCGAAATAATTATCGCGTGTTTGATTTACGAAATGAAGTATACATCTTCCTCAATTGTGATCTCTCTTACTAAAGATTTCAGAAAAAGAAAAAAAAGTGTGAAATGGGACTCATTATATACTTGATACTGATATGAATTCCAACGCATTCCTTAACAAGTAAAGAGAAAAGTAGCAACCTGAACATCATATTAGCAACCTCATCTAGCAAGGCGTAAACTAAACTAAACGAAAAAATACTGATATTAGCAGCACAGTATTACAGTTGAGACATGTATATTTCACAGCATGTTTGGCGTTTAAGGTACCAAAATTAATGGTCCATTCCCCACGGCCACGATTCTCTATTTTAAGCTTTTTTAATTTCAATGTTTTACCTATTATTACTTTATTATAGACGAAATTTGAATTTATATGACCATGCAATGCTTGCTTCTTACTACAAGGGACGATCACAACCAGCTGAGATTTAACAAAGGCGGCGGCGATCTTAAAGCGCCGAGCACAGGCCTTCTTTTAGGTCAGCACTGTGTTTAAAACGAGTAAATTTTCCAACCCAGTAACATTTACTAAACAAATGATGAAACCACAACCTACTCGAAAAAAAAAAAAAATCAAATGAAAATAGTTTTAAAAACCTACCTCTTCCATATGCCAAAGCTAACATTATCCCAAAAAGGAACGCTGTTAAAATTAGAGAAAGATTCATCGCGTATCTCCGAACACTTCAGCTGTAAAACTGTTATTGTTTTAACTGGAAATAGTAGCCGTTTTCACAACGACACGTTTTCTTAAATGAATGAATGCCGTTTACTGATTTATGAGCAATGGTGACGGAATATCTCATACAAGCAGCATTTTCCGAGAATACGACCTGCCTGTCATTTTTTCTTTCATGGACAATTGTTTGGGCGACGTGCGTGTACTAATGCCCTGTTGCACTTTTTTCGTTTTACTGATTGATCAGTTAATTTATATTTTTTAGAAATTGTCCATGATCTTGTTTGGAAATTCATATTTTCAGAGTAGTTTGTACATTCAAAATTCGTTACCGTTAATAAGCATAACGCGGAGCGAAAAAAAATTCTTATTGATGCCTTTAGTGCAAGTGACCGTCACCCGCAGGTGGAATACTTTTCCTCAATTGTGAACTCTGGAACTAAGGATTTAAGAAAAATAAAAAAAATGTGAAATGGGACTCGTTATAAACTTGATACTGATATGAAGTCAAACGCATTCCTTGACGGGTAATGAGAAAAGAGTTAAGAGAAAAGTTAATGGAAAAAGTCAGGCGTTGTTCAGTGCAAGTGGCTCCGACCTTCACCTGCAGGTGGAATACGTTAAAGTGCCTATGAATTAAAAAATTATTTTTGCGTTTTCTTTTTTTGTGGCTTATTATGTCTTCTTTTCGAAAAGCTAAAAACTGAATAATGTCAAAAACAGAGAAATCACACTTTTTGCTTCTTAAAGTGGCCTTGGTATGACAAAACAGTGGGTCCGGAGTCTGGAAACGAGTTTGCGATCTGTGACGTAGGAAATTGTTGCACCGATTTGTTTGCCCTATATTGCTTCTTATCGCTTCCATTGCTATGCGGGTTCCCGCTCGAGTTTTACTCTAAATTTTAAGTTTTTATGTCGATTTAAATATATAAAGGCAGCGATAATTAAATGTTTCTTGGGATGTATTTTCAAATGGGAAAGAATCGAAGAGTAAACGATTCCGGTAAAACAGAAGTTGTTGGACTGAATGTTCACTCGATCGAACGACGAAGACGTGTGCGGCAGACGGCGGGCCTTTTACTGCAATGTTACGTGGAAGGTCTGGGAAGAGAAGTTCTCGTAAATGCTTTGGTCGCCGAGACGATTAACCTGAAACCAGTAAGTATACTATTCTACGAAGGTCTATCAGCGTCTTCCTTCCTCACTGTTTTTGTTTTTTTATTCTTCTCTTAGATGTGGGCTTCTGTCCGTTCCTGTTAAACTATTAATTTATTCATTAAATTTGGATTAAACGCGTCTTCCCGTGCCTCCCCTGCTAAGTATCGTTTTGCTCCGAAGCCTCACTGTTGTGGTCTGTTGATATATTTGGGGGATAGTACAGATTAATATATTTGCTCTAGATTTGATCAATAATCCAGATTAATTAATTGTTTAACAATTCGTTCGTAAACGGGGTTGACAACTGCAATTACTACAAAGTTTGCATTTTGTCCGTACGTTTCGAAAATCGTCGTGACTAAATTCAAAGGAATTTAATTAACCTCGAGTGTTGATTTCTTCATATTCTTCACTTGCTTAATGAACAAAGTGGAAAAGCAGTTGAACAGTACGAAAATCGACCAGGACTTTGCGGTATGTTGGTTTTAATAATGGACTTCGTGGCGAACAATGTGAATCTTCGCCAAAGTGTTTACTACATAGAGGATAATACATGGTTGGGCGGAGATAAAAAAATTATCTTCGAGAGTTCAACTCGATATCTCACGAGTGAGATCAGCGAACGAGTGAGATATCGATTTGAGCACGAGAACATAAATTTGATATCTCCAAGCAACCATGTATTGTTCTGTTTATTTTATAAACCTACTAATAACGAGGTTTTTGACGATTTTCCGAAGATTTCCGATCATTTTCCGAAGATTTGGGAAGATTTTGAAAATGCTGTCCGGTAGTCATACGAATGTTTCCAAACATTTTCCGAAGTTTTCCGAAGATTTCCGAAGATTGCCAAGGAAGGTCCGAAGATGTTTCGACTTAATATCGATAAACCTTGGCCCATTGAGCATTGTAACATGGCAAACTCTGTGAGCTGATTGGAAAAAATGATATCACACATGTGTGAATACCATTTCTATCCACACACGTGTGATACCATTTTTTCTCGATTTGCTACCACTCGCTATACCACAGTTAACACTCGAGCACGTTTTTGTTGACTGTGTTAAGGCCTGGCAAAACGAGGAAACATGTTTCCATAATGTTTTCCTCGTTTTGCCATGCTTCCATGCCGCGCGGAAACACGAAATGTTTCTGCCGTGTAGCGGAAGCAAATTTTGCTTCTTGGAAACAAAATTGACGCTGGAAACAATGCAATGCTATGCTGAGTGCTCTGTTCACCGGAGCGGCTTAAAATCATGGGCATTTTTCGCTGATGCTCAACCGAAGCTGCTTTGTATGATTCGAGGCTCTTCAGATTTCTGACCACTAAAATTGACGGGGACTTCTGCATCCATGAGGCGAGAAATACATGTTTTTCGAACGGTGTGGTTAGTAATATTTCCCTGCAAGCCTGCTCCTCGTGCTGCTGTCTTCATCGTTCTTGCCGAGTGGTGCCTTCATGTACCAAATACTGCTGCCTGGTCTTCTTCGCGGATTGATGGCCAAGTAAAACGGACTCTCGGCGTTATTCATTTCTTCTGGACGGTGACTTTTGAATTTCTTGTAATAATACACTGGACATCTTTCGTTGTTAGTTGCGTGAGCCGTTGGATTAAATGCTCGTGTATCACCATTGCCACGACGGTTCTTGGATCCTCTCTCTGATTTCCAAATCAGAACTTCGTTGCAGTAGTACTGCACCGATCCAAAGCGGCTCTGTTATTGGCTACTCTCGATCACTTCCGTACCGCAATGTACCGAACCAATCACATGCAAGCTTTGGCTTGTCTTTTCGTTTGGAGCGCTTGTCGATGAGAAGTCGTTCGTGTGGGACACGTGAGCATCGTGTTGTGCGTAGTTTTTTTTTTTAATATCGCTTCCACAGTGTTGTTAAAGTTATTTTTTCTTAAATCGTCACTGAACAAGACGAATGTTTCAGACGGAGTAGCGGACGAAGGATTTATAGTCATGTGTTAATAGCGGTAAGCTGCGGTAAGTGTTGAACTCTTTCTTAAGACTTTTAACGTTCTTATGCGTTTTAACATGTCTTTACTGAGTGCTGGAAACCGATTTAATAATCCTAAAGTAAAGTAATAAATGGACGATGAATCTGAAATGCATAATAACAAGAACATTGAGCTTACCACTTAACTGCAGAATACCCTGCCACTCGAACCTCGAACTCATGTGTCTATATGTCCGGCAGCCGGACAGGTTTTCCAAAATACTCCGTGTCCGGCAGTCGAAAATATTTTCAAATTTCAATTAATACCATCATTTACGTGTTAACATACCTGAAAACTTCACGAATTTCACCGCAGTGCGAGGTTTTGTGTTTATTATCGGCGCCCTCAGTGTATAAATCGAATCCCGTGACTTAGAAGCTTGCCGCCAGCTTCCGGACAGGAATTTCTAAATACTCGGTGTCCGGCAGTCGAGTATTTTTGGTTTTCTACTCGATAGATTCGAACAGCATCATGATAGGCAATGCTAGGCAATGCTTGGCAATGCTTTTCTTGTATTTCTTGCTAAGAAATTTACGATTGTCGCCGAAGTACGCCGATTTTGTTGTTTTGTTACAAATATGCTTGCCACCAGCTTCCGGACACGAATTTCTTAATACTCCGTGTCCGGCAGTCTAATATGTTTGGTTTTGTACTCGATAGATTCGAACAACATAATGCTAGGTAATGCTACTCTTGTATTCTTTCTAAGAAATTTACGATTGTCGCCGAAGTACGCCGATTTTGTTGTTTTGTTACAAATATGCTTGCCACCAGCTTCCGGACACGAATTTCTAAATACTCCGTGTCCGGCAGTCTAATATTTTGGTTTTCTACTCCATAGATTCGAACAACATCATGCTAGGTAATGCTATTTTTGTATTTCTTTCTAAGAAATTTACGATTGTCGCCGAAGTACGCCGATTTTGTTGTTTTGTTGCAAATATGTTTGCCGGACACGAATTTCAAAATACTCCGTGTCCGGCAGTCTAATGTTTTCTCTAATGAATTGAAAGTTTCTCTCTTCGATAGATATGATTCCAATAATAACATGCTAGGCAACCCTGTTCTTTATGCGATGTGATCGTTGTTTCCACGGAAGGAAAGGTTAATATATTCTGTATATTTATTTACCTCCTCGCCTTGACATACTATGTAAACGTGCTGTGTACACGGCTTCCGAAATGTGTCAGTGAAACATTGTTTTCGGTCATGCTTGACCCAACGTGACCTAATATTTGGCGGGAAACCTAGAGCGACTGCCGGCGAAAGGTGGAGATTTCCATCAACCAAGCGTGCTTATTTCTCTGGAGGAAAGTTTGAAGGCAAAATTGAAGGTAAGATCACAGATTTGACGTTTCCCATTTTAATAGCGCTGTTAATGGAGGAGACGTTGGTGCTGGCCGATTCGCTGCACTCTCAGAATGCACGAGAACGAACACGAAATTCGCGTGTTGTTGCCGGACTGTGTGAGTGTCTGGAAAACAAAGTGAATAATGGCCGAATACTCCGAATAGTAACGATTAGCTTGACCAATTTGAATATGTGCTGTTTGTCTCTTGACCCTCAAATCGTTTTGGTCAAAAATCAGCATTTCTGCGTTAACTCTTTATAATATTGTGCAACATGTGCTTATCTGCCTGATCGATCGGGGCATCGCGAGGAGGGCTGGGTATAGCTGCAACCAAGAAGAGGAAACCACGCAAATCACTACCCGTTTCAAAATATCGAATAAATGAATATTAGAAGTCCATCCAAACTGAATTACGGATAACTTCAAATCCTTTTGTTCTCTCGCGGGAACAGCTTGAGTGCTAAACCGTTTCGATAAGGTTTTGTTAACTGCACTCAAACTGTTACCATGCTATGAGATCTTTTTAGGTACTTTATCTCTGCCTTTATTGCAAAATAAAATATCTAAAAGTAGTTTCTTTAAATCGCGATATATTGTAGTCAAACCGTATGTCAATTAAGTTAATGCATTAAAAAATGGGGATCACCGTGCTCGTTTAGAAGAAAAACAAAATTTATTTCCCTGCCGAGCTTAACCTGAAGGAAATCGCATAATGTTGTGTGCGCGCGCTTATGCGGAGAATCACGAGAAAAAATTAAACCAACCAAAATTGCAATATCTGGACTAAATTCACAGCACGCGCTAGCTCGCGCGTAATGGCGTAATCTTGTTTTTGAACAATTTGGGTTGAATAAAGTTAAAATTGGTTTAATTCTCCTGTTTCGTCGTCACTCAGTCAGTCTGGAGAACTTTGCTTGATACTGTAATGAATTTCTTTAGTTTACGTGAGTAATTTATGGCGTTTTGGTCGAAATTCAAGCGAGTTATCGCAAAACCGAAAATTTTGTTGCGTGTGTCGTTACGTGTGTAAATCATTCACGTACAAACTCTTTGTGTTGCCAAATATGGTACTTGGCAAAACTGAACATTCGAACGCTGTGAACGCGCGTTACGCGTTTCAACTCCTTATGAGTTTCTGGCGTAATTAAAAAATGTTAACAGCGCCTCCCTAAAAGTGAGAGATACTGGGAACGAGGTTGTGACGCGTACTCCGGTGATTTAGGATGGACGAATCTAACACGCCAGCAGCAAATTCAAAGGACCACATTATTTTACAGGTTTCTATACGGGTTGGCTCACGACTATCTTTTCACTTAATTTGAAAAACGAGAAACCGTGTAGAACCTAATGGAATCTGAGAACAAACTCAACGTTCCATTACCATGCACTAACTATTACAAGAATACCTTGATCTGTACGCTCGGTACAGTCGGTACAATCGGTACAGTCGGTACAGTCGGTACGCTCGGTACAATCGGTACAATCGGTACAGTCGGTACAGTCGGTACAGTCGGTACAATCGGTACAGTCGGTACAATCGGTACAGTCGGTACAGTCGGTACAGTCGGTACAGTCGGTACAGTCGGTACGCTCGGTACAGTCGGTACAGTCGGTACAGTCGGTACAGTCGGTACAGTCGGTACAGTCGGTACAGTCGGTACGCTCGGTACAGTCGGTACAGCCGGTACAGTTGGTACAGTCGGTTCAGTCGGTACAGTCGGTACGCTCGGTACAGTCGGTACAGTAGGTACAGTCGGTACGCTCGGTACAGTCGGTACAGTCGGTACAATCGGTACAGTCGGTACAGTCGGTACGCTCGGTACAGTCGGTAGAGCCGGTACAGTCGGTACAGTCGGTTCAGTCGGTACAGTTGGTACTCTCGGTACAGTCGGTTCAGTCGGTACAGTCGACTCAGTCGGTACAGTCGGTTCAGTCGGTACAGTCGGTACGCTCGGTACAGTCGGTTCAGTCGGTACAGTCGGTACAGTCGGTACAGTCGGTACAGTCGGTACGCTCGGTACAGTCAGTACAATCGGTACAGTCGGTACAGTCGGTACAGTCGGTACGCTCGGTACGCTCGGTACAGTCGGTACAGTAGGTACAGTCGGTACGCTCGGTACAGTCGGTACAGTCGGTACAGTCGGTACAGTCGGTACAGTCGGTACAGTCGGTACGCTCGGTACAATCGGTACAGTCGGTACAGTCGGTACAGTCGGTACAATCGGTACAGTCGGTACAATCGGTACAGTCGGTACAGCCGGTACAGTCGGTACAGTCGGTACGCTCGGTACAGTCGGTACAGTCGGTACAATCGGTACAGTCGGTACAGTCGGTACAGTCGGTACAATCGGTACAGTCGGTACAGTCGGTACGCTCGGTACAGTCGGTACAGCCGGTACAGTCGGTACAGTCGGTTCAGTCGGTACAGTCGGTACGCTCGGTACAGTCGGTTCAGTCGGTACAGTCGGTACAGTCGGTTCAGTCGGTACAATCGGTACGCCCGGTACAGTCGGTTCAGTCGGTACAGTCGGTACAGTCGGTATAGTCGGTACGCTCGGTACAGTCGGTACAATCGGTACAGTCGGTACAGTCGGTACAGTCGGTACAGTCGATACGCTCGGTACGCTCGGTACAGTCGGTACAGTAGGTTCGTTGAGCGGTACTGCACCGATCCAAAGCGGCTCTGCGATTGGCCATCTCGCGAGAACAATGGTAGATTTTTTTTAAAATAAGAATTGCCTTCCTATTTGTCGCTAGTAAAACCTCTCCTGCTGTCGTCATGCTCATTTCTGTGGTACGAATACTTGCTGGTTTATCCTACTCTGTTAGTGATAGCGAATGTATTGTTGTTACCGAGCGTACCGACTGTACCGAGCGTACCGAGCTTACCGAGCGTACCGACTGTACCGACTGTACCGAGCGTACCGACTGTACCGATTGTACCGATTGTACCGACTGTACTGAGCGTACCGACTGTACCGACTGTACCGATTGTACCGACTGTACCGACTGTACCGACTGTACCGACTGTACCGAGCGTACCGACTGTACCTACTGTACCGACTGTACCGAGCGTACCGAGCGTACCGACTGTACCGACTGTACCGACTGTACCGATTGTACCGACTGTACCGAGCGTACCGACTGTACCGACTGTACCGACTGTACCGACTCTACCGACTGAACCGACTGTACCGGGTGTACCGACTGTACCGACTGAACCGACGGTACCGACTATACCGACTGTACCGACTGAACCGACTGTACCGAGCGTACCGACTGTACCGACTGAACCGACTGTACCGACTGTACCGGCTGTACCGACTGTACCGAGCGTACCGACTGTACCGATTGTACCGACTGTACCGACTGTACCGACTGTACCGATTGTACCGACTGTACCGACTGTACCGAGCGTACCGACTGTACCGACTGTACCGGCTGTACCAACTGTACCGATTGTACCGACTGTACCGATTGTACCGACTGTACCGACTGTACCGATTGTACCGAGCGTACCGACTGTACCGATTGTACCGACTGTACCGACTGTACCGACTGTACCGACTGTACCGATTGTACCGACTGTACCGACTGTACCGAGCGTACCGAGCGTACCGACTGTACCGACTGTACCGACTGTACCGATTGTACCGACTGTACCGAGCGTACCGACTGTACCGACTGTACCGACTGTACCGACTGTACCGACTGAACCGACTGTACCGAGCGTACCGACTGTACCGACTGAACCGACTGTACCGACTGAACCGACTGTACCGACTGAACCGACTGTACCGACTGAACCGACTGTACCGAGCGTACCGACTGTACCGACTGAACCGACTGTACCGACTGTACCGGCTGTACCGACTGTACCGAGCGTACCGACTGTACCGACTGTACCGACTGTACCGACTGTACCGACTGTACCGACTGTACCGACTGTACCGACTGTACCGAGCGTACCGACTGTACCGACTGTACCGACTGTACCGGCTGTACCGATTGTACCGATTGTACCGACTGTACCGATTGTACCGACTGTACCGACTGTACCGACTGTACCGATTGTACCGATTGTACCGAGCGTACCGACTGTACCGACTGTACCGACTGTACCGAGCGTACAGATCAAGGTATTCTTGTAATAGTTAGTGCATGGTAATGGAACGTTGAGTTTGTTCTCAGATTCCATTAGGTTCTACACGGTTTCTCGTTTTTCAAATTTAGTGAAAAGATAGTCGTGAGCCAACCCGTATAGAAACCTGTAAAATAATGTGGTCCTTTGAATTTGCTGCTGGCGTGTTAGATTCGTCCATCCTAAATCACCGGAGTACGCGTCACAACCTCGTTCCCAGTATCTCTCACTTTTAGGGAGGCGCTGTTAACATTTTTTAATTACGCCAGAAACTCATAAGGAGTTGAAACGCGTAACGCGCGTTCACAGCGTTCGAATATTCAGTTTTGCCAAGTACCATATTTGGCAACACAAAGAGTTTGTACGTGAATGATTTACACACGTAACGACACACGCAACAAAATTTTCGGTTTTGCGATAACTCGCTTGAATTTCGACCAAAACGCCATAAATTACTCACGTAAACTAAAGAAATTCATTACAGTATCAAGTAAAGTTCTCCAGACTGACTGAATGACGACGAAACAGGAGAATTTAACCAATTTTAACTTTATTCAACCCAAATTGTTCAAAAACAAGATTACGCCATTACGCGCGAGCTAGCGCGCGCTGTGAATTTAGTCCAGATATTGCAATTTTGGTTGGTTTAATTTTTTCTCGTGATTCTCCGCATAAGCGCGCGCACACAACATTATGCGATTTCCTTCAGGTTAAGCTCGGCAGGGAAATAAATTTTGTTTTTCTTCTAAACGAGCACGGTGATCCTCATTTTTTAATGCATTAACTTAATTGACATACGGTTTGACTACAATATATCGCGATTTAAAGAAACTACTTTTAGATATTTTATTTTGCAATAAAGGCAGAGATAAAGTACCTAAAAAGATCTCATAGCATGGTAACAGTTTGAGTGCAGTTAACAAAACCTTATCGAAACGGTTTAGCACTCAAGCTGTTCCCGCGAGAGAACAAAAGGATTTGAAGTTATCCGTAATTCAGTTTGGATGGACTTCTAATATTCATTTATTCGATATTTTGAAACGGGTAGTGATTTGCGTGGTTTCCTCTTCTTGGTTGCAGCTATACCCAGCCCTCCTCGCGATGCCCCGATCGATCAGGCAGATAAGCACATGTTGCACAATATTATAAAGAGTTAACGCAGAAATGCTGATTTTTGACCAAAACGATTTGAGGGTCAAGAGACAAACAGCACATATTCAAATTGGTCAAGCTAATCGTTACTATTCGGAGTATTCGGCCATTATTCACTTTGTTTTCCAGACACTCACACAGTCCGGCAACAACACGCGAATTTCGTGTTCGTTCTCGTGCATTCTGAGAGTGCAGCGAATCGGCCAGCACCAACGTCTCCTCCATTAACAGCGCTATTAAAATGGGAAACGTCAAATCTGTGATCTTACCTTCAATTTTGCCTTCAAACTTTCCTCCAGAGAAATAAGCACGCTTGGTTGATGGAAATCTCCACCTTTCGCCGGCAGTCGCTCTAGGTTTCCCGCCAAAGACCGAAAACAATGTTTCACTGACACATTTCGGAAGCCGTGTACACAGCACGTTTACATAGTATGTCAAGGCGAGGAGGTAAATAAATATACAGAATATATTAACCTTTCCTTCCGTGGAAACAACGATCGCATCGCATAAAGAACAGGGTTGCCTAGCATGTTATTATTGGAATCATATCTATCGAAGAGAGAAACTTTCAATTCATTAGAGAAAACATTAGACTGCCGGACACGGAGTATTTTGAAATTCGTGTCCGGCAAACATATTTGCAACAAAACAACAAAATCGGCGTACTTCGGCGACAATCGTAAATTTCTTAGAAAGAAATACAAAAATAGCATTACCTAGCATGATGTTGTTCGAATCTATGGAGTAGAAAACCAAAATATTAGACTGCCGGACACGGAGTATTTAGAAATTCGTGTCCGGAAGCTGGTGGCAAGCATATTTGTAACAAAACAACAAAATCGGCGTACTTCGGCGACAATCGTAAATTTCTTAGAAAGAATACAAGAATAGCATTACCTAGCATTATGTTGTTCGAATCTTTAGAGTACAAAACCAAACATATTAGACTGCCGGACACGGAGTATTAAGAAATTCGTGTCCGGAAGCTGGCAGCAAGCATATTTGTAACAAAACAACAAAATCGGCGTACTTCGGCGACAATCGTAAATTTCTTAGCAAGAAATACAAGAAAAGCATTGCCAAGCATTGCCTAGCATTGCCTATCATGATGCTGTTCGAATCTATCGAGTAGAAAACCAAAAATACTCGACTGCCGGACACCGAGTATTTAGAAATTCCTGTCCGGAAGCTGGCGGCAAGCTTCTAAGTCACGGGATTCGATTTATACACTGAGGGCGCCGATAATAAACACAAAACCTCGCACTGCGGTGAAATTCGTGAAGTTTTCAGGTATGTTAACACGTAAATGATGGTATTAATTGAAATTTGAAAATATTTTCGACTGCCGGACACGGAGTATTTTGGAAAACCTGTCTGGCTGCCGGACATATAGACACATGAGTTCGAGGTTCGAGTGGCAGGGTATTCTGCAGTTAAGTGGTAAGCTCAATGTTCTTGTTATTATGCATTTCAGATTCATCGTCCATTTATTACTTTACTTTAGGATTATTAAATCGGTTTCCAGCACTCAGTAAAGACATGTTAAAACGCATAAGAACGTTAAAAGTCTTAAGAAAGAGTTCAACACTTACCGCAGCTTACCGCTATTAACACATGACTATAAATCCTTCGTCCGCTACTCCGTCTGAAACATTCGCCTTGTTCAGTGACGATTTAAGAAAAAATAACTTTAACAACACTGTGGAAGCGATATTAAAAAAAAAAGTACGCACAACACGATGCTCACGTGTCCCACACGAACGACTTCTCATCGACAAGCGCTCCAAACGAAAAGACAAGCCAAAGCTTGCATGTGATTGGTTCGGTACATTGCGGTACGGAAGTGATCGAGAGTAGCCAATAACAGAGCCGCTTTGGATCGGTGCAGTACTACTGCAACGAAGTTCTGATTTGGAAATCAGAGAGAGGATCCAAGAACCGTCGTGGCAATGGTGATACACGAGCATTTAATCCAACGGCTCACGCAACTAACAACGAAAGATGTCCAGTGTATTATTACAAGAAATTCAAAAGTCACCGTCCAGAAGAAATGAATAACGCCGAGAGTCCGTTTTACTTGGCCATCAATCCTCGAAGAAGACCAGGCAGCAGTATTTGGTACATGAAGGCACCACTCGGCAAGAACGAGATTGGCAAACTGATGAAGACAGCAGCACGAGGAGCAGGCTTGCAGGGAAATATTACTAACCACACCGTTCGAAAAACATGTATTTCTCGCCTCATGGATGCAGAAGTCCCCGTCAATTTTAGTGGTCAGAAATCTGAAGAGCCTCGAATCATACAAAGCAGCTTCGGTTGAGCATCAGCGAAAAATGCCCATGATTTTAAGCCGCTCCGGTGAACAGAGCACTCAGCATAGCATTGCATTGTTTCCAGCGTCAATTTTGTTTCCAAGAAGCAAAATTTGCTTCCGCTACACGGCAGAAACATTTCGTGTTTCCGCGCGGCATGGAAGCATGGCAAAACGAGGAAAACATTATGGAAACATGTTTCCTCGTTTTGCCAGGCCTTAACACAGTCAACAAAAACGTGCTCGAGTGTTAACTGTGGTATAGCGAGTGGTAGCAAATCGAGAAAAAATGGTATCACACGTGTGTGGATAGAAATGGTATTCACACATGTGTGATATCATTTTTTCCAATCAGCTCACAGAGTTTGCCATGTTACAATGCTCAATGGGCCAAGGTTTATCGATATTAAGTCGAAACATCTTCGGACCTTCCTTGGCAATCTTCGGAAATCTTCGGAAAACTTCGGAAAATGTTTGGAAACATTCGTATGACTACCGGACAGCATTTTCAAAATCTTCCCAAATCTTCGGAAAATGATCGGAAATCTTCGGAAAATCGTCAAAAACCTCGTTATTAGTAGGTTTATAAAATAAACAGAACAATACATGGTTGCTTGGAGATATCAAATTTATGTTCTCGTGCTCAAATCGATATCTCACTCGTTCGCTGATCTCACTCGTGAGATATCGAGTTGAACTCTCGAAGATAATTTTTTTATCTCCGCCCAACCATGTATTATCCTCTATGTAGTAAACACTTTGGCGAAGATTCACATTGTTCGCCACGAAGTCCATTATTAAAACCAACATACCGCAAAGTCCTGGTCGATTTTCGTACTGTTCAACTGCTTTTCCACTTTGTTCATTAAGCAAGTGAAGAATATGAAGAAATCAACACTCGAGGTTAATTAAATTCCTTTGAATTTAGTCACGACGATTTTCGAAACGTACGGACAAAATGCAAACTTTGTAGTAATTGCAGTTGTCAACCCCGTTTACGAACGAATTGTTAAACAATTAATTAATCTGGATTATTGATCAAATCTAGAGCAAATATATTAATCTGTACTATCCCCCAAATATATCAACAGACCACAACAGTGAGGCTTCGGAGCAAAACGATACTTAGCAGGGGAGGCACGGGAAGACGCGTTTAATCCAAATTTAATGAATAAATTAATAGTTTAACAGGAACGGACAGAAGCCCACATCTAAGAGAAGAATAAAAAAACAAAAACAGTGAGGAAGGAAGACGCTGATAGACCTTCGTAGAATAGTATACTTACTGGTTTCAGGTTAATCGTCTCGGCGACCAAAGCATTTACGAGAACTTCTCTTCCCAGACCTTCCACGTAACATTGCAGTAAAAGGCCCGCCGTCTGCCGCACACGTCTTCGTCGTTCGATCGAGTGAACATTCAGTCCAACAACTTCTGTTTTACCGGAATCGTTTACTCTTCGATTCTTTCCCATTTGAAAATACATCCCAAGAAACATTTAATTATCGCTGCCTTTATATATTTAAATCGACATAAAAACTTAAAATTTAGAGTAAAACTCGAGCGGGAACCCGCATAGCAATGGAAGCGATAAGAAGCAATATAGGGCAAACAAATCGGTGCAACAATTTCCTACGTCACAGATCGCAAACTCGTTTCCAGACTCCGGACCCACTGTTTTGTCATACCAAGGCCACTTTAGGCAGCAAAAAGTGTGATTTCTCTGTTTTTGACATTATTCAGTTTTTAGCTTTTCGAAAAGAAGACATAATAAGCCACAAAAAAAGAAAACGCAAAAATAATTTTTTAATTCATAGGCACTTTAACGTATTCCACCTGCAGGTGAAGGTCGGAGCCACTTGCACTGAACAACGCCTGACTTTTTCCATTAACTTTTCTCTTAACTCTTTTCTCATTACCCGTCAAGGAATGCGTTTGACTTCATATCAGTATCAAGTTTATAACGAGTCCCATTTCACATTTTTTTTATTTTTCTTAAATCCTTAGTTCCAGAGTTCACAATTGAGGAAAAGTATTCCACCTGCGGGTGACGGTCACTTGCACTAAAGGCATCAATAAGAATTTTTTTTCGCTCCGCGTTATGCTTATTAACGGTAACGAATTTTGAATGTACAAACTACTCTGAAAATATGAATTTCCAAACAAGATCATGGACAATTTCTAAAAAATATAAATTAACTGATCAATCAGTAAAACGAAAAAAGTGCAACAGGGCATTAGTACACGCACGTCGCCCAAACAATTGTCCATGAAAGAAAAAATGACAGGCAGGTCGTATTCTCGGAAAATGCTGCTTGTATGAGATATTCCGTCACCATTGCTCATAAATCAGTAAACGGCATTCATTCATTTAAGAAAACGTGTCGTTGTGAAAACGGCTACTATTTCCAGTTAAAACAATAACAGTTTTACAGCTGAAGTGTTCGGAGATACGCGATGAATCTTTCTCTAATTTTAACAGCGTTCCTTTTTGGGATAATGTTAGCTTTGGCATATGGAAGAGGTAGGTTTTTAAAACTATTTTCATTTGATTTTTTTTTTTTTTCGAGTAGGTTGTGGTTTCATCATTTGTTTAGTAAATGTTACTGGGTTGGAAAATTTACTCGTTTTAAACACAGTGCTGACCTAAAAGAAGGCCTGTGCTCGGCGCTTTAAGATCGCCGCCGCCTTTGTTAAATCTCAGCTGGTTGTGATCGTCCCTTGTAGTAAGAAGCAAGCATTGCATGGTCATATAAATTCAAATTTCGTCTATAATAAAGTAATAATAGGTAAAACATTGAAATTAAAAAAGCTTAAAATAGAGAATCGTGGCCGTGGGGAATGGACCATTAATTTTGGTACCTTAAACGCCAAACATGCTGTGAAATATACATGTCTCAACTGTAATACTGTGCTGCTAATATCAGTATTTTTTCGTTTAGTTTAGTTTACGCCTTGCTAGATGAGGTTGCTAATATGATGTTCAGGTTGCTACTTTTCTCTTTACTTGTTAAGGAATGCGTTTGAATTCATATCAGTATCAAGTATATAATGAGTCCCATTTCACACTTTTTTTTCTTTTTCTGAAATCTTTAGTAAGAGAGATCACAATTGAGGAAGATGTATACTTCATTTCGTAAATCAAACACGCGATAATTATTTCGCACCCTACAATTATTTTGTCGATCTTTTATGGGTGGTAAACAGACTAGTTTTCATTGTTATATATGCCACCTGTCGTTTTTCCAAAAAATGGCTCATATCACTGTGTTCACGCGTGAACTTTGATGTTGATGATGACGATGATGATGATGATGATGATGATGACGATTCTGCGACTTTATTCCTTTTATGTATTGAGGACGTAGGGCAAATAATGGTCCCCAGATGCGTTCCACCGTATCAATATAAAGAATACACTTTGAAAACTTGTATACGGATATTAAAGATTTGGTGACATAGCTTGCTCACCGTCTTCAACATTATAACCTGAGTTTGGTTTTACGTTTGAGAACAAGCCTGCGGATGTGAAGGTCGGAGCTAATTGCTCTAAAAGCATTAATAGTTTTTCCCTTCGCACTATATAAGCTTAGCAGATTTGTTTCAAGATTAACGATAACGAATTTTAGACATACAAACTACCCTTAAAATATGAATTTAATTTTGCTGTGTATTCTTGGATTTTGCAATTTCAGGTTGGCGAAACCACACGTAATTAAACAAAACTTTTGCACACATCGTTTAAACTCACATGATCAATTACAAATTCGTCCGAGAACGCATTTCGCTCTAAACGTTAAAAGAGTTTTATACCTTTTTATTAAAGCCTGCGTCAAAGTGTTGTGTTGCTTGGTTAACATCGGTCCTTAAATCTATTTTTCAAGGCAAGTTATTAAAGTAAGCAGTAAATGAAGAAAACCGAACCCTTCTCCGGATAATGAAATCCAAATCCTCTCCAAACAGGCAACGGGTCATTGGTCATGCATCTTATGATATAATTATTGAGGTAACTCTACCGTTTTTGGACTTTGCCCAAGCGTTTAACGTTTTCAGCTATCCGTTTAAACGGTTAGCCAAACCGTTTACAACGGTTTACAGACCGTTTAAAACCGTTTACTATCCGTTTATTTAGCCGTTAAACGGTAAAGCCTTATTGGTGGTTTTCGCTTTCCAGGTCACACATGTTCAACGCTAGAACAATTCCTGACTTTTTTTAATACATCCATGACCCACTCTTTTGTCATACCAATGCCACTTTAGGCGGCAAAAAGTGTGATTTCTCTGTCTCTGACATTACCCGCTTTTTAGCTTATCGAAAAGTAGACATAATAAGCCAGAGAAAAAAAAAACAAAAAAAAACGCAGAAATATTTTTTACTTCATAGGCACTTTAAAGCGTTTTACCTGCGGGTGAAGGTCGGAGCCACTTGCACTGAACAACGCCTGACTTTTTCCAATACATCCATGACCCACTGTTTTGTCATACTGAGGCCACTTTAGGCGGAAAAAGTTTGATTTCTCTCTCTCTGACATGATAAGTTTTTGAGCTTTTCGAAAAGTAGACATATGCCACATAAAACCGCAGAAATATTTTTCACTTCATAGGCACTAGTATTCCACCAGCTGGTGAAGTTCGGAGCCACCTGCACTAAAAGCATCATTAAGAATTTTTTCCCTCCACGTTATGCTTATTAACGGTAACGAATTTTGAATGTACAAACTACTCTGAAAATATGAATTTCCAAACAAGATCATGGACAATTTCTAAAAAATATAAATTAACTGATCAATCAGTAAAACGAAAAAAGTGCAACAGGGCATTAGTACACGCACGTCGCCCAAACAATTGTCCATGAAAGAAAAAATGACAGGCAGGTCGTATTCTCGGGAAATGCTGCTTGTATGAGATATTCCGTCACCATTGCTCATAAATCAGTAAACGGCATTCATTCATTTAAGAAAACGTGTCGTTGTGAAAACGGCTACTATTTCCAGTTAAAACAGTAACAGTTTTACAGCTGAAGTGTTCGGAGATACGCGATGAATCTTTCTCTAATTTTAACAGCGTTCCTTTTTGGGATAATGTTAGCTTTGGCATATGGAAGAGGTAGGTTTTTAAAACTATTTTCATTTGATTTTTTTTTTTTTCGAGTAGGTTGTGGTTTCATCATTTGTTTAGTAAATGTTACTGGGTTGAAAAATTTACTCGTTTTAAACACAGTGCTGACCTAAAAGAAGGCCTGTGCTCGGCGCTTTAAGATCGCCGCCGCCTTTTTTAAATCTCAGCTGGTTGTGATCGTCCCTTGTAGTAAGAAGCAAGCATTGCATGGTCATATAAATTCAAATTTCGTCTATAATAAAGTAATAATAGGTAAAACATTGAAATTAAAAAAGCTTATAATAGAGAATCGTGGCCGTGGGGAATGGACCATTAATTTTGGTACCTTAAACGCCAAACATGCTGTGAAATATATATGTCTCAACTGTAATACTGTGCTGCTAATATCAGTATTTTTTTGTTTAGTTTAGTTTACGCCTTGCTAGATGAGGTTGCTAATATGATGTTCAGGTTGCTACTTTTCTCTTTACTTGTTAAGGAATGCGTTTGAATTCATATCAGTATCAAGTATATAATGAGTCCCATTTCACACTTTTTTTTCTTTTTCTGAAATCTTTAGTAAGAGAGATCACAATTGAGGAAGATGTATACTTCATTTCGTAAATCAAACACGCGATAATTATTTCGCACCCTACAATTATTTTGTCGATCTTTTATGGGTGGTAAACAGACTAGTTTTCATTGTTATATATGCCACCTGTCGTTTTTCCAAAAAATGGCTCATATCACTGTGTTCACGCGTGAACTTTGATGTTGATGATGACGATGATGATGATGATGATGATGATGACGATTCTGCGACTTTATTCCTTTTATGTATTGAGGACGTAGGGCAAATAATGGTCCCCAGATGCGTTCCACCGTATCAATATAAAGAATACACTTTGAAAACTTGTATACGGATATTAAAGATTTGGTGACATAGCTTGCTCACCGTCTTCAACATTATAACCTGAGTTTGGTTTTACGTTTGAGAACAAGCCTGCGGATGTGAAGGTCGGAGCTAATTGCTCTAAAAGCATTAATAGTTTTTCCCTTCGCACTATATAAGCTTAGCAGATTTGTTTCAAGATTAACGATAACGAATTTTAGACATACAAACTACCCTTAAAATATGAATTTAATTTTGCTGTGTATTCTTGGATTTTGCAATTTCAGGTTGGCGAAACCACACGTAATTAAACAAAACTTTTGCACACATCGTTTAAACTCACATGATCAATTACAAATTCGTCCGAGAACGCATTTCGCTCTAAACGTTAAAAGAGTTTTATACCTTTTTATTAAAGCCTGCGTCAAAGTGTTGTGTTGCTTGGTTAACATCGGTCCTTAAATCTATTTTTCAAGGCAAGTTATTAAAGTAAGCAGTAAATGAAGAAAACCGAACCCTTCTCTGGATAATGAAATCCAAATCCTCTCCAAACAGGCAACGGGTCATTGGTCATGCATCTTATGATATAATTATTGAGGTAACTCTACCGTTTTTGGACTTTGCCCAAGCGTTTAACGTTTTCAGCTATCCGTTTAAACGGTTAGCCAAACCGTTTACAACGGTTTACAGACCGTTTAAAACCGTTTACTATCCGTTTATTTAGCCGTTAAACGGTAAAGCCTTATTGGTGGTTTTCGCTTTCCAGGTCACACATGTTCAACGCTAGAACAATTTCTGACTTTTTTTAATACATCCATGACCCACTCTTTTGTCATACCAATGCCACTTTAGGCGGCAAAAAGTGTGATTTCTCTGTCTCTGACATTACCCGCTTTTTAGCTTATCGAAAAGTAGAAATAATAAGCCAGAAAAAAAAAAAAAAAAAAAAAAAAAAGAAAAACCGCAGAAATATTTTTTTACTTCATAGGCACTTTAAAGCGTTTTACCTGCGGGTGAAGGTCGGAGCCACTTGCACTGAACAACGCCTGACTTTTTCCAATACATCCATGACCCACTGTTTTGTCATACTGAGGCCACTTTAGGCGGAAAAAGTTTGATTTCTCTCTCTCTGACATGATAAGTTTTTGAGCTTTTCGAAAAGTAGACATATGCCACATAAAACCGCAGAAATATTTTTCACTTCATAGGCACTAGTATTCCACCTGCTGGTGAAGTTCGGAGCCACCTGCACTAAAAGCATCATTAAGAATTTTTTCCCTCCACGTTATGCTTATTAACGGTAACGAATTTTGAATGTACAAACTACTCTGAAAATATGAATTTCCAAACAAGATCATGGACAATTTCTAAAAAATATAAATTAACTGATCAATCAGTAAAACGAAAAAAGTGCAACAGGGCATTAGTACACGCACGTCGCCCAAACAATTGTCCATGAAAGAAAAAATGACAGGCAGGTCGTATTCTCGGGAAATGCTGCTTGTATGAGATATTCCGTCACCATTGCTCATAAATCAGTAAACGGCATTCATTCATTTAAGAAAACGTGTCGTTGTGAAAACGGCTACTATTTCCAGTTAAAACAGTAACAGTTTTACAGCTGAAGTGTTCGGAGATACGCGATGAATCTTTCTCTAATTTTAACAGCGTTCCTTTTTGGGATAATGTTAGCTTTGGCATATGGAAGAGGTAGGTTTTTAAAACTATTTTCATTTGATTTTTTTTTTTTTCGAGTAGGTTGTGGTTTCATCATTTGTTTAGTAAATGTTACTGGGTTGAAAAATTTACTCGTTTTAAACACAGTGCTGACCTAAAAGAAGGCCTGTGCTCGGCGCTTTAAGATCGCCGCCGCCTTTGTTAAATCTCAGCTGGTTGTGATCGTCCCTTGTAGTAAGAAGCAAGCATTGCATGGTCATATAAATTCAAATTTCGTCTATAATAAAGTAATAATAGGTAAAACATTGAAATTAAAAAAGCTTAAAATAGAGAATCGTGGTCGTGGGGAATGGACCATTAATTTTGGTACCTTAAACGCCAAACATGCTGTGAAATATACATGTCTCAACTGTAATACTGTGCTGCTAATATCAGTATTTTTTCGTTTAGTTTAGTTTACGCCTTGCTAGATGAGGTTGCTAATATGATGTTCAGGTTGCTACTTTTCTCTTTACTTGTTAAGGAATGCGTTTGAATTCATATCAGTATCAAGTATATAATGAGTCCCATTTCACACTTTTTTTTCTTTTTCTGAAATCTTTAGTAAGAGAGATCACAATTGAGGAAGATGTATACTTCATTTCGTAAATCAAACACGCGATAATTATTTCGCACCCTACAATTATTTTGTCGATCTTTTATGGGTGGTAAACAGACTAGTTTTCATTGTTATATATGCCACCTGTCGTTTTTCCAAAAAATGGCTCATATCACTGTGTTCACGCGTGAACTTTGATGTTGATGATGACGATGATGATGATGATGATGATGATGACGATTCTGCGACTTTATTCCTTTTATGTATTGAGGACGTAGGGCAAATAATGGTCCCCAGATGCGTTCCACCGTATCAATATAAAGAATACACTTTGAAAACTTGTATACGGATATTAAAGATTTGGTGACATAGCTTGCTCACCGTCTTCAACATTATAACCTGAGTTTGGTTTTACGTTTGAGAACAAGCCTGCGGATGTGAAGGTCGGAGCTAATTGCTCTAAAAGCATTAATAGTTTTTCCCTTCGCACTATATAAGCTTAGCAGATTTGTTTCAAGATTAACGATAACGAATTTTAGACATACAAACTACCCTTAAAATATGAATTTAATTTTGCTGTGTATTCTTGGATTTTGCAATTTCAGGTTGGCGAAACCACACGTAATTAAACAAAACTTTTGCACACATCGTTTAAACTCACATGATCAATTACAAATTCGTCCGAGAACGCATTTCGCTCTAAACGTTAAAAGAGTTTTATACCTTCTTATTAAAGCCTGCGTCAAAGTGTTGTGTTGCTTGGTTAACATCGGTCCTTAAATCTATTTTTCAAGGCAAGTTATTAAAGTAAGCAGTAAATGAAGAAAACCGAACCCTTCTCCGGATAATGAAATCCAAATCCTCTCCAAACAGGCAACGGGTCATTGGTCATGCATCTTATGATATAATTATTGAGGTAACTCTACCGTTTTTGGACTTTGCCCAAGCGTTTAACGTTTTCAGCTATCCGTTTAAACGGTTAGCCAAACCGTTTACAACGGTTTACAGACCGTTTAAAACCGTTTACTATCCGTTTATTTAGCCGTTAAACGGTAAAGCCTTATTGGTGGTTTTCGCTTTCCAGGTCACACATGTTCAACGCTAGAACAATTCCTGACTTTTTTTAATACATCCATGACCCACTCTTTTGTCATACCAATGCCACTTTAGGCGGCAAAAAGTGTGATTTCTCTGTCTCTGACATTACCCGCTTTTTAGCTTATCGAAAAGTAGAAATAATAAGCCAGAAAAAAAAAAACAAAAACAAAAAAAAAAAAACGCAGAAATATTTTTTACTTCATAGGCACTTTAAAGCGTTTTACCTGCGGGTGAAGGTCGGAGCCACTTGCACTGAACAACGCCTGACTTTTTCCAATACATCCATGACCCACTGTTTTGTCATACTGAGGCCACTTTAGGCGGAAAAAGTTTGATTTCTCTCTCTCTGACATGATAAGTTTTTGAGCTTTTCGAAAAGTAGACATATGCCACATAAAACCGCAGAAATATTTTTCACTTCATAGGCACTAGTATTCCACCTGCTGGTGAAGTTCGGAGCCACCTGCACTAAAAGCATCATTAAGAATTTTTTCCCTCCACGTTATGCTTATTAACGGTAACGAATTTTGAATGTACAAACTACTCTGAAAATATGAATTTCCAAACAAGATCATGGACAATTTCTAAAAAATATAAATTAACTGATCAATCAGTAAAACGAAAAAAGTGCAACAGGGCATTAGTACACGCACGTCGCCCAAACAATTGTCCATGAAAGAAAAAATGACAGGCAGGTCGTATTCTCGGGAAATGCTGCTTGTATGAGATATTCCGTCACCATTGCTCATAAATCAGTAAACGGCATTCATTCATTTAAGAAAACGTGTCGTTGTGAAAACGGCTACTATTTCCAGTTAAAACAGTAACAGTTTTACAGCTGAAGTGTTCGGAGATACGCGATGAATCTTTCTCTAATTTTAACAGCGTTCCTTTTTGGGATAATGTTAGCTTTGGCATATGGAAGAGGTAGGTTTTTAAAACTATTTTCATTTGATTTTTTTTTTTTCGAGTAGGTTGTGGTTTCATCATTTGTTTAGTAAATGTTACTGGGTTGAAAAATTTACTCGTTTTAAACACAGTGCTGACCTAAAAGAAGGCCTGTGCTCGGCGCTTTAAGATCGCCGCCGCCTTTGTTAAATCTCAGCTGGTTGTGATCGTCCCTTGTAGTAAGAAGCAAGCATTGCATGGTCATATAAATTCAAATTTCGTCTCTAATAAAGTAATAATAGGTAAAACATTGAAATTAAAAAAGCTTAAAATAGAGAATCGTGGCCGTGGGGAATGGACCATTAATTTTGGTACCTTAAACGCCAAACATGCTGTGAAATATACATGTCTCAACTGTAATACTGTGCTGCTAATATCAGTATTTTTTCGTTTAGTTTAGTTTACGCCTTGCTAGATGAGGTTGCTAATATGATGTTCAGGTTGCTACTTTTCTCTTTACTTGTTAAGGAATGCGTTTGAATTCATATCAGTATCAAGTATATAATGAGTCCCATTTCACACTTTTTTTTCTTTTTCTGAAATCTTTAGTAAGAGAGATCACAATTGAGGAAGATGTATACTTCATTTCGTAAATCAAACACGCGATAATTATTTCGCACCCTACAATTATTTTGTCGATCTTTTATGGGTGGTAAACAGACTAGTTTTCATTGTTATATATGCCACCTGTCGTTTTTCCAAAAAATGGCTCATATCACTGTGTTCACGCGTGAACTTTGATGTTGATGATGACGATGATGATGATGATGATGATGATGACGATTCTGCGACTTTATTCCTTTTATGTATTGAGGACGTAGGGCAAATAATGGTCCCCAGATGCGTTCCACCGTATCAATATAAAGAATACACTTTGAAAACTTGTATACGGATATTAAAGATTTGGTGACATAGCTTGCTCACCGTCTTCAACATTATAACCTGAGTTTGGTTTTACGTTTGAGAACAAGCCTGCGGATGTGAAGGTCGGAGCTAATTGCTCTAAAAGCATTAATAGTTTTTCCCTTCGCACTATATAAGCTTAGCAGATTTGTTTCAAGATTAACGATAACGAATTTTAGACATACAAACTACCCTTAAAATATGAATTTAATTTTGCTGTGTATTCTTGGATTTTGCAATTTCAGGTTGGCGAAACCACACGTAATTAAACAAAACTTTTGCACACATCGTTTAAACTCACATGATCAATTACAAATTCGTCCGAGAACGCATTTCGCTCTAAACGTTAAAAGAGTTTTATACCTTTTTATTAAAGCCTGCGTCAAAGTGTTGTGTTGCTTGGTTAACATCGGTCCTTAAATCTATTTTTCAAGGCAAGTTATTAAAGTAAGCAGTAAATGAAGAAAACCGAACCCTTCTCCGGATAATGAAATCCAAATCCTCTCCAAACAGGCAACGGGTCATTGGTCATGCATCTTATGATATAATTATTGAGGTAACTCTACCGTTTTTGGACTTTGCCCAAGCGTTTAACGTTTTCAGCTATCCGTTTAAACGGTTAGCCAAACCGTTTACAACGGTTTACAGACCGTTTAAAACCGTTTACTATCCGTTTATTTAGCCGTTAAACGGTAAAGCCTTATTGGTGGTTTTCGCTTTCCAGGTCACACATGTTCAACGCTAGAACAATTCCTGACTTTTTTTAATACATCCATGACCCACTCTTTTGTCATACCAATGCCACTTTAGGCGGCAAAAAGTGTGATTTCTCTGTCTCTGACATTACCTGCTTTTTAGCTTATCGAAAAGTAGACATAATAAGCCAGAAAAAAAAAACAAAAAAAACGCAGAAATATTTTTTACTTCATAGGCACTTTAAAGCGTTTTACCTGCGGGTGAAGGTCGGAGCCACTTGCACTGAACAACGCCTGACTTTTTCCAATACATCCATGACCCACTGTTTTGTCATACTGAGGCCACTTTAGGCGGAAAAAGTTTGATTTCTCTCTCTCTGACATGATAAGTTTTTGAGCTTTTCGAAAAGTAGACATATGCCACATAAAACCGCAGAAATATTTTTCACTTCATAGGCACTAGTATTCCACCTGCTGGTGAAGTTCGGAGCCACCTGCACTAAAAGCATCATTAAGAATTTTTTCCCTCCACGTTATGCTTATTAACGGTAACGAATTTTACATGTACAAACTACTCTGAAGATATGAATTTCCAAACAAGATAATCAAAACTTTCTAAAAAAATATAAACTAACTGATCATTCAGCGAAATAAATGCAACAGGGCATTAGTACACGCACGTCGCCCAAACAATTGTCCATGACAGAAAAAATGACAGGCAGGTCGTATTCTCGGGAAATGCTTCTTGTATGAGATATTCCGTCACCATTGCTCATAAATCAGTAAACAGCATTCATTCATTTAAAGAAAACGTGGCGTTATGAAAACGGCTACAATTTTCAGTTAAAACAATAACAGTTTTACAGCTGAAGTGTTCGGTGATGGCGATGAATCTTTCTCTAATTTTAACAGCGTTCTTTTTTGGGATAATGTTAGCTTTGGCATATGGAAGAGGTAGGTTTTTAAAACCATTTTCATTTCATTTCTTTTTTTCGAGTAGGTTGTGGTTTCATCATTTGTTTAGTAAATGTTACTGGGTTGGAAAATTTACTCATTTTAAACACAGTGATGACCTGAAAGAAGGCCTGTGCTAGGCGCTTTAAGATCGCCGTCCCCTGTTTTAAATCTCAGGTAGTTGTGATCGTCCCTTGTAGTATAAAGCAAGCATTGCAAGGTCATATAGATTCAAATTTCGTCTATAATAAAGTAATAATAGGTAAAACATTGAAATTAAAAAAGCTTAAAACAGAGAATCGTGGCCGTGGGGAATCGACCATTAATTTTGGTACCTTAAAAGCCAAATATGCTGTAAAATATACTTGTCTTAACTGTAATGCTGTGCTGCTAATATCAGTATCAATTTTATAATGAGTCCCATTTTACTTTTTTTTCTTTTTCTGAAATCTTTAGTAACAGAGTTCACAATTGAGGAAGATGTATATTTCATTACGTAAATCGAACACGCGATGATTATTTCGCACCTTACAATTATTTTGTCGATCTTTTATGGGTGGTAAACAGACTAGTTTTCATTGTTATATATGCCACCTGTCGTTTTTCCAAAAAATGGCTCATATCACTGTGTTCACGCGTGAACTTCGATGTCGATGATGACGATGATGATGATGATGATGACGATTCTGCGGCTTTATTTCTTTTATGTATTGAGGACGCAGGGCAAATAATGGTCCCGAGACGCGTTCCACCGTATCAATTTAAAGAGTACACTTGTATACGGATTTTAAATATTTGGTGACAGAGCTTGCTCACCGTGTTCAACATTATAGCCTGAGTTTGGTTTGACGTTTGAGACCAAGCCTGCGCATGAAAGTTTGAGCCATTTGCTCTGAAAGCATCAATATTTTTCTCCCTCTGCGCTACATAAGCTTAGCAAATTTGTTTCAAGGTTAAAGATAAATAATTTTAGATATACAAACTACTCTTAAAATATGAATTTAATTTTGCTGCGTATTCTTGGATTTTACAATTTCAGGTTGGTGAAACCACACGTAATTAAACAAAACTTTCGCACACATCGTTTAAATTCACATGATCAATTATAAAATCTTCCTAGATCGGATTTCGCTCTAAACGTTAAAGGAGTTTTATATAAAAGTCTGCGTCAAAGTGTTGTGTTGCTTGGTTCACATAGGTCCTTAAATCTATTTCCAAGTCAAGTTATTAAAACAATCAATAAATGAATAAAACCGAACCCTTCTCCGGTTCCTTAAATCCAAATTTTCTCCAAACAGGCAACGGGTCATTGGTACATGCATCTTATGCTATAATTATTGACAGAGGTAACTCTACCGGAATAAGACATGTTGATCAGGTAGAACAACGCCTTGATGCTTTCTAATACATCCATGACCCACCGTTTTGTCCCACCAAGGGCACTTTAGCCGGCAAAAAGTGTGATTTCTCTCTCTCTGCTATTATTCCCTTTTTAGCTTTTCGAAACGTAGACATAATAAGCCACAAAAAAAAGCGCAAAAATATATTTTTTTTACTTCATAGGCACTTTAAAGTAGTCCACCTGCGGGTGAAGGTCGGAGCCACTTGCACTGAACAACGCCTGGCTTTTTCTAATACATCCATGACTCTAAAACTAATTCAAGTCGACTCGATCTAAAAAATTCGGCATTTGGTTTTAAACGTCGCATTTAATTGTGCCGTGTTTAATTGCTGAGCTATTGCTGAGCGTTCAATTTGTATAGGTAATCACGTGATTTCGAGTGCAATTTGGGATAAATCAGCACTTGTAAATTTTTCAAAGACTACAAATTGCACTCGCCCTACGGGCTCGTGCAATTTGGTAAGCCTTTGAAAAATTTGCTCGTGCTGATTTATCCCAATTTGCACGAGAGAAATCATGTGATTACTTGTTAATAATACACATACAAAAATTTAACTGCAAGTGGTTGACAAACGACAGACGTGTTCGGTCGCTTACCTTTCCGAATCGTTCTTAAAACATTGCGGAGTTGCCGGGCTTCGTAAATCGAGATACTGCCACCTGAATTTTAAAGCTCTCTGTCATGCATTATCAGGTGCTTTCATCCTCATTCAGTTACATGGATATGAGTTGAAGTGTGCGACTTCAATTCAGGCTTGTAATCTTCCTTCTTTACGAGTTGTCGCGAAAGAAAATCTTCGATTGGTAGCTTTCAGTAGTGTCGTAAAGCCTCTTTTGTGCAGAGCAAACGTCCAGTTGCTAGTACATCGGTTTATACACTGATAATTTTCGTTAAATCGGTCTAACTTTGCATCAATTGATGTTTTTGCTCTCTCCAAACCTTCCGACAGCGGCCGCCATTTTGTTTGGCGCGCTTTCGCGACTTCCCTGTCAATCAACTTAATTTCAACTCTCTGCACTGTTTGGGATTAATTGACGTGCTCTCAGCCAATGAGCTTGCTGAAATTTTTGCATGTGTATTATTACAAATGTAAAAACCAAAATCATCCGTCGAGGTTCATGTTTTTTTTAACCGCGCGGCCATGGGCCGAGCGCGGTTCTTGCTTTACACGGGATTTATTATTAACCGCGCGGCCATGGGCCGAGCGCGGTTCTTGCTCTGCACGGGATTTATTTTTCGTTTTTTTGTAGGTGACCAGACCCAAACCTCCGCTCGGCCAAATCGTGATCGGGACTGAATCACGCAACCTGTGATGCTTATTCGCCAAAAGCTGTTGAAACATGAATGTACGGAAAATGTTGCGGATATTGTTTTCTTTATTGTGTATAAAGTATATTTTCTTCTGATTTTATCGAAGCGTTCGATTCAAAGCGAATGTTGAATACACTGAAAAAGGTATTACGTCAGCCATTGAATGCGCTGATGTTGCAGGTTTCACTTTCGTTACGTGACAAATAACATTGTGTTTCATTTGCATGTTTATGTCGGCAGTAGCGACGGTCATTAATTTTATTTCTTTCCTCTTCTGCGAGTATTTCTTGTGGGTTTAGGCAATCGAAGTGAATTCTTTGGCTATTTCCTTGAGGTGAGTTCAAATATTTGAAAGGAAATGAAATATTTGCTTAAGTAAACAATTGAGCGTGCCCGAACGTGCAGGGGTTACGTCATTAGAAGGGAAAAACCCCCAAGCTAAAGATAGTCGGGGACAACGTAAACTTCGGATTGTGTGACTAACGTGACTACTTTGCTAGTCCTTTACTCATAATGCAAACAGATTAAATTTAACCGTGACTTTTGGGAAAGAAAACTGTTAATTAGCCAAAAATATAAGCGCGGTTTTAAGTTGCTATAGCAACTTCTTGTTATTTTTTTTTTTGTATTTTTTTTGTCGGTGACCAGACGCAAACCTCCACTCGGCCAAATCGTGATCACGCAACCTATGATGTTTATTCGCCAAAAGCTGTTGAAACATGAATGTACGGAAAATGTTGCGGATATTGTTTTCTTTATTGTGAATAAAGTATATTTTCTTTTGGTTTTATCGAAACGTTCGATTCAAAGCGAATGTTGGATACACTGAAAAAGGTATTAGGTCAGCCATGGAATGCGCTGATGCTGCAGGTTTCACTTTCGTTAGGTGACAAACAACATTGTGCTTCATTTGCATGTTTATGTCGGCAGAAGCGACGGTCATTAATTTAATTTGTGGGTTTAGGCAATCGAAGTGAATTCTTTGGCTATTTTCTTGAAGTGAGTTCAAATATTTGAAAGGAAATGAAATATTTGCTTAAGTAAACAATCGAGCGTGCCCGAACGTGCAGGGGTTACGTCATTAGAAGGGAAAAACCCCCAAGCTAAAGATAGCCGGGGACAACGTAAACCTCGGATTGTGTGACTAACGTGACTACTTTGCTAGTCCTTTACTCATAATGCAAACAGATTAAACTGAACCGTGACTTTTGAGAAAGAAAGCTGTTTATTAGCCAAAAATATAAGCGCGGTTTTAAGTTGCTATAGCAACTTCTTGTTTTTTTTTTTTTTCTCGCTGCTGTCAGCTCGTGAGCCTAATTTGAAGTGATATCGGTGAAAATTGCGAAAATTTTTACTTTATTAAATATTCCCAAAGCTGGAAACAATTATCGATTACATTTCACTCGAAGCGCAACATCTTCCATGAAATTGGTCAAATCGCTACAGAATTTCCAGCAGCGTAATCTCCGGTAATTTCCTTTTTCTTCGCTTTTTCTTGGGTTCCGAGTACTTTAGTGAAGTGTAGAAAAATCCTCCAAAGTGCGTCTTTGATTTTCTTGGTATACGTAACCACACATAAGATGGCGTCAAAATCGGCTTCAGTGGGGAAGGGGTTTAAGTATATTGCCGCCAAATTACACAGCAAGGCCCAGGGAGGTCGATTTTCTACTTGAACATACAATACCAACTTTAAGACTCGCCGAATACTCTCTTGTTGAATAGTTTCTCTTGTTGAATAGTTTTTCGGCTATTGACCTTTGGAGAGATTAATGTTAATCGACAAGTTATACACGTCGTTTTCGATCGATCGATCGATCGATTAATAATCCTGGCCATACTCCTGACCACAGTGGTACAAATTATCTGTAAACAGTTGAGAAATTTAAATGTCCACGAGGGGATAATAAACAGCTACTGAAAGCTGTAATGTAACAGCAGGTGTCTAACATTTCACCACAGAGAATTGCGCTAATTTTCACTCATTCCGAAATAAACGAACCTGTCTTGAACGTCACATACTATTGTGCGTTTGATAGTCACTTGGCTGGCTCCCGAGTTTTCATCTGTGGTAGTTGCGGGATATACCAACTCGTCCTACGGCCTTGTCGGCTAAGTATAATTAACAATTAGACACGTAGCCCTTGAGGGCGAAGGGTCTAATTGCTTCAGTATCCGCCAACTAGTCGGTTAGAAAAAGCAATAATAAAGTTAGCAAATGCAAGTTGAAGAAAGATTTATTTGGGAATGAAACGAAACAAAGCGTCACGAATTTCGCTATTACTAATAGTCCTCCAGTAGCGTCGCCAATTACATTGCAGGATTTGCTTTAGTCCACTAGTTGGATGATACTAATAGACGATATTCCGCGCGATTTCGCGGGATAATTCTTCACTATCGTAAGCTAAATCACCAAAAGTGGGCCATGAAATATCATGGACTCCACGCACCGAAGAAAATAAAACAAAAATATCACACTGCATAACGATTTCGGGCCATGCATTCATAACACTGCAGTCAAACTCGATGAGCATTTCCAGATAATACAAGAGAAGTAGCAGAAAAAATAAGCAGAAGTGATTCTTCACTTTTCTGCAGACGTTTTTCCAAATTTTCATCATGAGGTATTGACCAATAGTTCCCAAAAATAGAAATACCAACAGTGGTAACACCATCAGCCGTACAGCAACAACTGAGTAAACGGCACTAACAACAATTACAAAATGTGACTCTCCATGGGAAAACAGGGAAAAAGGTGAACGCACGCGTACGGCACGTTCGCACGTTTAAACAAAAGATGCGTGTCTTAACACAGTAGCTCCGTGTAAGTCACTTTCCTCATTAGTAGCAAAGCTATTGTTTTACTTTGTACGCTAAAAACAAAGCAGCATGTTAGGACACGGTACAAGTGTTTCGGTGACACGATCACCGTGTTAATGTGTGCAAAATCGTACGCAATAACACGATGACCGTGTCTGCGAACCTTAAGTTCCCGCAGATAGATTAAAAATAATCGAACGATCTTGCCACTATTGTTCGTACTTACCAGGGAAGCTTAATTGTTTCCAATTGCATTCGAGTTAGCTCGGATATTCTGATACTTTACACCGGAAATTTCTCGTAAATTCAAATCACAGGCATCCCAAACTCACGACTCGAGAAATCGATCGAATTAATGATTTATGTAAGGGTAGGAATGCCTTGTTATGTAAGCGTATCGAGTGGGACGTGACTACTTGAAGTGCGCGGTGTTGTGTTACAATTTAAACCGTTGGAGATTTGAGCGCTCTTTAAGACTTTGTATGGAGTTAAAAATAACGTGGAATAAAAGCGCTCGACGAAATAAAATTTTACCTTTTTTTCAATAAAATAAAGAAAATGTACTCACCTTTCTTGGTTTCTGTTGTCCTTTTGGGCTGCTTCATCGTTTTGGGGTTTTTTTTGAGGTTTTTGCCGTAACCTTCATAAGACGATTCCGAGATTTTTTTTAATTATTATTATTTTTTGGAAGAGGTTTAAGCTGACAAGTTTTAATGCAATCTACCTCTACAAATAAAGCCGTAAAACGACCGAGTATTATATCTGAGCCCGCAATTCAAATGAGGTTTGTCACCTAAGGTGTAAAAATTGTCATCTCGGACATACAATGTTCGAAATTTAACTCAACATGTCTTAGCCTGTTATCTTTTAGAGAGTAGTCGGGTTTTTATTTTTTGAGAAATTCCATTCCAAAATGGACTAGTTACAGTGCGCATCGCTAATATTTACCTTCCAAATGTTGCTGTCACAACTACTCAAGTTTAAAAGGGATGCAATCGAAATTAATTGAAAACTCAGTGCCATACAGCCAAAATTTGTATCGATCTGTTTTCGTGGTGAACGAACAAGTTGAAATTTCATTGTTCTGTATTCGACATTTCATTGGCTGAAGTTGCAAAAATGCTGAAACCTATTGTTTTCGTTCTGCTTTGTGATTGGTTAACTTTGTCTGGGTGACCCCGGTAATAGTAGCCGTACTGTAAAGTAAGACCAGCAACAGGTCCATGGTGGGTGTGTATCTATCAGACAATTGTTTCCTAAATATGACAAGTAAATCACTCAACAATGCTGCCACCATTGATCGTATCACAGTAAAACGCCATTGGCTTATGAAAAGAGGTGGTGTTGTAGAAACGACTTTTAGTCGTGTTGCATTAGGACACGAGGTGTCATTGATAATTTCCTCAAATCATATGAACAATAGAAGACTTAACAGCTTAAGTGCTTGGTGATAGGCGATGAATTCTTGCCCAATTTTATCAACTTTCGTTTTCGTGGGAATGCTGTTCGTTTTGGGATCCGGACAAGGTGGGTTTAGCTTTCACAGCGATTAGTTATTTACTAGTTTCCTTTTGTTCAGTTGATATTCATGTTGCAGATTTGGAAAGAATTTAAAAAGAAACAAACCGACAGTACTTAAGAGAAAAAAAACAGTCTAAAACAACTACTTATTGGGTTTCAAAGAAACGGAAATAAACAAATTACACTTCGTTTTATAATGTTCATTTTGAAAGTCAACCTAACATTAAACAAACATATTTCGAGTGAATATATTAAATAACTCGTAGTAAAACAGTTTTTCCAGACATCTTGTACTGTCAGCTTTAAGGTGTACACCCGTTATATTTAAAATGTCAGGTCCCTTAACAAAACCACTAGCCTTTTTCATTATTAAACTTGTAAATCCCTAGCTGAACGAAAACCTCCTGCTTAATATATTTTTTTTTGGTATTTTTTTTTTATTATATATATCTTTCACAATTGAAGTTAACTAAGCAATAAAATGATCTGACACAACTTTTGTTCAAAAGCTACAAAGTACTTTTCTAGTTTTCTGATTCTGAGCAAGCGGTTATACGCAGACTACGCCTTCCCACGAGGGGAATTTTTATTTTCCGTGAAAGGGCACCAAGACTTCGTTACAACGTTATTAAATATCTTACGTTTGAAATGTTTTTTTTTTTAAAACAAACAAATTGTTTGGGTAAAGTCCGTTGATAGATGCTGCAGCGGTAACAAAAAATTTAGCCCGCGCCATTCCTTATGAAACATATGAGTAATATCTATTTATGGTCAGCAATACTCGCTTAAAAGCCACCAGCGAGTCTTTTCGTGCTGCGAAATGCTGTTCTCGAATTAATTTATAATTAGGAAAGATGAACGTTTAGCCAACTCGGACTACGGCCTCGTCGGCTAACTATCAGGCGATATCGCATAATAGACCACATATGGGCATCGCTAAATCACCGAAAGTGGGTCTTGGAATGTCATGGAATCCACGTATTGAAGAAAATAAACTAAAATATGACACTGCATGAAGATTTCGCGTCGTGCATTCATAACACAGTGAAACGCGATGAACATTTGCCGATAACATGAGAGAAGTAACAGAAAAAAAAATGGTAACACTATTTGCCGATAACATGAGAGAAGTAACAGAAAAAAAAATGGTAACACTATATCACCCGTACAGCAACAGCCGAGTAAATGGTAGTAACAATGAGAACAAACGTTCTAGAAATTATCTTTATGACCTTTTTAGTGACATCAGTTGTTTAAATTTTTCTATGAATAACTCTTTGCCTTCAGAACCAGCGGATGATTGCTTCACAAAGCCTTTAAAAGTTTCAGACCGAGCCAAAATTCCTGATAACCAGCTCACTGCTTCTTCTCAAGAAGGCGATCGTTTTCAACCCGCTTACGGTCGACTCAACGGAGACAGAGGCGATGGCTGGTGTACAAAAGAACCCAGCGGGGCTGATGACTGGCTGCAGGTTGATCTTGGAAAAGAGATTCAAGTGTGCGGTGCTGCTACGCAAGGAGACGTAAATGGCAATCAATGGGCCACAGCCTTCAAGCTCTCTTACTCATCTGATGGAAGCGTTTGGACACCTTATCAAGATGCAGATGGTGTAGACGTGGTGAGAGGTTACAGCGCTAAAATAAATTCTGCTGTATTGTTATTCCATGTCACGAAATTATTTAAGTTAGAGAGGTCCAATTTGATTTATCTTGTTGTTGTTATTGCTCAAAGGAGTTTCAAAGGAACGGTGATAGCAACACAGTTGACCAACACAAGTTACCAGTTTCAGTTTCTGCAAGATACTTTCGCTTTCATCCAACCAAGCGACATAATTGGAACTGTCTCAGAGTGGAGTTGTATGGCGGTAAGCGCGAGATTTCAATTTCTTTATCAATAAGACTATCTGGAATAACGCAGCCTAGGTCTCTGTTCTGCAAAAAAAAGCTCCAGACTTGAAAGAGAGTAATGCTTTAGACATAAAATAGGCGTCTTAACGAGTAAAAAAACTTGACCAAATTGGTCTTTTATCATATCCCGGTTCCTCCCCCTCCACTACCGGTTCATGTTAGTTCCGGTCATATTGCCGCCTCTCAATGTAAATTAAACAGAGAGAGAGAGACAGAATGGTGACTATTTCCAGAGGTCCAACCCGGAACTCGCCGATCGGGAGCCCAACTAACCAACCATTAGGCTACTCCTCCAAATAAAGCGCCCTACAATGTGTCCAAAAGGCTTACATGTAAAAACCTCTCATGGTTTTGTTGACGAAAGCGATGTCAACATATTTCGAGGTTAAACCGAAATTGACGAGTACACTTTCCTCACGTACGCATCCAGGAGCACACAACAGATATCTTTGTAAAACTTTTTACAACGTTTACTGTACATTAATTAATACACCTTTATGAGTTATTCAATGTAAAAAGGACCTTGATCTTGTTTTGATTTAATACAAAACAGTAAGGGCAAAAAATCAACTCAAGGCAAAAAAAAAAAAAAAAGTACAGAAAAACAAAGTAAATCGCTGCTAAACACAGTAAACCAAATGAACTCACATCACGGCAAACTGAGAAAATCACCGCAGCAAAACAAACTCTGCAAATTGATGGTGCCGGTTTTGTAAGTCAGATTTTGTGTAAGAATTGTGACAGTTTGTGATTTGGGAAGTGGTGCTAACGCTAAATGTTGTTTTGAACCGTCCTCTGTCTTTTCGCTGCGGTTTGGTTGCATGATAATAATCTAATTCTGTTTTATCGTATGCGTTGCTAAATACCTAAGGGAATTTTATGCAGAGAGCTGAGTCAATTTTCTTCATTTCTGGTAAGCAAATATGCGGTAGGGAAAGCCCGTGAGGTAGTCTGAACTAGCCTGCGTAGCTGGCGCATAAAGGGGGAGGGGGAGGGGGGTGGGAAATCGGGAGAAAAAAAAGGGCGGAGGGGGACTGGGGAGAAGGAGGGTGCGCCTGCAATAAAAGCCGTCTCTTTTGCACTTCCGCCCACTTCGTTTGCATAATTTGATTAACTCTACTGTCATTTCAACGTCCAATCAAAATTAGGCGCGCGCTCTTCCGCATGACATTTAATAAAGTGATTTATTTATTTTATGACTGATTACACGCGAGAATTTATCGCAAAGGCGTGAAAAAAATATTTTTCGTAGCAGCGTGCTACGCTAGAGTAAATCCCCGCACGGAATGTCAACTCCAACAAAGCCCAGTAAACGAGGTAGAAAGCCCAAGGTAGACATCCGAAATAACAAGTGCAGATTTTGTGGAGCGAGTTTTGCCTCTGACGGAGCAAGAGTGTCCTTTGAAAATTTATTTACGCCTTCTGGAAGACAAGAAAGTGCGGGGCTTATTTTAGCGGAGTGTTGCGGGTCGATTGGGCTCAAGGTCAAGGTCAACTTTATCGAGAAACCAAAACTTATCAGAACGGGTCTGCAGACCTTGTGGTCGCAAAATTCGGAATGCAGCCGAGCTATACAGTTTTGTTGAGAAAGCTTTATTAGCTGATGAAGATTTAAACGGGGACGCGGGCTGCGAAGATCGAAGCAAACGACAGCTTCCTACGACTGTTACGCCGGAAAGAAGCCACGCATAAAAACAACTCAACGACAGCGAACAGAACGCCGTTCAGACCGTTCAGGCTGGAAAGGCTAGTTCTAGGAAGGCCTTGTTTACCGAGAATTTTGCCGGGAGTAATTCTCAGAACACAGAATCGATCAGCGATATCGACACGTTTTCGACAGAGCAAGTAAAACCTACTGCTGCTGAACAGGATGCCGACGTTCTGTCTAACTTTTGTAATATTGACGATATAGACGGAAAATCAAGCTCCCAGCTCAAGGTACTTATCCTAAATCCCAACGGAGAAGTCATCGTTCGCAAAACGTTCGACAACGCGACAAAATCTCTGATTATCAATTTGGCGCTCAAGAACTGGAAAACGGCGGCTAATCACGCATTCAGAGACGAAGAACTCATTGAACACACAAGGAAGCTGTCAGAATCGCTGTTTCTTCCGAGTTCAAAGCTCTGAGTAAATCAGATACCATTCTGAAAGGTAGAAAACCTGAAGAAATCGCTGCCTTCGCTGATATCGACGGCTGAGTCTTGTATCTGGTCTTTTATAATACTAACCAACGGAGAAATAACAAGAATCGCTGCTTTGCCATTCATTTGATAGTCCTTGGCGCGGACAAACATTTGGTATATCATGCTATTGCCATATCCTGTTGGCAAAACCGCTAAAACATCTTTCCCATGGAGTAGAGCTCTCACTGCTACCTCTTGTTCTGGTTTTAAAGTGAATTCGCGAGTGGCGGCGACGTTTAAATCGGCTAAAGCTTTTGACAACACGTCCACTTCGGTCGCCGTCTTGATACTGCCGCAATTATCACACCACGAAGCCACTCTATTGTCTGATTGACCAATCGGAATTTTGCGGCCGCCAGCGACCGCAGAATTGAACCAATAGGGGCTTTTATTGCAGGCGCTCCCTCCTTCTCCCCAGTCCTCCTCCGCCCGCTCTTTTTTTCTCGGCTCTTTTTTACTCCAACACCACCGACATATCAGTTCTTACAGTGTTTTGAATTATCGGCGAAGATCGATCTCTCCTTTCCTTTCGGTGTAGCTGTTAGGTCTGTTAGCAGTCTTTTGTCCATCACTTAGTGAACTTCACCAGCTCTGAGCTCACTTTTATTCCAGTTCAATTAACTATTCAGCAGCTTTTCAGCCAAGGTCAGCCGCCGTGCTTCAACTCTTGGTGTTTTCCGATGTATATCGTATTCAAGTCGGCAATTATTTCGGATCATCCCGTTAAGCGGTTGTCCTAAATCATTTGGCATGAGGTTTCCATAAAGTTGATGAGTAAATAGAGTGCGAAATATTCACGAAGCACTATGTTTTTTAGCATGCTCTCTTCACGTCTTTCATTCAGGTTAAAAGGTGAACAACGTACCAACTATTTTAGCGCCATTTTATGAAGTTAGATCGTGGACAAAATGTTGGACTCGTCGTTTCGTTATTGCGTTTCATCATTTCGGTACGCCGATACTTCTATTCGAGTCGTCGTTTTCTGGGTTCGACTAGTCGAAATGCCAGTTCATTTCGGCGTTTTACGAGGTCGACTCGTCGTTTCCTGAGTTCGACTCGTCGTCTTGTCTGTTCGACTCGTCGGCTGACCTCTTCGACTCGTCGTTTTCGCATAGTTGGTCGTTTTGGCGTTTCGTCGTTTCGTTATGTCGTTTCGTCGTTTCGATATGGCGTTTCCTGATTTCGACTCGTCGACTTTGGTAGGCTATAATTCGTTACAAAATACATGAAGTACTTTCTGTTTTCCGGCGTTATGGTTCCCTGAGTGCCAAAAATCAAAATGGACGAGGTGAAAGATATTCTGAAAGATTGCCTAGAGAAAATAGATCGTATTTCGTCCAACAGGACAAAGCTCTTCTACTGAATTAACTTCGGCTAGTGCTGACCAAAGATCGACGGAACAAGTAGTTCGAACACAAGAGCAGAGGCGAATTTCAGGTTTTATTTACGGGCAGAGTAAATTATAGGTCTTAAGGAAGTGCCCTTTTTAAAGCACCTTGCATTTGGCAAGAAAACCGGCTTTGTGTGTTGGAATCCTACGTGCCTAGACGTCAAGTTGACACAAAACTGATACTGAATAACTTTTTTGGATTTTGAAATATGAGGGATGTACATTGCAGACATTGTACTTTAATACATGTATGAAGTGACAGTAGTGTAGAGGTTTTTTGTGGTAGAAATATTTTTAATAAGCTTAATAGTTTTGTTTGAAAGCCCTGTAAAGGATTTAAAACACAACGTGAATGACACGAATCGAAAAAGTATGCTATAGCCAATGCTGTATGCTTACCAACGATAATTACTACATTTTCAGGCTGTGATTATTTAAATTTTTAACACCTAAATTGAACGATTAATGATATTCCTGGAGCAAAGATGTTTGGCTATTGTGCTAAACTTAAGATGATTTTGTTCTTAAATGAGAGTCTTGTACAGTTGGGCTAAAATGTAGTAAGGGACCGGTCATTATTTATGTAGAGGGGGGGGGGGGGGGGGGGGATATATTGGAAAGATCAAAATTTCTGTAAGGCCCCCCCTCCAGGCCAGGTAATTAGCAAGAGACCCCCCCACCCATCTTTTTTCAATATTTACGTGATGACCCTCCCCCCCTTCCCCGCCCTCACCTCATATCTCCTCTTATATGCCTTATGTAATGCATGCTATATACAATCATAAGATGATTTAATAGCTACTTTGCATAACAATGGAACTAACCTACTATATCACAAAATCGGCGTATCGTGTGGACCAGTGGCCAGTTTTTCGAACATTTTGAGAGCTAAAAACTTATCTTGCATATGTGGATGAGCAGAGACTAACCGCTTTAGCAATACGTATGACAAGTTAAATACAGAGGTGTCAAAAATCTAGTAACGGGAAACTGTGCAGACCTATGACCTCTGAAAACATTTCCTGGGCGTCAGTCTCACGGCTCTTCTCAACTAAAAACGCCTCCTAATAATACAGCTGACAGCGTATAGTGCCCTTTCTATACAAGTGAGAAGCAAAATAAATTGGACGACCAAATCCAATACAAAACGGCAACTGTACAAATTTCACGAACGTAGGAGTCTGTGTAGGCCTGTCACCCTGTCACATGCTTTTTACTTTGTTTATAGCAGAAAATAATTTCAGTCAAACCAAATATTAAACCAGATAGGTCTGGATTCTTTACTAACTTGAGATAACAATGGAGTTTAGAGTGCAAACAGTATTTCTGTAAAATACAAATCACTAAGTTGTACATAATAGTGGAGTTTATGCAAAAGAAAAACAATAGAATTACCATAAAATTATACAATTTAGCATTACTGTTTCACAGATAGTGTTTGCACTCTACTATTTAACTGTTTCACCCACCTTGGCCAATGAACACCTCTTACAATACTGTATACCTCAAACTGCTGACCCCCCCTAAACTTCTTTATAAAAAAGTTTAGCCCCCCCCCCCCTCTAGCCAATCTGAAATGGCCTTGACCCCCCCCCCCCCTTCTTTTCTCCCTCCCCCCCCCCCCCCCTCCCTCTACATAAATAATGACCATACATACATACATACATATACTTTATTTAAACACGGTAAAAACATCAGTTACAAGTTAGGAATGATTGCATCACATTAAAAAATAAAACTGATTTACATGTTTGCCGTGTGGGAGCACGAGGGAGACATCAGGCAATTGATAAGTCTTTTAAAGTGGCTAAAGGATCTAGCAGCTCTGGCATCGTGGGGAAGGCTATTCCACAACTGTGCCCTACTGTAACATAAACTTTGTTTTAAGAAATCAGTACGGGGCTTAGGTAGAGCTAACTTATTTGCCTTGTCTCTAAGATTATATCCTGTGCTGAATGGTTTAAATAGGTCTTGTAAGTACTCCGGAGCTTGTTTATTTATGGTTTTAAACATTAGTTTCGCTTTATGCTTTTTCCTTCTGGTATAGAGGGAATCCCATCCTAACTTTAATCGAAGGGCGGTAGCACTAGAATAGAAATCCGACTTCGTAATGATCCTTCGTAATGACCGGTCCCTAACTGCACAAGGCCAGACAATTCAATACTGTACTATTAATTTTATTAAAACAAAAAAAGGCTGAAGGTGCAAGCATTTAAGAGGCCGTCTCTCTTAAAAGCTACCATTGATTCTCGTTCGAAAATTCGATTTTTCTCATTTGCTGGGATTTTGAAGCCCTTACCTATTTAATCACTAAAATAAGTTTTATTTGATTCAAAATCCTAATTTGAATTTTTTAGGATCGATCGAAGTTTGGTCGGAACGACACTAATGACGCACCTCCGGAAACTGTTAAAATAACACATATTGAAGTCGCCCTGAAAAAATAGCCATTCGCTTAAAAGACCCAATTCTTTTTTCAAGCTATAGACTTATCACAGTAGTTTGTTTAGTGATGTTCCAATTATAATTAATTCTTGTAACTTTTTCTGTTAAAAGGAGAATTTCGACCCCCCTAATCCAGCTTTGAACGAAACAAGAATATAGCTCAACTTTGAAGGCACATTTTAAAAATGTGGCACCTGCTTGAGACTGCTTATTTGCATGAACAGAAACAAGAAATGACCCTCGATAAAAAACAAAAATAAAATTTGTCAGCACGCCAGGTTTGCAAAGCTGACAATCGCTTAAAACTCGGGAAATTTAGAAAATATTCAAGTAACGAACACACTCGCCTTTACAATGTGTTCGAATAAATTCACTTTCTATAATCTCTTACCTGACTTTAAGATGTAAGTTTTCGCCTTTGAAGTAGCCTCTGAATCCTAATAACTGGACATCACAACTAGTAGCTTTTTCCTGCAGCTCTAGGTTTATATGCAAAGTATAGATTTTATGTTCCTCATCAGCAAACTATCGAGCGTGACGGTCACATCACAACACTGCAACGTCTTTGTTCTCTGTACTGCTGACAATGATGTTGCTCGAGGCCGCTTAAAGTTCCCTTGAAAAGTTCATAGATGCATTTAAGCGCTATTGTTACAACAAATCAAATTGTAGACCGCAGGAGATCCAACGAAAGAATGGGAAGAATGATAACTAAGAATGCGGCGGCCATCTTGTGTTTACAACACGTGATTTTGTTTCCAGTTTCCTTGTGAGATGAAACCAACAAGCTCGCAATGGAGACGAAATGTTCGTTCTCGGAGTTACGAAAATCTAGTTGCGGTGACTTCCGTGGTTGTGAATTTGTCGTGCGAAGATTAGTGGAATGCAAAGATGACATAACTAGTCACTTGCAAAGTTGCCATCTTTCCAAATTCATTGGAAATGTCGAAGAACACGATCTCATACTTATGAGGGCCGGGAAATTCGATTTGCCAGCACATCACCTTGAGTGCATGTGGATTTGCCCAAAACACAGATACAATCTGGGTCGTAATTGGCGTCCTCTAAGGACATGCCAATATCCTCTCCATTCCGGAGCAAGAAAAAAACAGAAGAACAGAGATGTGGTAAACGTGCAGATGGCAAAAAATATTCAGACTATTTTTGGGATAACAGTTCCGATTGGGTCAGGTAAGAAAATGTTACTCTTAAGGGGGGTCCTTCTTAACTACTAAGTTGTTGCTAAGGAAGGTATCTAACCGCCATATTTTGGAAGCTTGACCTGCTACGGATAAGCTTTTTTCGCAACTTTGTTCAATTGAAGAGTCCTTCAAGAGTTTCAAATCACGGCCATATTTGACAAGTGGCGTGGCCAGAATAGAAAAAAACCTAAAACTGAAAGGGCATATAAAACTGAAAGTTAAAATTGGTGCCAATAGATAAAGAATGTCCACATGCTTAATGCTTCGTATGGGTTTTACAAAATTTGCATTATTGTAAAAGTTATGACATAATAAACACCCGTATTTTCAGACTTTCTTCAGTAGCACTTTTTTCTTTCTTGTAAACGGTAATCCCATACGTAGGATTATAAAGAAGGCTATGTTATCTCCGATTCTTTAAAAAATTCAGAACTTTTCCTTTTTTCCTCCAAGTTTTAGGGATTTTAAATTCTAACGCGCGGTTTAGGACTGGCACTAGTTATGCAGGCGCAATGTCAATATTTCAAGCAGGTATTTCCTGCCCCACAAAATTTACCATTAAGCGTTACAAAACGGTCCAAAATGGCTTGCCACTAAAACTGGTCTTCAGGAATTCCCTAGCAACTGCTCTAGATCTGTAGTTAAGAAGGACCCCCCTTAACTTATAAATAGTAATTCCTACTGAAATTAACATGACTTTACCAAAAAGTTGTTTTGCTAGCCTATATTGGGTTTGTTCTGTCAGTTTTCACAAGCTTGGTGGGACTTATAAACGAGACAGAATGAGTGACTATGGATTTTTATTGGAACGTCATCCGATCTCAGAACTGAAACTTACATGTTAATAGACTGGCCCGCCAAGACTGGCACTAGCTACCTGCGAGCCAGTCTAATCAAAATGCTTTAAGATTGTTATTGTTGCTCATTGAGCCATTTTTGAAGGCTAACAACAATCAATGCCCACACCCGTAGTCAGGACTTTTTATGGTGTGGTGCGCTAGAGCGGAGTAGATGCAAACTCGTGAACGGCTCAGACGCGAGCTTAAATGGGATTTCGGGGGTATCCCCCGACAGACAATTTTGAAAGCCTCTATTCTCCGAGATAGAATTTCGTCAGTTTTGAAGGCAGGTTGATATGAAACCAGAACCAAATCATTGCATTCAGATTATAGGGTTGGATGTACCTGATAAGTGTACAGACTAATGCTTAGAACGTCCGATTGTCCAACTATATTTGGCTGATATTTTTCTGTTTATTTGCCCAGCAATTTGTACCTCCTGTCTGAAGAAACAAAAAAAGAAGTCTGAAGAACATTTCAGTTTGATGGAACCGGAATGCTGTAAAAAAGGGAACGAAACAGAAAAAAAGCAGGGTTTGAGGTTTGAAGACGAATAATGGATGCTGTTATGTTGAATATTTTAATGAAGAAACATTGTAATATATAAAAAATACCCAGAAAGAAAAACTAATCCCAGAAACGAAATTTTGCACATTTCAGGAGCATTGTGCATTAAATTACGTTAAGAATACTTTGCTAGGCTCGTATTTTTAATAATACAATGAATGATCATTATCTATATCAAATTGGAATATTTGCATTTTATGAAGGACAGCAAATCTAAATGAAAGTAAAAAATACGATATGAATTGTTCACTCAGTCGAAGGATGCAAATACATTGATTTTTTATTATTGTTGTCACGGTTTTTACAGACTCGCCAAACAAAGGGCAGCAAAAAACCTAGAAACCACAACACGTTTGGAATGTACCCCGGTGACGTCTAGACTACTACAATCTGAGATTGAAAAACAGGCGGAGTGGACTCCCGGGCAATGGACTGAAGAGGAGAATGAAGACTCCCAAGAAGAGGAAGAAAGCAGAGAAAAAGCAGAGTCTTTGATGTCCTCGTATAATGAAGCAATTGCCACTTTATCAGAGAAAACAAAGGTCGGCAAAGTTAGTCCTTTGACGTTTCAGCTAAAATCTACTTGGGATGAGGCGACAGAGGCTGAAAAGGAAATATGTATTGAAAAAGCAATGGAAGGATGCAGCATTGTATGTGAAATAATAGCACCAAATGCTGGAGAAAAGCTTTTGCAATCGTGTGTCCAGTCAACAAATGTAGAAACCGAACATGTTTCCGGTGACTTGGTGGCTCTTATGCAAGCATACAAAAATGCACCAACAAAAAACCTAAAGAGACAAATTCTTAGTATTTACGCTTACCGTTATCCAATGAATAAACTGCAAAAGTTGCATGAACCTTACGAAAGCATAACTACTTGGCAAATAAAGAAAGCAAGAGCTCATGCTCGAGAATGTGGACCTGGTTTATCCGTTGAGAAGCCGTCATCTCATCGTGTTCGACTGGATACAACTTTAGTAGACCATTTTGTTGATTTTATAAATCGACCGTACTTCTACCAAGACGTTGCGTTTGGAACTCGAAAACTGAAGTTGGACAACGGTGAAGAAGTGACCATGCCAAATGTGGTTCGAACAGTTACTCGTTCAACTATGATAAGTCAGTATCTAATGTTTTGTGAAGAAGAAATGGTAGTGCCGCTTAGCCGTGCGACGTTGTTTCGGATCTTTGAAGTACGGGAAGCCTCCCAACAGAGGTCGTTATGTGGTCTTGACAATACTGCAGCTGAAGGATCGGCTGGTTTTGAAAGAATTTGCAGGATAGTTGAGGATCTTCAACAAATGGGCGAAGAAAAGAGTTGGGCAGAAGAAATGAAGAAATCTATCCAAGATGGTAAACGCTACTTCAAAACCGAATACCGCAATCACTGTCAGCAAGATGACAGTGGATGTCCTGATCACTGTCCGATGTTCGCACTTAGTGATGCCAATGATTCAGACCTAAAAGAACAATGTGCACATAAACATTCAACTTCCTGTAGCCAATGCGATGACATATCTATCTGCCTTGGCAAGATAGGAAACGTGATCAAAAGTAGAGACACCAAATTTTACAGCAAGGAGCAACAAGAAGATATCCTCTACGATTTCGAGAGAGCTACAAAGGCTATCAGTCAGTGGAAAGCGCATATCATGAGATCGACAAACCAAGAACGTGCGAAGCAAGAGATTCTTGAAAAACTCGATCCTAACTCAAATTTAATTGTCATGGATTGGGCAATGAAATTTCTGCAAATTCGTTTTCGTGAGAAACAGAGCGACTGGTACGGGAAGCGAGGCCTTAGTTGGCACGTTAGTAGCGTGGTATCACGTGATGAGTTAACAAGAGAGTTAAAGGTTACTTCATTTGTACATTTGTTTGACCAATGTACACAGGATTGGTTCGCAGTGGCATCCATAATTGAGCATTTGCTGAAATACTTGAAAGTGAATGATGTTAAAAGTGTTTACCTCAGGTCGGACGAAGCAGGATGTTACCACAGCAACTTCTTGATTGCTTCAGTGAAAGACATCGGAGAAACAGTTGGGATAGCAGTTGAGTCCTATGACTTCTCCGAACCTCAAAGTGGAAAGGACATTTGCGACCGGATTCTTTGTCCTCTAAAATCATCAATTCGAGCGTACTGCTCTGAAGGCCACGATATCCTGACGGCGTCGGACATGAGAGAAGCTCTCCAGCAACATCCTGTTAGAGGAACTTCTGCCACAGTTAGTGTCGTGGAGGAATCCAAGAAAACTCTCCTGATCAACAAACTCGACCACTTTGGTAGTTTCCACAATTTTCGTTTTGAAGAGTCGGGGATCAGAGCCTGGAAAGCTTATAGTATCGGCCGAGGGAAGCTTTTCCCATACGACACAGTGTTAATCCAACACCAGGGACCAACTATGCTTCAGACGGAAGAGGGTTTTCCTGCTACGATTAAAGAAAGGGAACTGAAGCCAAGAAAAAAGCCTTTATCGGATCAGGGGGAGCATTCAGTTGATTCAAATCCTCTTTTTGACTGCTCCGTGCCAGGATGTGCTGAAGCGTTCAATTCATTCACAGATCTGGAGTCTCACCTTGATGTCGGTCAACACAACAACAAGCAAGCAACAAGTTCTACAAGTGAAAGTGTTAACAACAAGCAAGCAACAAGTTCTACAAGTGAAGGTGTTAACAACAAGCAAGCAACAAGTTCTACAAGTGAAAGTGTTAACAACAAGCAAGCAACAAGTTCTACAAGTGAAAGTGTTTACGACGGTTTAAGGAGAGATTGGGCGGCAAAATTTGCATCCGTAGATGTAGCTAAGAAAACACCTTGCGTTAAATTGCCCACTTCCTCTGAAACACCCGCCAGACAACCGCTGCAAATGGGATGGGCTATCAGCAAGGCCCACACGGGTTCCACTCGCTTTTCTCCGAAGGTTAAAGAGTACTTAACCAGAAGATTTGACATTGGAGAAAGAACTGGCCGTAAGGCTGATCCAGCTCAAGTTGAAAAGGATATGAGAACTGCAAGAAATCCATTGAATGAGCGCCAGTTTAGTTGTACAGAGTGGTTGACAAAAACTCAGATACAGAGCTTTTTCTCCCGACTTGCAGCGTCGCGACGCAAAGAACAGGGCTCACTTGGAATGTCATTTGAAAAAGCAGAAGATGTTGAATGTCTTGTGGAAGACACAGAACGTCAGGAATTACTTGAAGAAATAGCTGACCACGTTGGGCTGAAGCACCCTGTTACTTTCGATGTGTACGACCTTTGTGAATATTATCACCAGGGCAAACTATCAGCCTTTAACGTTCAAATGCTTAAGAACATTCTTTCGCATCTTGAAGTACCTTTCAAGTCCAAGGATAAGAAGAGTATTCTACTTAGCAAACTCAGTGTAGTTATTGGGGCGTGTAATTGCGATGCTACTCTCTATGAATAGACACGTATTCGACTGGAACAGAAATATTAGTAATTAGTTACACGATCCAAAAACAGCTTCCGTCAAAAATGTACACCTCGAACAATGCGACGAAGCGCGAATCCAGACAAATTTGTATGTGTATGAACAGACAGTCAATTCCTGAATGAATTAACACGTTAATTCGCCAAGCAAAAGATAGAGCAGTAGCCGATATTTAATATTCAGCGTTGCTAGAAGTGTAATGACTCTATCTCTTGGTATATTGGTGGGGTTCTGTGTGGTCTTGTAAAAAGCAAGTGTTATCATCATGTACAGTTTAACATCAACAAATCGGCTAGTTGTCGAAGTCCTCACTATTGACAGTAAAAAGCTTTCAATGAAACCCCTAAAGAAGGTGTCGAGAGATAAAATCTTAAAGAAATTGCCTTTTACAAAAGAAGCACTCTTGTTGTTTTTTCTTTTTTTTTTTTTCGGCTTTTCCCATTCCTTCCCTTTTCCCGAAAAGCAAGCTGACTGACTACAGCGTTCAGAACCCCAAGGAGACTGGGAACGAATACGCCTGCTGTAAACACAAGATGGCCGCCGCATTTATCATTCTTCTGATTCTTTCGTTGGATCTCCAGTCCACAATTTAATGTGTTGTAACAGTAGCACTTAAATGCATCTACAAACTTTTCCAGGGAACTTCAAGCGCCCTCGAGCAACATTGTGGTCAGCAATGTAGAGAACACAGACGTTACAGTGTTGTGATGTGACCGTCACGCTCGATCCTTAGACGATGAGGAACATAAAATTTATACCTTGCATATAAACCCAGAGCTGCAGGAAAAAGCTACTAGTTTTTATGTTTGTTAGGATTCAGAGGCTACTTCAGAGGCGAAAACCTGCATCTTAAAGCCAGGTAAGAGATTATAGAAAGTGAATTTATTCGAACACATTGTAAAGGCGAGTGTGTTCGTTACTTGAATATTTTCTAAATTTCCCGAGTTTTAAGCGATTGTCAGCTTTGCAAACCTGGCGTGCTGACAAATTTTATTTTTGTTTTTTATCGAGGGTCATTTCTTGTTTCTGTTCATGCAAATAAGCAGTCTCAAGCAGGTGCCACATTTTTAAAATGTGTCTTCAAAGTTGAGCTATATTCTTGTTTCGTTCAAAGCTGGATTAGGGGGGTCGAAATTCTCCTTTTTACAGAAAAAGTTACAAGAATTAATTATAATTGGAACATCACTAAACAAACTACTGTGATAAGTCTATAGCTTGAAAAAAGAATTGGGTCTTTTAAGCGAATGGCTATTTTTTTCAGAGCGACTTCAATATGTGTTATTTTAACAGTTTCGGGAGGTGCATCATTAGTGTCGTTCCGACCAAACTTAGATCGATCCTAAAAAATTCAAATTAGGATTTTGAATCAAATAAAACTTATTTTAGTGATTAAATAGGTAAGGGCTTCAAAATCCCAGCAAATGAGAAAAATCGAATTTTCGAACGAGAATCAATGGTAGCTTTTAAGAGAGACGGCCTCTTAAACTAGTATGTACTTGTTACTTACAATGATAGAGAAGAAGTCTGAACCGGAGTGACTATAGTGATAACACCCCAGTGGGGGGGGGGGGGGGGGGGGGGGGTGTTAAATAACGAAGATGCGCGTGCTAAAATATACAAAACTCTGTCAAGGTGTATTATCAGATATCCAATATTTTCACTTTGATGAAAACGACCATTCACGCGAGACAGGAGGAGTTGTACGCTCTGGCGTAGGCATCTCTTCAATTGCTCTTCCCTTGAATCTATTTTCGGCTGGCAATGAGCAAAACAAGAATAACCACTTCATGTATTAGCGCATGGAATCAAGTAATACTTCATGTATTTTGTAACGAATTATAGCCTACCAAGGTCGACGAGCCGAAATCCGGAAACGCCATATCGAAACGACGAAACGACATAACGAAACGACGAAACGCCAAAACGACCAACTATGCGAAAACGACGAGTCGAAGAGGTCAGCCGACGAGTCGAACAGACAAGACGACGAGTCGAACTCAGGAAACGACGAGTCGACTTCGTAAAACGCCGAAACGAACTGGCATTTCGACTAGTCGAACCCAGAAAACGACGACTCGAATAGAAGTATCGGCGTACCGAAATGATGAAACGCAATAACGAAACGACGAGTCGAACATTTTGTCCACGATCTAACTTCATACCTTTTCATCCAATCGCTTCGTTTAAGTTGCAATGTAATGTCCAGATCATAAGAAAACGCGAGAAAAAACAACCTGAAGTAACAAATTTCTACGACAAATAAGTTAACTCTCGACAAACCAAAAAATGTTTTTGGGTTACTGTTTGCAGAGAAGGACTCCAAATCAAGGACAAAGACAAACTCGTCCCCAGCCCTAATCCGTGCGTACGGACGTACGTACGGACGGACATACGGACGGACGGACGTGACATCCAAATTTTCTCGGCTGGATGGGTTACCAATTTTATAGCAATGGTGCTCCGCCCGCGGGCGCCTTCGGCGCCCGCAGGTGCTTCGCATAAAACTTGAAAAGCACTGACAAACTAAGAGAAGGAATTTAAAAAGAAAACAAGTCTTTATTTTCTTTCCAGACGACTGTGTAACTTTCACGAATGGTGATCAGTCGTTCAGTGAGGATATCCCTGTTCCTGAGATGAAATGGTTTGAAACCCCATCGGTTGTTCAATATGGTGCAGGTAATTATCCGTCAGTGTGTTCTAGGGGAGTGGCAACAGTTAGTTGGAAGGGGGTAAAAAAGGCTCAAAAGAGAGGCTTGACAATTAACTTTAATCCATCTCATAGTGTTCCTTTTCTGCTTCTTTCAATTTGCTTTTAGAGTAACCCAAAATCTGTTGCTTCCCTGGTAATAGGTTTTAAAATGACCGTAGAGCTCTCTGGAGCACAGTTCTTTATTTGGCCATGTCTTTCGAAAAATCTAGGCTTTCTTCGGTGCATTGGAAAACATCAAAACATTCTAGTTTTTAATTCTTTCTTCGGTCATTCATTTTAAACCACACAGTCCTACCTTCCTTCTAAATAATTTGTATTAACAATGCATTTGTATTATCTGCCAGAATGTACTGGCGAAGAGGCATTTGGGCTGGAAAGTGGTGCTATTAAAAATCAACATATAACGGCGTCTTCTAAATACTCTGTAAACCATGGTCCGGAAAATGCCAGGCTTAAGCATGTTGCTGATGGAAGGAAAAAGGGCGCCTGGTCAGCGGAGACTAATAATGCGGATCAGTGGCTGCAGGTGGACTTTGGCCGAAATGTGAAAATCACAAAGTTTGCCACTCAGGGAACACAGGACGCAAATGAGTGGGTAAAGACCTACAGCCTTTCCTTTAGTGAAGAGAAGGCATCGGCTTTTCAGACATATAAAGAGAATGATGCAGACAAAGTAAGAAACATTTTTATTATGACTTAGATAAGGTAGCAGGTTATCTTTACCCAATGCCCGTTCAGCACTGCAAGCGATAAAAATCGGAGAATGAAATTAATGGTTTAAGTGGGGAACATAAATACGTGTGTTTTATAAAGGACGGAGTTCAGATTTAAAAGGCCGTCTCTTTTTAAAGCGGACTGGTCGATCTGGCTTGATAAATAGATTTCCCTCATTTCTTGTGTGTCGCTAGAGTTTTATGCACCAATATTTAAACCACAATCCCCTTGATCGGATCATTTTTTCCCAATATTCAAGGTTTTCCGGTTCACCCGAACGAGTTCTCGTATTCGGCCAATGTCAAGGCTTTTTACTGTTACGCCGCAAAAAAAAAAAAAATCGAGAATATTACAGATTGTAGAAAATTACTAGATCTTATGCTTGTGCAAGCCTCGGCGTTGTACGGTATTCCGTACTCGCGTTATCCGTCAAAATGTTCCACACAAATTTAGAGCGAGTGAGTGAGTGAGAACTTAATTTAAGTGTCAAGAACCTTATAGCCTGGAAAATAATACCCAATACTAATTATGGGAGACTGGACACTAAACTAATACTAATATTAATACAAGAAAAATTTATGTAAGGCCTGGTTTGAACGTCGCATTTTACATGTGCCGAATACAGTACTAATTCGAGTCGACTCGAATTAAAAAAAAATCGGCATTTGGTTTTAAACGTCGCATTTAATTGTGTCGCATTTAATTGCTGAGCGTTCAATTCCAAATATAAGAACCCAAAATTATCCGTCGTGGTTCAGGTTGTCCACAATACGCAAAATCTGGTCATTTTACGTTGTTGTTCTGCGAGTGGACGGGATCTGTTGTCTGTTGCGATCGACCGAACCGAATAGGACTGGGAAAAGAAATCAAGTCAACTCAACAAGAAATCGTCGCGTAGAACTCAAAGCAAAATACTCCTGGGCAGTAAGAAAGGACTAATTTAAGGTATAAACGAAGGAGACAAATTATATTTGATGCGTTCTATAAGATTTAGTAAACAGAAATCTTCCCATTCCTTTAAAACAAAAGGTGTAAGTAATTTCAAGACAGCGTTTGATCTTGCATTGTATATCGTATATCGGATGTCACGCCAAGATAACGCATCTTTTGTTGAACAGTCACTCAGCACAGAAGTTGTCAGCTACTTTTATTTACCTTACTTTTTTGACAAATGTCTCGAAATTATTTAAGGCCCCTTGTGAAATGTCATCGCTTCTGCATGCATTGCGTGACGTTTATTATTATTATTTTTTTTTATTATTTTTTTTTTTGCAAGGGTCATCAAATTTGCTGTTTTTTTCTCTAAATCGGTAAAGAGTCGAGTTTTTTGGGATATCTTTGTATGTATGGTTATCAATTTGCCCCCCTCCCCCCAGGGGCGAATGACGTCATTTCTATACCATGTGCTTCTGCTTCGATTCTACTGTTTCGCTGTTTGGAGTGATTTCTCTCGACAAAATTGTCCTCTGTTATGGTCTGTTATCGCTGCTATTTTGAGGGTAATCATCCAGGGAAGAAGAGTTTTAATCAGCCACCGAACGTCGTAAAAGGAGTCGATTCGTTGTTTTATAGCCAAGGTAAACCAGCGTGTTAATGCAAAACGATTCACAAACGCGACTTCATCGCTAGGCCACCTGGCTGCCAAAAGCTCGCTTCGCTCGCTTATTTAACTCGTGAGGTCGACTGGGGTGGAGTAAGGATCGAAATTGTTTTATCGCTTCTTTGAATTTGTATTGTATAGTTATTCGCAGAATTTTTAGGCATTTTGATGAGGAAATCATTTATATTGAATATTATGAGTGTATTGACTATGAACGAAAAGTTGATGTGCTGTGCCTTGATCTATTTTCAAATGAAAGTGAAAGTATTTGTAGAAGTCTGTGGAGTTTTAGAAGTTGTGTAGTGTCAAAAGATAACAACTAAAGTGAAATAAATAATTATTTGTCTTGTACATGATAATTCATTTCTGAGCTTATCGCTCGAATAGCAAATACCTTTCAAAACAAAACCATTCGCGCCTAAAGTACAGTGCTCTGTCATCGGTCTTAATAAACCGCAACGTCATACGGAGAGCAACGTTACATGTAGGTCTGCCAACCATCTGTCAACGGCCTTTTGCTTACAGCCGATCGACCCACCTGCGCCAAAATCGTCCTTTTAAATCCTTTATTCCTTTATTTGCATACGCAAAACAGCCGTAAAAATGGCAACAAGTGCCGCTTTCTCCAAAAATCGACTAAAATCGACTTTCGGCGGCACAAGTCGGAAAATCGATTTTGCTCATATTTTGCACAAAGATAGGTCCTAGTGAGAAACTAAACGGGCTGCAGTTAGTTTGTCCTGACACAGCTTCCTTTCGTAGAAATATGCAAAAAATGATTTCGCCCCGTTTGGGTTCAAAATGTACTTCCGGTTAGACTGAATTTTGTAAAAATTCGATCGCCTCGCACATTACACTACAGCTGTTTATGAATCTTTCAATGATATCTATAATCTTTTCAGGTCTTCATTGTATGACTGAGCGAAAAGCAAAACAAATCGAGATTAGTTTTGAGCCCGAAACGAGCCTAAACTGACAGGCTAAATTTGCAAATGTGTCGCAAGCGAAATTATGCAGTAAAACATTGCCATTTTTCCTGTGGGCGATAACTTTAAATATTGTAAAAACACTTTCTATTGGTTAACTATACAGCCATCTGCTATAATATCAAAACAAATCTCTGGGGAGATGGTTTTCAGTCTCCAGCTTTGGCCTGTGTTTATCACTAATTTTGCCGAAAATCTGTTGTTCGAAGTCTAAACAATTGCGTGACACGGCTGGTTACAATTCGAGTGACCGCCATTTTAATATATGCAAATGTCATGCTTGGTCTACATGTGGTTGCACAAGGGCAATTTTCTCAATGCGAAACGTCCCTGAAACTTCTTAGCCCAGGCGGTGGGGGGGGGGGGGGGGGGTGTTTTGGGGTGACTTGCGGAGCTTCAAAAAATTTCAAAAACGTACATGTACGTAGAATACTGATCTCGATCAAATGCTAATAAAACGGATTTCTCAATTCTCAAACACTGGGTGGAGAACAGACAACTGCTTTGCAGGTTTTCACTCGGAGCAAGTGTTACGAGACCGATGTCGGATGTCAAAAGTAATCCGTTTTCTTCGAGTGCCAAGACCGTTACAACTAACTTCCAAAAACAAGCAAGGTCACACGGAAAACCGCACACATTTAACTTAAGATGCGTTTCACAACAGTCCCAGGAAAAATGTAAATTAGAGCCTGTAACATCCTCCCTCCTTAGCCAAAAAAAAAAAAAGAAAAGAAGAAAAAAAAACAAATTAAATCAGTTCAATGTCCAAAAAGGTTAGTCCAGCTTATAGTTTCTTAGGTACGCGGGCGTTCTGACTTCTCTTCCGCTTCTAGTTGTCCTTGGCATCCCTTCCACTCCTGCTTCCGGTGGTACAGTCACTGAAGGAATTGATATAACGGGTGACGGTGAGGGGTTTGGGTCAGCAGTTCCCTGTCCAGCGCTGCCCCGTTGTTCTTGGGGACGTACGTTCAGCTGGTTCCCCGGAAGAACATCCTGCTGATCCTGAGAACGAGTGTCTCTTACCGGGGAAGCTTCCTTAAGACGTTGCCGGTTTTTGATGTAGGTTCTTGCGCCTTCCGTCTCGACCTCGTAGGATCTCGTGCCGACCTGACGGAGAACGGTTGAGGTCTCCGCTCGTGGTCGCCCAATTTTGTCGGTTGAACCCGGACTCTAGTTCCCTCATCAAGGGGCGGAAGATCCGTCGCTCCTCTGTTGTAGAAACGCTGCTGTTTGGCCTTTCTCTGTGCGTCCTTTTCGCGGAAGTTTTCTACCACTTGTGGTCTAAGCAACTTTTCACACGTTGGCAAATCAGTTTTAGTTCTCCGGCTCATAAGTCTTTGTGCGGGGCTAGTTTCAAAATGTTCCTGTGGGGTATTTCGCACCGTCAACAAAGGCAAGTATGGGTCCCCACCTGTCTTCTTGCTTACGCGGGGGATTCTTTTCGCCTGCTTCACAGCTACCTCCACCTTGCCATTGGCTTGATGATGATAGGGACTGGTCATAACGTGCCTGATTCCATAGCCAGAAACAAATTCCTTGAATTCGCGAGACATGAATTGCGGTCCCTGGTCACTCACAATTTCGTCTGGGATCCCGTATCTGGCCACCTGGGCTTTAATTTTCCGGATAACGGAAGCAGCCCCGGAGTTGTAGACCCGAACTTCGAAGAGGTCCGTTTCGATCTTTGCCCAGGGGCGATCAGGAACATCGTGACATACGAGGGTTTCCTTCAGCTGCTTGGGGCCCAAAGCACAACATATGTCGCACATGCTGATATGATCCTTCAGTTCCGCTGACATGTTTGGCCAGAATACCAGCTCCCGTGCTCTTCGTAACGTCGACGCGACACCCTGGTGGCTTGCATGGAGTTGGTCTGTCACCCTTCTACGCAGGGATTTGGGAATGACAAGCCTGTGTCCCCTGAAAATGAGGCCATCCTCAACCACTAGCTCGTCCCAGATGTGAAAGTATGGAAATAGTGTTACAGGTAAAGTTCTCCTGTCTCCGGGCCAGCCAGCTTGTATGATGCGTTTGAGCTGTTGCAAAGTGTCGTCTTGACCGGTTGCATCGCGATAGACAGTGACCAGGTCCTCAGTGGCGAGCAGAAAGTTCAAAACGTGCATGACGGTGACGTCTTCCAATTCCCTTTCAAAAACTGATTTGAGCCCAAACGGGGCGAAATCGATTTTCCATATTTCTACGAAAGGAAGCTGTATCAGGACAAACTAATTGCAGTCCGTTTAGTTTCTCACTAAGACTTATCTATGTGCAAAATATTAGTAAAATCGATTTTTCGACTTGTGCCGCTGTTCGGTCGAAATTTGCAGAAAGGCGCACTTAAAATCTGTGAAACTCCGAAATTCAAAATGTTCCACCTAAAGATGGCGGATGCTTTGAAAAACCTTCAACGAGATATTTAAGGATTTCTAATAGCCAGTTTAGGATAAAAACTCAGGGGTCTTTCGATTCTGGATTTTAGAATTTTGATCACTGAACCTCACAGAAACCAAGATTTTGCTGCAACTTTCAAGATAAATTAAACAGAAACTTGTAACTGCTATACCAATCGAATACCACTGAGTCAGTTGGAAACAATAACGGATGAAAAATGTTGGTCATCTATTTGTCCTTACAGTCATCTGATCAAGACGTTTAGCTTCGCCTGTCGATTTGTCCCAGAAAACTGGCCAACTGTTATAACATTATTTTGAAGCCAGTAGTTGCGGTTCGTACACTACGAGTCGAATCCAACGTTGTCGCTTATTGTCGGCACTAATAGGCCATTTTACAGTTGTCTGCTCAGTGCTCTGGCCTTTGAATGGTAGCGAGGCTGGTGTTGTCATTTGATACAGACGTCGCTGCTTTGTTTTTTTGTTTTTTTAAATCAAGTTGTTCTGATGCTAACTAGTTTGCATTTACATGAGAAAAACAGACGGGTTTGCATCCATGCAAGGTCGACTCCAGCCTTGCTACCATTCAAAGGCCAGGTCACTGAGCAGGCAACTCTAAAATGGTCTATTGGAGCTGAAATACTCAGTGCTGACGCTACCTGCTCGATCACGTTTTTCTAATAACATGTTGACATAATGAGCCTGGCCTATGTTTCACACGTGCGACGGAAACGCAAATGCAAGCAGAAATGGATGCAAACTAGCGCAACGCAAACGAAAGCGCAAATGCAAACGCCAGGAATCAAGAATTGCCCATTTTCTTGCACCTGGCTTACGGTTGCATTTACACTTCCTTCACATGTGAACACTGCTGACGCAAATGCAAACACAAACGCAAGCATGTGAAGAGTGACTTGTTCGCCATCTTGACAAAATTACTTCAATTGCGTCCGCCTATCTTTTGTTCCTTGAACACCTTCTATATATCTGCGTTTACATACTCCACAGCTAACTTTATGTTTTTCATTTACAGGTGTTTGGTGGAAACACCGACCAAAACAGCGTTGTCACTCAGACCCTGCTAACGCCAATCACAGCTCGATATGTCAAAATATTGCCGAAGACTTGGAATAGACGTATATCCATGAGAGCTGAGTTTTACGGTTGCGTTTTATCGGGTAAGAAATACACTCAAATTAGATTTAACTTAAAAAAGAAAGACAACTACTTGAAATATAATGACAGTCTATTCTTCGGTGGTAGTTAAGCGTCCGACCAGTGTGCGGAATGTTGGGAAGTCTTCCATGGTCCAAGAACTCGGAAATGACTTTTTACTTCCAAGTTGTTTGTGCAACTGACTGATTTAACTTTTTAAGTCGCAAGTGTGACCAACGTCAAATTTCATCTATAGTTTTCATTTCTTATGCGTAAACGTATATTTATCAGACACTTTTTGGATGGGGGTATGTTTTCTTCGGGTTGCAGATAACCTTACAGGCAAAAAACGTTTCACACACATGAAAAATGTACTTCTGACATTTTGAATCACAAAAACATCTGTGTGTCCCTTGGAATTTCAAGTCATCTTGCGAGATGCTACATGGATAATAACTTACTTTCTATGTCTTTTACCAATAGAACGGTACCAGGTAGTAGGCCGCGTTGTCCACATGGATTTCGTGCGAGAACATCTTAAAACAAAGAAGAATGTAAACTTTAAAGATACCCAGAAGAGGACAAACAATATCGAGCTTGCAGTTCTGGCGGACACAGTTTATTTAAAGGTTGAAACATTTTTAAGCTTGTCTAACTTATTGATGTTGACTTCAAAAGTATACAAAAAGCGCATTAAAAAAAACATATTAAGATCGCACATGAGAACAGGAGCCGTTGATAGTACAGCCATATATGATCTAGACACGTCGCCCCGAGTTTAAAGGGAGCCTCTACTTTTACGACAAGTAGATGTTTAATTATTTGAAATAATGCCTAAATTCTAAGTTTGACAGAACAAGGGAGAAATAACATTTAACAGTGATAAAAAAAATGGAAAAAAAATATGGCTTTTAAATTTCCCGCGCGCCACCATATTGGATTTTGTGCCGCTATTGTTAGGAGGCAGAGGATGTTTTGTTTTAAACAACTGAGCACTCATTGCACGCACACTGAAGTGCTTGGTTTGCAGTCTTCTAGCGGATCTCTGATGTTGAAGTATCCATTTTAGTCACTACCCTCATTGCACGTCATAAAATCCAAAATTGCGGCGCACAAGCTGTTTAAAATCGATAACAATTTACTCTTAGTGTTTGGTGTTGTTCAAGTTAAAATAGAAGAAGAATAACATAATGTTGTGTAAATTTGTTTAATTCTGGTAGCCTTTCGTCCCTCTTAAAATATATTATTTGGCTTGATATTATCACCCAGGGCGACATCAAAATGCGTGGCATAAAAAAACTGACAGTATTCAGCCGCAGAGTTATCTCCAAGGCAGCGAGTAAATTGGACTTGTCGGCTCCAACTTTGACATCAACTGCTAGGTCACAGCAATACGGCGATGATGGACATGGAGGAAAGCAAGGTGTTCCGGGACCAGAAGGTAGGACTAATGGTGTGTCAGATTTAGTTTTAAAAATGAACCCTGCCAAATCGTGGGCGATTAATGAGTTCAAAAGAACAATGTCTTCTCTTCTTTTCTCTTTTATTATTTTAGTCGATATCTACGCTGATACGTTAGGAGGTTACCTGAATATTCTAGTTAATGGTGGAAATGGAAACCAAGGACAAAATGGTCGCGAAGGAAGGGCAGGAGTTAAGCGAGGATACAAGGTACAAGCATAAGAGACAGCTTCCATATTGGAATAGCGAAGTGTGCGAGCTTTAAAAAATAACTTGCAGAGGATTATACCCCGACAAGATTCAGACAACATCAGCATGTTCTAAGAAAAAAAGACGGGATATACACCTTATTCATAAATGGCGGAACGCGCGGAAGAGTTTGGGTCGAGTACATGAAAGCGAGCGAAAGGGGCTTCTGATTCAAATGAAAACAAAGCAGAGTATGGAAATGCAAGTAGTATATCTTAGTTAGGCAGTGATTCTTGCCTGTTGATGACTGCTGTTGAAATACCTGGTTTTACAACCGCAGATATGGTCGTATGTTTCCGAAGTCAACACCAAAAAGTGGGAAAATGTCGTCGGAAAACCGCATCGATTATCTCAGTCTTTTCACTGCTTTATACTTGTGTACAGTTTTAATCCACGCTACTCTAGTTTCTTTTCAATTAAAGAACTTGGAAGCTGAGTATAGAAACAGGATTTAGAAAGGAATGCAGAGCTTTTGAAAAAAATTGACATGACTCTTGAAACGGTAAGTAAAGAACGCGATTTAGTAATAAAAGTTTTTATTAAATTCTCAACCTCGGATAATGCAATTCTAGCTTTCTGATTGGTTCACTAGATCTCGGTTATCAGCCATTATACCTGCGTTTGACCTTATATGGGAAACGAGTGGGGCAAGTGTCGCTCAGTTTGAAAATCTTCCTGCGGGAAGCGAAAGTTCCATCAGAAAAATTTGGCGAGGTTTATAAGCTTATACAAGAAATAATCGACAGTGCCTTCCCTAAAACAACACAAATACCACAAAATGCCATAGTTGACTCAACTACGTAAAACTGAAAGGATTGATGCGAAATGTTTAATTAAAAATACTTGTAAATGTACAACAAGAGCGACTGAACGAAGAAGAACGGCAGAAAATAGTTTACGGGAAGACTAGAAAACTGACACAATTTCATTCAGTGCTCGACGTAAAACTAGGCTCAGCACTTCAGTTAAGTTTGTTACCTTTCAATCTTGATCTTGTCCTTTTATACTTCAATAAACTTTATCGAATCTGAGTGCAATTTCGTTTCAGCATAATGTAGTAGTCTTGATAACAGCCGTGGAGCCGTAAACAAGTACAATATGTAAACACTTGCTTCGCTCGTCTTGGACAAGGCGTATAATTTCCAGAAAAGCTATTGCTTCGGATCTTCCCGTAGACCTTAATTGTTGTCACAATTTTCCAGGATGAAAAGACGATTTACGAGGAGATTTTCCGAGGAAAATCTTCAGAAAAAAACTCTCTCGCTCGCTTTCCTCCCGTGTTTCATTCAACTCAAAAAGTGAACACCGCGCCACAAATTTTCCCGCCTCCTCATACTATCACTTCGTTTACATCAAAATGAAATGTCCAGTTGATTTATACTAAAGAAGAATTTAATAAAACAATTATTCCATTCGCCCTTGTTGGATACGAGTGGTTATAGCCAACTCGGCGCTTCGCGCCTCGTTGGCTATTTACCACATCGTATCCAATGCGGGCTCATGGAATAATTGTTAAATAGCACTTCTTTGACGCCAAATTTTTTCTCTAATTTTTCGCCTCTATTTACTGATCCGACTGGTGATTATAAAATGGCACATACATTTGAAAACCGTTACTTGTAGCATTAAATTTATGTACAGACTTAACATAAATTTGTATTATCCTGTTTGTGTAGTTGTACAATGTTCTGCTACAGTTTAAAAGCGACTCGCGTATGATACTTTGATCTTTGTTGAAGAATATATAGTGATTTTATTTCAGAGAAAATCTTCAAGTTTATTAACTTTAAAGGTCGCTCTTTCTACCTTATTTCTGCTTTCCCAGGCTTTACCTATTCTATAATTTAAGGATTTATAACAAGTTAAGTCTCTACTGAATGATCAGTCGTTGTGAATAACATTTATGGTTTTGGAGGCGAAATACTCAGGAAACCTCGCGTCATATAATTGCCCTTCTTTACTTGCCGTATCAAGAGACGTGTCAGTTTTTTACAGCTCTATAATCCTTTCTAATTCCTGTGTCTATACTGAACTTTCAGGGACTTCAATTAAAAAGAAACTAAAGTAGCGTGAATTAAAACTGCACACGAGAAAGCGAAGAAGAGACTGAGAAAATCGATGCGGTTTTCCGATAACATTTTCCCAACTTTTTGGGTTGACTTCGAAACCATACGAACATATCTGCGGTTGTAACACCAGGAATTTCAATAGTAGTCATCAACAGGCAAGAATCACTGCCGACCTGACGAGATATTTCAAGAAATACAAGAAATACTACTTGCATTTCTATACTCTGCTTTGTTCTCATTTGAATCGGAAGCCCCTTTCGCCTCGGTTTAATGTACTCGATCCAAACTCTTCCGCGCGTTCTGCCATTTATGAATAAGGTGTATAAACGAAGTTTTCGTTTCAAAAAAGTTCCTTAGGAACATTGGCTGTTTTAGAAAGTGTTTTAGGAAAATCGTCCGCCATTCCGGTTTGTTTTCCTGAGTCTTGTCTGAGTCATGACGTCACTCGCGGGCTATAGAGAAAGATAGATACCAATCGGTCGCCAAATTATATGTTAATTTATGTCAAATTATCCTTTGTTTGCCCCAAAACATTGCAATTTAGGAAGGAAGGACAAATTGGAACCTGCAACACTGCAAACTATTGCAACGCTACAAAATTAAAGAAATAAAAATAACTAATTGACCTAATTGTTTTGGAAATTTGAGGTGGCTCTGAAACCGCTCCAGAGAAATTCTTTTAACTTTGCAAAAAGTTGTTTCTCAATATGCCAATCATCATTCAATAATAAAAAAATGGGGGTCACCGGACTCATTTTTGAGTTAAAAGCGCTTAAAGGGAAAACTAAGGGTGTTTCTACGGGTTAAACTGTTGCTATAGTAACCACAGACGTCATGAAAATGACCACAACTTGTTCAGCAATGATTGGAAATTGTTTGATGTCATTATTGTAGCAGCAGCTGATAAGGTTTTGTAGTACTGGCTTATCAAAGTTTAAGAGCTTGAAAGTGCTGGAAATCGATGTGAGCCTCCTATAGTGCAAAATGCACTTTTCCAATGGCTGTGTGGACTTCCTGTGACATTATAATTTATATTTAAACAGGAAAATCCCATTAAATTTAAGGTGGCTCATAACAGTTTAGTGAGAATTAGACATGCCCGTTTTAGGTGTTCTATCGCAGCTATACCAATAATTTTAGGAAAATATTTTAGTACAAACTTGTACACGTTTTACCAATGAAAAAATTGAGGTCATTGTGACGTTGCCAATAATCGTTGCCATGGCAACGTCATATGAGGTCAATATGAGGTCAATGCTTTCTTTCACTTATTGATAAGCACTTCCCCAAATCTAACCCACTTCATAAAATTTTTAACCGTAACACACTCAAATTAAGCTACAGCTGCATGGGAAACATCAAAACAATCATCTCTAACCATAACAAAGCTCAAATTAACAAATCCACACGTACTAATGACCAAACGAAAAATTGCAACTGCCGGAAATCTACCGCTTGTCCCATGGATGGAAATTGTAGCATGGAAAGTGTTATTTACCAGGCCGAAGTCACCACACCAAACACGAAAGAGACGTACATTGGACTCTGTGACACGACATTCAAATTAAGATATCGTAATCATGTATGTTCTTTTCGAAATGAGCGATACAAACACGCTACTGAACTAAGTAAATACATATGGAAGGCTTTAAGGAACGCTACAGAAACCACAACGCATCCTTCAGGCACGCCAACAAACGAAATGAGACTGAACTGTCAAAGCACATTTGGATCCTAAAAGACGCGAAAAAAGCCTTTCAAATTAAATGGAAAGTGTTAAAAAAGTGCCAACCCTACAACAATATTAGCAAAAAATGTAATCTATGTCTGCACGAAAAGTTTATTATTATCTGTAAAAAAGATCTTTGCAGCTTAAACAAACGCAACGAATTAGCGAGTTCATGCCCCCATAGAAATAAATTTGTCCTCAAGAACTTTAGAGTAACGTAATCTAAACAACTGCTACCTAGCAACCATATTTTGTATACTTTGTATCTTGTATTTAACCGCCAGCATTCAAATTAACGGTCATTCGAAAAAATTGCCTGAAGAGTGTGGTCATCTTTTGACCATACGAAACAGAGCTGTAGCAATAAATCGATGAGATACTATTGAAGCCTGGAACCTTTTTGAATTACATATATATATATATATATATATATATATATATATATATATATATATATTGGACGCGAAGTCAGCCAGCATAGCAAAACGCCTCAAGTTAGACGACCGAATTGAAAAACTAGCAAAGAAAGACGTATTTATCACCTTGAAAGACCACAAACCCGCATTCAACGACCACCCGACGTGCCGCCTTATCAACTCTTCCAAGTCTGAAATCGGTGTAGTTAGCAAGCATATCCTAGATGAAATCAACTCCGCCGTCATCCACAACACACAAATCAACCAGTGGAAGAACACGTCGAGCGTCTTATCATGGTTCAACGGCTTAGAGAATAAAGAGGCACTCTCATTCATATGTTTCGATGTATGTGACTTCTATCCTTCAATCAATGAGAAGTTGCTCTCAAAGGCTCTCGACTTTGCCAGCAAGACCGACCCATCAGTAGCCGTGAGCGTGACATCATTCTACACGCCAAACGCTCACTGTTGTTCAGCAATAATTCCACATGGGAGAAAAAATCCTCAAATGACCTTTTCGACGTTACCATGGGCTCTTTTGACGGTGCCGAAACGTGCGAATTGGTCGGCTGCTACCTGTTATCCCTTCTCACTGAAAGGTATGGCCAAAACATCGGCCTCTATCGCGACGATGGCCTAGCAGCCTTTAACAAAACGCCACAAGAAATTGAAAAAATCAAAAAGGAGCTGTGCAAAATTTTCCGCGAAAACGACTTAAAGATAACAATTGAAGCAAACAAAACCATCGTAAACTTCCTAGATGTCACCCTTGACCTGCAGACTGGCAAGCACTATCCATTCACAAAGGGAGGTAACATCCCATTGTACGTGCACAAGAAATCCAATCATCCACCATCTATCCTAAAAAACATCCCAGATTCCATCAACTAGCGGCTTTCCGAAATATCTTCAGACCAACAATGCTTTGACAACGCCAAACCCCTGTACCAAGAAGCACTCAATAAAAGTGGCTATAATTACAACCTCTCTTACAAAGAGTCACGCAACGAGATGCAGCCATCACGGAGGAACCATCCCAGAAATATTCTTTGGTACAATCCACCTTTCAGCAAGAATGTTAAAACGAACGTAGGAAAGTGCTTCCTTTCTCTCATTGATCAACACTTTCCTAAATCAAATCCACTGCACAAAATTTTTAACCGGAACACGCTTAAATTGAGCTATAGCTGCATGAATAATATCAAAACAATCATATCCAACCACAAGAAAGTTCAAATTAATAAATCTGATCCCACCAATGATAGAAATTGTAACTGCCGGAACTCACGCACGTGCCCCATGGACGGAAGATGCAAAGATCAAAACATCATTTATCAAGCCGAGGTCACGACACCAACCTCAAGTGAGACATACATTGGACTTGGCGACACAAGTTTCAAGTTAAGATATAGTAACCATGTATGCTCATTTAGGAACGAGCGGTACAAACAAGCAACAGAATTAAGTAAATATATTTGGAGCCTCAAAGAGAGGAAAATTGTGTACAACATCAAATGGCGTAAGGTTAAACAGGCCCGATCATATTGTAATTCAAGCAAGAGATGTAATTTGTGTTTGTGGGAAAAATATTTTATTATTTCTCAACCCGAAATGTCAACACTGAACAACAGAAGCGAACTGATGACTACTTGTAGACATTCTAAGAAATTCCTGTTAAAAACTGTACTCACTTAGCTTAACCAATCATATCTTTGCATGTCACGCCACTAGGCATTGTTCTGTATTTTCAAATTTTGTATATCTTCAAATGTGTCCGTTATTTTTGGCAGTTGCCTGATGATTGCTTCGCAAGAAGCATGAAACTCTGAGTAGCAATAAATGTCTTCGACCAGATAATCCAACTCTGCAAATCTGCATATTGCTCTAGTTTATCTATTGAGCACTTTAATAGCTGATGAAGTCTTCAATTCATTATCTTTTTATACTATATATATATATATATATATATATACAACTAATATAATATAATATATAATATATATACAAATAATATAATAATATAATAAAATAATATAATATAATATGATTATACAAAATATATATATATATAAATTATTCAAAAAGGTTCCAGGCTTCAATAGTATTTCATCGATTTATTGCTACAGCTCTGTTTCGTATGGTCAAAAAATGACCACACTCTTCAGGCAATTTTTATCGAATGACCGTTAGTTTGAATGCTGGCGGTTAAATTCAAGATACAAAGTATACAAAATATGGTTGCTAGGTAGCAGTTGTTTAGATTACGTTACTCTAAAGTTCTTGAGGACAAATCTATTCCTATGGGGGCATGAACTCGCTAATTCGTTGCGTTTGTTTAAGCTGCAAAGATCTTTTTTACAGATAATAATAAACTTTTCGTGCAGACATAGATTACATTTTTTGCTAATGTTATTGTAGGGTTGGCACTTTTTTAGCACTTTCCATTTAATTTGAAAAGCTTTTTTCGCGTCTTTTAGAGTCCAAATGTGCTTTGAAAGTTCAGTCTCATTTCTTTTGTTGGCGTGTCTGAAGGATGCGTTGTGGTTTCTGTAGCGTTCCTTAAAGTTTGTTGCTAGTCCTACATATGATTCGGTGGAAGTTTCGCTCGTGACTGTTGCTTGATAGACAACATTGCTTTGGAGGCATTGACCTTCTAGTAGACATTCATTCTTTATCCTGCAGTTACATCCATCGCGTGATTGTTGAGTTAGCGCTGGCGTGACTCTGAGAGAATGCTTTTGTTGTGCGATGCGATAGTGGATTTCATGTTTGGCATGCATGAGTAGCTGAGCTTAAGAGTATGTCTGTTGAAAATCTTGTGTAGTGGGTGGATCTTGGGGAAGCATTTATCAACAATACACAGAAACTTTCTTCCAAGGTTGGTTTTTAAATTTGAATTCCATGGCGGGTTGTACCATGTTACGTTTCGTTTTCGCTGTCTTTTTCTCGTTTGTTGTACTTCTGGGTCGTAAGTGAGCTTGTGATCATATCCGCTTTCTTGAAGTGCTTTTTGGTAGGGAGCGATGGCTGCGTCGAAAACGTCTTTACTAGATGAAATATTTGTTAATCTTTTGTCAATGTTCAGCGGTATGTTCAACAAAAAGATTAACAAATATTTCATCTAGTAAAGAAGTTTTCGACGCAGCCATCGCTCCCTACCAAAAAGCACTTCACTTCAGGATGTGAACTTGGGCACAGGATGTACGGTTACACATTGTTGGATTGCATTGTGGAGTCACGAAAGTGCTCAAACTGCAAGCAGTGAGCGAAGCAATATGCCAATTGTGAACACCTCTTATGAGGCTCTCCACCCAATCCAAAGAGTGCTCAAACTGTATGAACAGTGAGCATAATATACAAATGTATACAATGTGCCCTCCCGGTTATTACCATAATGGCTTTATGGCAACTCCTGAACTTGGGCACAGGATGTACGGTTACACATTGTTGGATTGCATTGTGGAGTCATTTGTATATATATATATATATATATATATATATATATATATATATATATATATATATATATATATATATATATATATATATATATATATATATATATATATATCTAACTGGATTTGCAAAAACAAGGCTCCAGAAATTTCAGGGACACTGATAGTTTTGATACTAGCCCTGAATAGAAAGCTTTCCACAAAGCATAATTGTAGCTCGGATGAATGTAAAAGCCACTCCTTTTGCCTTTTGTGGCCAAAAATACTAACTTCAGGGTATTTTGCCCGAATCATGAACTATACTATTTAATTAAGAGTGTTAACAACATGACATATCAGTCTGATTTGACACCAAGATAAAGGTGTAAAAACATTCGGCCGAGAGCTTGTCTTTAGCTTTCTAAAGGCATTGACTTCTCAAATAAACTGAACTTTAGCGTCCTACATCGAGGTTTGATTCAATTTCAAGCAAACCAGGCAATATATCAGATATATCTGAATAAAGCGAAACGCTGGCATGTGTTGTTTATGTCAATTATCGGCTCATTGTCGACCGGAAAACCACGCGATAACATTCCCCTCCACAAGCGAATCAAAAAGAACTCTGACTCTTAGCTAAGCGGAGAACGCCTAAAATTGAAAATAGAAGGAAAAAGGTCTACTCACATAATCGCTTGAAGTGATTTCTTGGCCCTGTTGTTCGACATGATTCTTCTCACAAATAACAATGTCCCGGATGTATTTCAATTTAATGAAGCGGGAAATACCCGTCCCCAACATACAACAGTCGCCGCATGCGCCTAAAGGAATATTTCTATGATAAGAACGTACTTGACAATACGCAGACAAATAGGTTCAGACAACCATCGACATGGTCTCCTGGAATTGGTAGAGACAAATTTCTTGATTGTTACATTAATGCTGTAGACAACACCATCCTCGAAGGATCTACCTCTAACAAGAAACTCCGTTCCAACATAACAAAACTTGAACGAGACGCAATAAATACCCTTAGACATGACAAAAACAAGCAGATAAAGGAGCAGCTGTTGTGGTCCAAAATAAAACAGACTACCTGGCCGAGGCATACAATAAACTCAACGGTAAAGATGAAAATGGCGATGACGTGTATCTTCATGTTGCACATGATCCCACCGCCGGATTTGTAGTAAAGGTCACAGAGGCAGTAAATCAAGCCCTCCACACGGGAACCATCGATGAGGAAACTGCAAAATATCTAATTGTAAAGGATGCCAAACCCGGTAACATCTACTTTGTACCTAAAATACACAAACTACAGCGTCCACCTCCTGCCCGGCCTATCTGCAACACAATCCGCTCAGCCACGACAAACATCTCCGAATGGGTTGATGACCAGCTACAACCCCTAGTCACGAAACTTCCGTCCTATCTTAAAGACGACAACGTTTTCCTCCGTAAACTAAACGACCTCAACAGTAACCACACTCTACCCCCTGGTACGCTTCTTGTCACCTGGGATGTAAAGTCTCTCTACACCAACATCCCACACGAGGGCGGCACGAAAGCATGCAACCACTTCATGACTCTTGATAACTTTCCTGACAACAAAATCCAAACTATCCTGGGCTTCATTAAACTGGTACTAACCTGCAACAATCTGGTATTTCAAGGGAACGACTTTATCCAACAGACAGGCACTGCCATGGGTACAAGAATGGCATCGACTTATGCAAACCTGTACATGGGGTATCTAAAAAATCAACTTCTGGATAAATCGCCTCACAAACCGTTAGTATGGAAAAGATACATAGATGACATTTTCTTCCTGTGGACTCAAGCTGCCACCCGCGCCACACTAAAAACCGCCATCCCTTACAGCCTCGCTCTCCGACTCAGACGCATCTGCTCTAACGACCACTATTTTGAAAACAGAGTTAAAGATCTTCACAAAATACTCCTGGAGCGAGGTTATAAAAATGGTTTAGTAAAAGAATCTATCACAAGGGCCAGAGTCATAACTAGGGAAGAGGCACTTTCTACAGAACACAATAAAAAAAAAAAACAGTAACAGAGTACCCCTAGTTGTTACCTACAACCCGGCACTACCTAATTTACACAAAATCTTAAACCAAGCCCACCAGCTCCTATATATGTCACCCAAGTGTATAGATGTCTTCCAAGACCCTCCCCTTGTTGCCTACAGAAAAGGACGCAACTTATCGCAGATCCTTACAAGCCGTCGTCTGCGACCAGTCAAACCAAATGAGCCACTCACCTTGCCTGCCCCACTCAACACAAACACACCCACAGGCACTGAATGCAACATCTGTAACCGTTCTTTCTGCAACAACAAAGGACTTATAATCCATATCTCCCGTGTTCACAAGCAAAGCCAGGCCACCCCCATCACTAAACCAGGATTTTGGCCATGCGGTAGCGATCCACGATGTGCCTGCTGCAAATCGTATGGATCATTTGCCACGACAATCACTAGCAATTCTACCCATGAATCAATCCAACTAAAACAATACACCAACTGTCACACTCATAATGTAATCTATCTTATCACATGCGATAAATGTAAAGAACAATATGTTGGTGAGACTGGTAACAGCATTCATTACAGAGCTAATCAACACCGCTCTGACATAACTGTTGGCAACAAGAACATTCCCACAGTGAGGCATTTTAAAAGATGTGGCCGTGACAACATGAAACTGACAGTTCTCGAGAAATTACGGTCAACAGACCAGTACACCAGGAGGACAAGAGAAGATTACTGGATCAACAAATTGAAGCCGGCAATAAATAGTTTAACTTAACCTTATTACTATATTTTATCTAATTTGTTATTGTTTTCAATTTGTTATTTTTTTTGTTTTTTGTTTTTTATTTGTCTATTTCCCGAATATTTCTTTGTTTGTTTCTATTTTCGTATTTTATTGTATGTTATATATATATATATTTCACCATTGTACTACATCGCCACGTGCAGTTAACTGCGTCGCACGTGAACTTCTACAACCAATCACTATTGTAACTCCAAATTTTAAATAATTCTGTTGACACTCGCCGTTATACAGTCATTACGCTCCTGAAGAAGGCCGAGACGGCCAAAACGTTCAGCAAATAAAATTATAAAGTTATTTCTTTCTTGTGTAGAATGTATTTCGTAGAGCGCTCAACTCATTTAAATGAGGAGCAGTGACAATAACTTCACAAGAGATCAGGCTTCAGAAGTAATCACCTCAACGTTATTGGTGTAGTTGCAACAGAATACCAAAGACGGGAATAGCTTAACCCCTTTAAGCCACTTTTTAGACAAATTTGAGAGTGTAAAGACCAGCCATCTCATTAAAATTTTGTCACGCCAAAAAGGAACCCACATTTTGCAATCTGAATTTAAGTATATTTATTTTCTTGAATCTGTAGCATTGCATTTTGTCTTTTTACAGGAAAGTGATAAGACAGACAGCGACTGTCGTCGTTTTCGTCAACGAAAATGCCCAAATATCCCAGGGACACCCGGTAAAACAGGAAAGCCCGGTAAAAACGGCGGATATGCTGGAAAATCAGGTTTGATTACTGAGTCATTCTTTCATTGATGTTTTTGCTGCCGTCAATCATCTAGGCGCATCCCTCAGAAACCAAAAGTTCACTTTCATCATTTAAAGACACACAAATAAGAGGGGGGTTCTGTGACACCTTGCTTGTAGTGCACTTTCCTGATCTTTTAAAATTGTTTTGTCACGAAACTCGTCTCCCAAACTCGCCTCGTTTCATGACAAAACAATTTTAAAAGATCAGGAAAGTGCACTACGAGCAAGGTGTGCACAGAACCCCCTTCTTATTTGTGTGTAACAAAAAAGCATAAAAACGAAGCGCGTGACTTCGCGGTACAGTGAAGCGGTTGTGACACAGAAAATAATTTTTATTGAAGAAATGTCTGCACTGACTATATACAAAAGTGTCACAGAATTATTTTCCAATTGAAGAATTATCTGCACAAGTATATACGCCGAGATAACAGCCGCAGCGGCAATGGTTCGTGGATCAAACAACTGCCAGCTTTGCTAGGCCATTCAAAACCTCCCTCCGGAGTTAAGGGAAAAGATTTTCAAACACTACCTCGCAATAAAAATGTGGGAAAGAAATGAAATGGGTTGGGACGAGGTTCATGGCGAACTGATAGACCAATGTTATTGTGAGAAACCTTTTTGTGAAAAACAAGGAAGGATTTCTAAAATATTTATTTGCAGCAAATGCTATGCTTGTGAGCGAACAGGACTATGTGTCTTGTGTTTTAAAAATAAAGTTAAACACTATTAAGTTGAAGACCGCTGGGGGGTTTATGAATTTGAAGAAAAATTTCTGAAATACTGGTGAGCGGCAGCCCTAGTCCTTGTGTGTAAGTAAAATAACGCAAATAGCATCAAAACAACAGCGGAGGAATAACTTCGCGGTCCAGTGAAGACGTAATCAATATGCAGGCTGTTTCAATTCAAGGTAGCGCCTTTTGTTGTCGGACAATCCTTAAAAGCCTGGCTAACCTCAAGGGCGATTTCACGTATTTCAATGATACATCTTGGTGTAGAAAGTTCGTTTATAGCATATATAAGAGCATGAAACAGTAAAATCATTTTGGGTGTAATTATGTTTTAGAATGTTCTTGAACTTTCCGTGTTTACATAATTTAAATTAACGCCTAAATATAACGCTGACAGGTCTTAACTTGTTTTCAAGATCTTTAATACCTTATGTTTATCTGGTGATTTTTCAACCAATGAAAGTTATTGAATCGATTGTAATCAAATAGAAACATGGGGCGAGGAAGAAAAGGTCCTATCGATCAGAGCCAGAAGAAGCCAAAAATTACCAAAGACAAACAAAGAGGAGTAAATAATTGGCAAATGCTCGGCCAACGCCATAATTAAAAACAATATTCAAGATTTGTATCAGAAGACTTTCTCGCTGAAATGAAACAAATGAGTCCGCAAAATTTAATGAATATTCTTTTGCCAAAATAAATTTGAACAGGGTCATTCAAATCTGGGTGACTTTGCGTGTCTAATCGTGGCGTGGGTATTGTTTTGATTTCAAAGCATTGACGTCACGAGACAAGGCTGCGCTTAATAACCACAACACACAAAGTAAGATTGAAAAAAATTATTGTGAAAAAATTGGCGATCCAGCTTAATCCTCCTCGCTACTGGATTGATCTGAGCCATTCTGGACGTTAGTCTCAAGCTGCTGTATCTCGCTCTTGGAAATGGCTATTTCTGCTTCTTTGGTCTCGACACATTTGGTCAATTGTCGCATCCTGCGTCGAATGCCTTTTCTCTGCTTCACCAGTTTTGAACGCACCGATACTTTTTTACCCACATAATGCGAGCTTGTGTACTTGATGCGTTTGTACTGGTGGCGAGAGTCTCAAGAAATTGGTGAACATGCCTTCTGTTTCGGCCTTGTTCCATTTTGTTTTGCAGTCGCAAGATCGACGCTACTTCGGTAAGTTATACCTTTACTCGGTTGGGTCAGGGAAGGGTAGCAGAGTGAAGAATAAAAGATTACATCGATTAAATAAATAGACATGACATCGAGTGAAAAAATAGAAATGACAAAAGCCGTCTTTCTAGAAACGACTTCCTTCACACACGATATATTTATAAGCTCCTTTCTGTTCGCACATATCAACGTAAGGGTTATTTTGATAAGTCGGAGTGGCAGCGAAAGTAATGTAACGTTTAGAGTGTGGTTTTCTGCCATCATTTATGTGTTGCTTTGCATGTCTCGTGTTCATTGACACGTGTAAAAGAAAGTTCTCGACAAGTCGCACGTGTTTTGATTGTCATGCTTGGCGAAGCAGGGACACCCCCTAAGCGCCGGCGTGTTCGATAAGCTTATTTTTATATGGAAGGTTTTCGGCCGGCTGTGATTACTTTAATCTCGGCTGATTTTATTTTTTGGGCTTTTCCAATAACGCTAACTACTTGAGATATTATGCTTTAGTTGTCCTTTTTGCCTGTCACATTTGTAACACATCTTTATCTTTGTTTTTCCCGGAAATTCGGCACAAATTATTCCGCAACGAATTATGGCCATAGTGAATAAATGGGGGTAGACATTCCGAAAGGTGCATGAAATTTCGAATGCCAAAAGGTGCGTAAAATGCCGAAAGGCGCTTAAAAACTGTCGCTTATTTTTGTAAAATCTTTTTCTCTCGCCCCCTTCGGAATGTGTTGTGAAGTATCGCCAAACAAAAAAAATCCTTAACAACTGCTGCTCTTCCTCCGAGACCTTGTTTTGGTTGAATAAAAGCGTGTTGCCAAAACGTTAAAGGAAAATATGGGAGCAGGCAATCATGCTTTTATGAAGTGGAAGACTGTTCGCTTTGACTGAAATGTTATTTCGAAACGTCGGCCTCGATGCCAAGAAGTTTTTTTTTTTTTTTTTTTTTGCATGTGGAGCCTTTCTTCTAGTTTGGCCTCTTGTCTTATTTTTTCGATGTGTGGGCTGCTTTGTTTCTTATTTTCTTTGGGAAGTGTGCCTTTTCGAAGAATTTCCTTCTGAACTCGATGGCTTTCTTTTTCATCAATTATGCATTGGGACTCGGCATCGCTTATTTTACCGTCAATGAGTGATTTTGACAGTATGCGGTTGACTGTATCGCTTTTTGACAAAGCGAGCGTCATGATTTTGCAGTGTTTGATAAGTTTGGGTTCAAGTTTTTTGTAAAACCCGGTTAGCCCAGCAGCTGTGAGGCCAAAGAAAGAGGCAACGTAGCCAAGGGGTATTGAGGCAGGAGCCCCAATTCCTGTGAATGCAGCCGCGACGCCTCATGCCGAAAGGGCACCAGAAACGCCACCCGCACAAAAGCTAGCGTAGTTGATAATGGTATTCGTGCTTTTATATTTTTTTGCAACAAGCCGGTAGTGGGAAACTTCGTCGCTTAAATATTTCAAAACTTCGTTTGCTTTCTGCATACGAAATTTGTCATTCGGTTGAGTTGGCAGGGCCGGATAGAGTGTCTGTATTTCTGCATCGCCATAAGCGGGGGCGCTCGGTAAAACGTTGGCCGAAGACATTGGTATATTAATTTTACAAACATATTTTTTTGTTCAATTTATCTCGATTTGAAACTGGAGAGGTTCCTGATTGAAGTCAAAGAGACTATTATTTTCATCTATGACTGAAAGTGTCATATTTGTGACGTGCTTATCAGTAGAAACGTCGCGTAATGCGTTAAGATGCGTATTTTGGTAATTAATTTGTTCATACGGTTTTCCACGTATATCAAAACGAGCTAAAAGGCTTGAAGTTTTATCATTTAGCGAGCTTTGTTGCTTGTTGATTAGGTCACAGTTGATGAAGTAATTTTTAGGATTTGAAACATTACTTACCTTAATTTATGTAAAATAATCCTTTTCACTACTTGCGTAATCCGTAGACCAAGGCAAATTAAAGAACTAAATGAGACTTTTATTCAGTCCAAAAGATTTAATTTTAGGCTCTTTTGCTTTTATTATCAAAGAACGACCTGTAGTGTCTTTTTCTACAGAAAACATATTTTTCTCTGGAAATCCTTTTTCAAAAATATTCCCAATGTCATCGAGTGAGTAGTTTTCTTGCCGTATATAACGCGTTTCCTCCTCTTCCTTGCTCACTTTTTTATAATAAACTATTCCATCCTTTTCCAAACTACTCCAGCTGTTGTAAAGACAACAACTTATAATTAACAGCCGGATATAGCTTGGTTTTGGAATAGGCTGGTCAAAATATACCTTGTGTGGATTTCTTGAGGTAGTTACCGTGACAACAACCGTTTTATAATTAGAGAAAAATATTTTGTTTAAATATAAAAGATGGCTTCTCTTCTTAAATGGATACAGACACCAGAAGCTGACAAAATTGCCAAAGTAGCAGAACAGAAGGCTTGGAAGACTTTTCTTACAAAATATCCAAACGCTGACCGAACAAAATTTGAAGCACAGACCGTGTTCGCCAAAGACCACACGGCAACCTCGCAAATTCATTTCAAAGCTGGCCCTGGTCATTTGTTGGATATCTATGGTAGTTATACAGCAAATATTGGAGCCCGGAAATGAAAAGTGCGCTGGGTGTTGACCAATCATCAGAATGGTTTCCGCAACAGCTTACACGGAGTGGTTTAAAAGGTGACTCTTTGCCCATTTCTGCTGTAGGCTTTCACGATGCCGCACCGAGTTTGACAAAAAATATTTAACGACCAACCTACCGTTCAGGGAAAGAGTCCAAAACATGGCTAGCCGGCCCAAACATGAGCTACTGGCCATAACAGCTTAACTTCGCTGTCTGGTGTGCGACAACGGACTGTGGAATTAGTCGCGAAATTTTCGATGACAACTCTGCTCTCCCCTTGCCACCGAATGTGCGAGCTTTTTACAAGTTTCATTGTGACAATTGAGCACACCCTCTTATATAAACTCACCTCATCACGGGTATAGTTTTGACATTTTGTGTAAAAGGGAACGTAATTCTTGTATTCTTAAAAAGTTGATTGAAGTAAGAAAGAAAAATGTTGTTGGCATGCTACGCTGAAGCTACAAGATAGCGCGCATTGATATAAATCATAATAGAAATCAAGATATGATGCCCATATATCGAGTTTTCCCTTCTTTTAAATACAAAAATTACATTAATAATAGGTTTAGGTTTATAATAGGAAAGTGGAAATAACATTGATCATAGCTGAACAGTAACAATTAATGCAAATCTTTTGAGTATTCATGAATTACGACCAAGAAACAGTTTTCGGCGTTCTAACCGAGTGGTCACATTCAAATCCAGCTGGTAAACAATATCAGTGAATAACAGAACAAAATATTTATGATAACTGCTGTTGTTTTCCATTTCTACTCTTGTACGAACCTATTCATTGAAGTTTTTGTCTTGTCGAGTTCAAATCACGGTTGATCGCATCAAATTTGAGTACTCACGCTCCTCAGTGTCCTCGCTACCATTACTTTCTTGGCCGCTTTTATCAGCAGATTGTTCTTCTTCGCTACTATCGACAACAGAGCGTGAATTCGTTGTCAGAATCCAAGTGGAACACACGAAGAAACGAAACAGGGAGATCGTCTTTGTCCACAAAAACCAAATCAGTCGGCTCTGCAGCCGAAATTTCGACTAATTTCGCTAGTACATCTCACGCTGAACATATGGCGATGCCATATTTAAAAGGCCGACGCGAAATACACAAGTAACAGAGCGAAAAATTGGCTAAAAATCGTCCATTTTGAGTTTCGAAGAGTTGTTTTCACACAAATGAGCCTTATCATATCAGCCAGCGGTTTAACAACATATTTGTACCCATTACCCATTACCCGTCGTTCGTCCCTTAGGGGTTAAGACTAACTTCATTCAACTTCAACCAACTTCATTGGGATCTTCGACGACGAAAACACGCAGAGTGCATTTTAAGAACCGGGCGGGCCCCAGACCCCACCCGGTTAATAAGTGACTCGTGTTTTCATCGCTAAATATTTCTCTTTTCCTTGTGTCTTCTTCCCTCTTGTGTCACTCAAATTGTAACGCGACTTTGCTAATTTACTTTTGTGGTCGGGCATTTGGGAGCAAATCGCAAAAAGACAGTACAGAAAATAAATCAAAGAAAAGGTTCCGATAAAAGGCAGAGTGTGCTAAACTGTTTTCGATATTGAAATGAAAAAATGCTGCCCTTAGTTGTGTTTCATCTCACTGTGGCATCTGTGAAAAAATATATTATCTGCCAAAGATTTTTTCAAAAATCTAGGACTTAGCAAATGAAAAGAAACAGTTTCTCTTACTTGGAGGTGGTTTTATTAGTAGCTACAGCAAGAATCATACCGTAAAAACACGCAATCATTGTATTTTATCATTACTTAATTATCCTTCAGAAAATATGGGGACTTTTCACTACTCGGGGAAGGGGCTGGGTAACCCTTTTCTTAACACCAGGACACACATGCAAGGGAATTAGTTAATCATATTTGTCTCCATCTCTTGAACACATAATAAGTCTAAACAAGATGCTACAAAGTTAATGTTGTAACGGTATTGTTTTTCTTTATATCAGCCGTATATACCCTTTATTTTTTCCTTCTTTGGTGGGTTAGAGCAATGAAGGAGTGCACTTATCCGTTTACAAATCCCGACATTCTTGAAATTTATTGCATTACACCTTCGTTCAGTCCCTTTTTATAGTTCTTTACTCTCTTTGTTTGCTAGTTTGTTTTCAAATGAGCACGGGCATTACGAAAATACGGATCAATACAGATTTATAATCATTTTACCTGTCCAATCTACAGGCGTCCATAAATTTAAAATAACAAACGTGTTCGTGTTAGTTACACATTGTTTACTTCACTGAGTGGCAGCCTCGTCAGCTACTTTTACAGGTGCATTCCTTTACCACGTCCTTTTCCTTGTTCACCAAGAAGGACTTAAGATCTCTGGATTTGTGTGGAAGTTCAAAGTGAGCGCACATAGCTTTTAACGTTGTGACGTTGAATTTCGATAACGTGTCATGTCTGGCATGCTCGCAAATGTCATGATCGTCATAAGTTATGGGATGCACCAGTCCCATATGGCTGACAGTATATTCTACTGCTTCACGTCTGGCTTTGTCATCAAGGTAAACAATTTCGTCTTCGATGAGACTGTCACCGTCGTCATCTACTTCGCCCTCTACTTGATTAGCTGTACCTTTCCTTCGTTTGGCTGCAAGTCTAAAAAAAGTCCTTCCACCTGAGTCTTTGTTAACCATTCGCTTTTTTTCAACTTTCTCGTTCCATCGGTATTTCTGGCTTTTTTCATGTCAGCTGCCACTTGGGCGGGATCGGCTTTACGACCAGTTGTCTTGCCAGTGTTAAATCTCGTTGAAAGATAGTCTTTCACATTCTCCGCAAACCTCATTCCTCCCCCTCTTGTACATATGTGATCTAGGGCCATTAGAGATTGGAAATACAATGATTCTCTCAAACCTTTTTCAGTTCCCGTTTCCAATTACCCTTCTTAATTTCCTTTTTCATTTTCGTTTCCAAATCCCCTTTGAACTGCTTTTAGTTCTCATTCCGTATCCCGTTTATGACCTTCCGTTTCCATTAAATCATTTCCATTCCCTTAACTTGTCTCTATTCCCCGTACGCGTTTCTTACTCCTTTTCATGCACAAAAAAGAATGTGATACCAATGACACTAATTTCTTTATCGCCCTTGTGTTGTGGCTTTACCAAGTGTATGAGGGTCACATGGACATATTTGGACTTGACCAAGGCAAACAGACATTCGTATTGAGACAAGTTACTACGCAATACAACATATGTAGCAGAATAGATATACAAACGCAAAACAACACTGAGTTTTTCACCAGTGATTGTGCTATATCCATTTAGGCATAAGTGCTTTTACTTCATTCAAGTAATGAAATTTTGTTTGGCTGAAGTCGAAGAGAACTTTATTAGCGTTATTAGAACATATTCATAGAAAAATAAAGAAAATGTAAACCAATGGAAAGCATAAATTCATTTAAATGCTTTCAACTAATGAGTTTTCTCTTGCTGTGAAAAAAGAAAGCTCTTCAACCCCTCAAGTTTTCTCCTGCTGTAAATACCGACCGACAACCCAACCCCCTCCCCACCAGCCCCACAAGTTTCACCCTTGTTTGACTGATCAGCCAGTCACGTCACAATTTGTGTGACATCGTGTCCCAAGGGCAAAATGAAGGTGACGGATCCCGAAACACAAACCTTCCATTGTGGCTCCGAATGATCGATTACGAAAGCAAATGTATCAAGAATGAATTGAAGCTAATGCCTTTTCATCACTTCATCACATAAAACAGTTCTACTCAAACTTGTGGATTGTACCTGGCGACTACGCTTCCTCAGTAAGTGTTGTTTTTGAACGTCAAGTTGTAAGTTATCTTTGCATGATCGATTCCTGTGGTCGGATCCGATTTGTCGTTTTAACACCCTATATTTATTAAATGGTTGTATTTCGACTCTTCGTCTTCCCCTAGAGATATCTGTGGAGGAAAAATGAACTTACATTTTTGGGAAAAGTTCGACCTGAGTATTAAAACACCGTCAATATTTACATTGTGGAGTCTCGCTCGCCGCGAGCATTGTGATCATCTTCAACAAAAATTTTCCTCTGCCCTGGATATGTATGGTATGGGAATATTCATAAAAGCAATTCCTTATATTCAGAAGGTCATGAATTGATTTTTGGATGGTTGAAGAAGTTTTTCATCGAGTGCAGAGGTTATGCAAATGAGCTTAGGCACCAGCGACAATTATGTAAACACACTGATCATGGCAGATTTTAATTTGTTCTCGCGTGCAATCCAAGGAGATACCCACTGGTTTGAAAGTAAAAAACGGTTCATTGAGATAAGAAAAAAACGTTAACGTACTTTTTGACCCCAATTTACGCTGAAACTTTTGAGTTTTATTCTCTTGTATTTACCTTAGTTTTAATGTGTGAATAAAGACCGCAGAGTACGGTGACTTTCAGTCAGAAACACTGGAATGCTTAGAATTTTCGTTTCGTCAGTGAACTCAATAAGTGTATCTTAGAATTTGTGCCAAATATTATTCCGTGAACTTCTTTTTTGTGGACGTAGCGCGTTTCACAAAATGGTCAAAATTTAGCCCTTTGACTACCGCCGTCGGCCCCAGATCGGCCAAAATTCAATTTTGGCCTTTAGCAAGGCGAAAATAAAGAATAGGAAAATAAGTTATTGTTTTTTTAAATGTATGGACCAAACCCTTTTCACAGGCAAAAAAATAAAAGAAAAGTACTTTTTGTAGCGAAGTCGAGAGGACCGCTTTAAGAGAGACTGACACTTAATTAAGTGGAGCGTTAATTTGGATTTGTTTAGCATTGTTTTATCAGGGTGGAGATCCACCGGTATCGTTGGCGCTGAAAAGAACGCTCTCGAAGTAGCAAGATTCGTTTGGGTTTTGGATTTTGTTACCTTGGTAACAGTATGTTACAATAAATTTGTTACTGTTGTCTCCACAAGTTTCGTTTCTTTGTGTGGTCGCGTTAATGTCCTTCATTTTGAAATTTTAGCACCTCTTTCGCGTTAATTTCCTTTATTAGAGGAATTTTTCCTTCACTTCGCGTTAATTCAAGTCGCGTTAATTCCCAATACCAATTAATTAACACGAGCGTTGATTTCCTATTATAAGGTAAAAAATAAACTTCACAGCAACATTAAAAATACATTTTGAGTTTACAAATTGGCACTGAACACGTTGCTTGTTGCAAGTCTACTTCTACATTGAAGTGGAAAGCTATAATATTATTTCGTTTTATTTGCATGCATGAAGCGTGTTTAGAACCGAATTCGAAACATCTCCTACTATGATTCACCACCATGAAATAGAAATATAAACAGCATCGAAACAGTACGCGACTCTCCCTCGGTCGACTCTCTGTCCCTATATACTGAAGATAGGGTAGCTTACCTCGATGGCCGTATCCAATCTCTCGTCTTCCATTTTGGCGATTGCTAATACGATCATTCTTTTGATGTCGTCTTTTTATCTCGTCCATGGAGTCTTCTTTGCACTTCATTTCCCACACACTAGGGATGAATGCGCCTCCGCCCTGTTTTCATTTTTGATGTACCGGAGTTCTCTTTGTCGTTGTGGGGTCACCTGATATGGTTCTGGCGCAACAACAAAAATATAGCAGGTAAATCAACTTTAAGTCGTATTACACCTCCGTTCACTTGAATGTGACTGTAAACTTGGTAGTGTTGGCATTTCCGGAGAAAATTGTTTTAGTAAAGGCTAGTAGCCTATTGTAGTGCATTCGGCGATATGACAAATTCATACAAAATGAACTAAAATTCAAGTAATATTCTTTCGTACCATACGGTTCACTCAATAAATCCAACAATAAGCTTTATAATATAACGACTGGTGTGCCAGCAAACCGACCTAGTTTGCCCGGCGTTTCCAGGAAATATTTCAGGGCCGTGAGTTGTTGATCTCAGGCGATCACACATGTCTGGCAAACATTAGGCGGGTGAATAAAATCGTTGTCGTCTTCAACATTTTACACCATATAGACGTTACACCATTGTAGACGTCTTTTCGAAGACGCAGTCTTGCTAAAATATCGACATAGGTTAGCTATTTTGATGCTATGGGTATCGGCATCCGTCATCTCGATGCTTAGGAACACATCAACTACAGCTGAAAATATGGCCGCCATTACGAACAGCACATTATAAATGAAAATACCCCCGTGCACGTTTTTCACAGATCGTGCACAACACCAAAAAAACGTAAATCGCAAGAATATGGCGTGAAGATTAACGACAGACCTACCGAAAAGAGTAATAAAAACAAGAAATAGAGATGCAGTTTTTTTTTCCAATGTACGTATGTGCAAGTGGTTACCTTTTCTGTCAAAAAACAGAAAACAGTCGTAAACAGTGAATTTTTGGAACCCCCGGATCCTTGCATTATATCATAGCTATTTCCCATGCCACCTGTGGGCCCCTAATTCTTTCTTTTTCTTTCTTTTCTTTCCATCTAAATTCGATAATCTCATTCCTTGGTGACGGACTATTTTGGAAAGCCCTATTTAGCAAGGTTATATTTTATGTTTTCCTAACAGGGGATGGTGGCAATGCTGGACACTTAACCATTCACGCCAAAAGGTTACGCGGAAAAATGACGCTGAAAACCTGTCCCGGAAAAGGAGCCCCGGCAGCTACAAATGGTGCGGGAGGAGCGGGTAAGTCACCTACAGCAATCCAAATGTACTATTTAACAGTTATTCCATGAACCCGCGTTGGAAACGAGTTGGCTATAACCACTCGTATCCAACAAGTAATTGTTTTATTAAATTCTCGACCTTCGGTTTTGCTAAATTTTATTTAAGTTGAAGAAACGACCGGAAAGTGAGGTGACTACCGGGCGCCAAAACGACATGATCACATGATAAGTGCACCGCCGTGCGAACAGCTGGACGAAAAATCAAAAGCGAAGCAAATTCAGCTGAACTGAATTTACAGTAATCCAAACTTCACGGTCTGTTTTGTACGGGCAAAAACCTTACTGCAGTGTCCTCAAGTGTTCAAAGTTCAAACTCATCGGGAAGAGTGATAATTGTTGACGTTTACACTACAGTTGTGAAAATACTGGGGAAAGCTTCTCTGATCGCCATGCCGTGAAACGATGGTGGAACTGGTGGACTCTTGATGGGGAAATTCGTCTGGAATTGGTCTACTCTGCTGCTGGATTTCGTTTTCTTTCCCCTGCACTGAAGTAGCGCTACCAGAAGACGCATTTCCAAAGAAATCACTGAGAGCGAGTGACATCTTCCTTTGTTGTTCCATCGAAGGCCGCTCTTTGTAGGACTCAACTGCCTGGTCAGACCTGTGTCCCGTTATGGACTTGATGTGCCTCGTCTCGCAATTATAGTCGGAGAGCACTTTGACAGATGTAGCTCTCAGGCAGTGGTTTGTGAGATGTGGCTCTATACCTGCATCTCTCTCTTCATGTTGTCGAGCGTAGTTGTACCAAGAGGTGCGCTGCAAAACCAGATTTTGTCGGCTGCGGGATTGAACTTCTTGCTTTGACCATCTTTTGGTCTCTGAAACAGAGCATCTGACGCTGGATTGAGATAATAATAATAATAATAATTATAAAAACAATATATAATTATAATAAAAACCTTCCCAGAATCCTTTTCAACTGAAAAATCGTAAATGCCAAATAACTTGGTCAGTTTGAAGCCTGCAGTACTACTATGTCGTATATAAATAACTCTTACCATAAACTACTTCTCATATGAGACATAGGGTGATGACGTCATTAGTCACGTGACTTTGCTCAGAAGTTCGTTTTTGCTAACTTTGACGAAAATAGTTTGTTACTAAAAAAGCAGTCAACTCAGCTTGAAGCACATTGGCGTGAGGCATTTCGGACTGCCCAGGAACCGAACAAAATATAAATATTAAGGGAGCTATGTGCAATTTTCAAAAAGTGGGAGTCTGGGTACAAGTGCGTATCTGGCGTTGCATTAAATGTAAAGAAACAACAAAGTACAAGTTGGTAGATACTTCCATTCTAAATCCATTTTTAACACTTTCATCGGTTTAAGCTTATGTATTCGACGTTTATCATGTGTGAGCATATATGACTATATGTGACCGCGTGATGCGGTTCTAGTCATATATCCGCATTTGACCCTTGCTCACCATAGAGTCTCCAGTAGCTCAGTGGTTAGAGCATCCGACTAGATCACGGAGGGTCATGGGTTCAAATCCCATCTGGTGCTCGGTTTTTTCCCAGTTCCCATTTAATGATGCAAATGGTTGTATTTCTTCTAGACTCACTTAATAATAATAATAATAATAATAATAATAATAATAATAATGATGATAATGATGATGATGATGACGATAATAATAATAATAATAATAATAATAATGATAATGATGATGATGATGACGATAATAATAATAATAATATAATGGACTTTACCCTCTCCAATAACTATTTTGTTTACAATAATTGTGTATATAAGCAGGTTCACGGTTGTGCTATGGGCAGCCCTGTAAGCCCTATTGTCGCTAATCTCTGCATGGAGGTTGTTGAAGAATTAGCCATCAATACTTCTACAGTTGCACCAAGGGTTTGGAAACGATATGTTGACGACAGCTTCGTCATCATTAAGAAAGACGCTGTCTCCTCCTTTCATGACACCTTAAACTCCATTGATTCCAAAATCGTTTTTACTATCGAAGAAGAAAACATGGCCAAATCTCTTTCTTGGACACCCTGGTTTCCAGGAAAAATGGTGTTGCTGTCATCGACGTTTACCGGAAGCCGACACACACAGATAGATATCTGGATTTTTCCTCACATCATGAAACAAAACATAAAGTCAGTGCGGCCTCGACTCTCTTATTCCGCGCAGCCAACCTACCTAGCACCTGTGAAGGAAAAGCGCGCGAGACTAGTCACGTTACGGAAGCATTGACAGCCAATGGCTATCCATCAACAGTTATTTCTAACATTTTAAAAAAGAAGTCAGCTCCAACAACTCCTCCACCAGAAGAATTGGTGTCCATGTTCTTCAAATGGGCCGATCCATCAGACACATCCATGGGTTTCGCATGTCTTCCCTACATCCGCGGACTGTCTGAACCTCTTACCAGATTACTCCGCAAAAATGACATTCGTGTTGTAAGTAAACCAGCTAAAACCTTGCAACAAGAATTTCCTTCTCCTAAGTTCAGGCAGCCCCTGGATCTCCAATGCAATGTTGTCTACAAAATTCCGTGCGCTGACTGCAGTTGGTCTTATGTAGGAGAAACTGGCAGATGTTTTAAAACCCGAAGAAAGGAACATCAGCGAAATCTTAAAAACTATACGAGAGGCTCGAACATTGCCAACCATGCTTGGCATAACAATCATTCTATTGACTTTGAGGGCGCTACTGTGATAGACAAAGGCAATCACCGTGTTCGAAGAACTCTAGAATCTTGGCATACTGCCAAAACTGTCGGCGCCGATAACAATTCTAAACCATTACCAAGACAATATTCCATTTTATTGTAATTTTTACTTGTTATTCTATTTTATTGTTATCTTTACTTGTTCGTTAGTCCATTTAGCCTTTCACACTTCTATTGTATTTTTAGTTTTTAATCTTTTCACACCCTCCCCTGCATATATTTCCAACCACGCGCTTACTATTCTTCATATTCGTTAAAGGCTATAGTAGAATAGCCGAAAGCTTATATTTTCTTAAACCTTTTTAACCAGAGAACGCTTTTTTACTCTTTTAACATGTCATACCCTGGTTACAGTTCAATTTTTAATAATTTGATTAAAAAGTTAAACGCTAAAATGTTATGAAATGTCATTGTAAAAACTTTTAAAAAAGCAGACGACGTTTCGGCGCTACTCTACGCCATTATCAAGTCAAAAGTTATAAAATTAAAACTTACAAGAATATATAAAAACGTGAAACAATAAAAATATTTGTGTGTCCTATGGGTATCAAGTAAGAAACAATAGAAATATATAGAAGAATGAAAGAAATTCTATAAAAAGTACCAAAGTGTCAAGTGAATAGTTTGGCGCGAATGGAGTCACTTTGGGTGTTGAGAGATGGTTTGATGTCTTTAATGAAGACCATCTCGTATATTAGACAGTCCAACTTGCTTCTGCATTTCCTTAAGACTTTGAAAAGGTGGCCGATCTTTGTTCTTTTGTTTTCATGGTGCGTGTCAAGGTGTCGTCCGATGGCAGAATAACGATGTTCACTAATGCGTTGATGTAAGTGTCGGGTAGTAAACCCGACATAATTTGCATCACACAAATCACATTGGAATGAATATACAACGCATTGACTCCATTCGCCGCAAACTATTCACTTGACACTTTGGTACCTTTTATAGAATTTCTTTCATTCTTTCTTTTTTATACATATATTTCTATTGTTTCTTACTTTATACCCATAGGACACACAAATATTTTTATTGTTTCACGTTTTTATATATTCTTGTAGGTTGTAATTTTATAACTTTTGACTTGATAATGGCGTAGAGTAGCGCCGAAACGTCGTCTGCTTTTTTAAAAGTTTTTACAATGATATTTCATAACATTTTAGCGTTTAACTTTTTAATCAAATCGTTTTCAAAATCGCTCCTGTTAAATAATAATAATAATAATAATAATCATAATAATAATAATAAGAGAGACAAGAGCCGTCAGATTATAGATGTGGCAATTCCAGAGGATAATGGGGTGAGAGAGAAGGAAGATGAAAAAGTTGAAAAGTATCAAGATCTAGCAAGAGAAGTTCGAAAAATGTGGGGTGTGAGGACAAAAGTTATTCCAGTGGTAGTGGGAGCATTGGGATCAATACCACTGAGATTGAATGACAATCTGAGAGCCATTGAGGTGGGCATTTCTGTTGGACTGACCCAGAGATGTGCATTGCTGGGGTCGGCAAGAATTCTTAGAAAGGTGCTGGAGATGTAGAAAGAAGAGAAAAAGCAAACAATGGGTGTTTCTTGGCTTCCCTAGGCAACTTGTTCTAGCCCGGAGTCAAAATAAATTGGTGGGCTTAAGAAGTAATAAGTGTGATGATCGGAGGATTCTGGAAGGTTGGTAGTGCGTTAACAAATCTTGAATGTAGACAGGAGATTGTTGATGAAGAGCCTTAAAGGTAAGTAACAGAACTTGAATTTAATGCGTTCAGAAACAGGCAGCCAGTGTAATTCTTTCAGTATTGCTGGTTTTCACTGTCACGCCACAAAAAAGTAAATCCAAAACTATCGAGTGAAAAAACTCAAGAATATTATAGGTTGTAGAAAATTACCAGATATTCTGTTTGTCCAAGTCTCGGGTTTGTACGGTATTCCGTACTCAAGTTGTCCGTCAAAATGTTCCACACAAATTTACAGAGCTCTGTATGGAAACGCCATGTTGGTGTCCATGCAGTTGGGCACCAACATGGCGGCCGGAAATCAGTGAAAGCATCTGGAATTCACTTCTGCTATAAAAGGCGGTTATATCACTCTCATGAACAAGTGAGCATTCACATAAACACTTCTCACAAAACCTCAACTGTTCAGATTGTTAAAAATCGTAGGATAAGGCATTATTTTGAAGCATACGTGACAGCCTTCTGGAGGCCATCTTGATGTCGTGTGGCGTGAAATTCCGAAATTCAAAATGGTCTAACTTAAAGACGGCGGCTGCTATCGAGCTAAAAACCTTCAAAAAGATTTATATTAAGGATGTCTAATAGCCAGTGAAGGATAAAAACTCAGAGGTCTTGCGATTCTGGATTTTAGAATTTTGATGACGTGACGTGAAAACCAAGAATTAGAGAGATGTGGTCGTACTTTCGGGAACAGGTGATAAGTCGGGCAGCGGCGTTCTGAACAGACTGGAGCTTTTTTAAAGCACACTTTGGTACATTGTACAAAAGAGAGTTGCAGTGGTCGAGTTTGGAAGACACAAAAGCATGGACCAGGATCTCGGTGGTATTCGTGGATAAGAATTTCCTTATCCGGGAGATATTGCGCAGATGATAAGAGGCTGATTTACAAATAGAACTGATATGTGGAAATGGTACTGTCAAATATCACACCAATGTTTCTGGCAAATCGAGATGGCTGAATTATGTCTTGACCAAAACGGATGGGTGGTAGAGACTGCTGCAGGTTGTGTTCGGAGTATAGGCAAAGAAGTTCTGTCTTGTCCTTATTAACCGCGCGGCCATGGGCCGAGCGCGGTTCTTGCTCTGCACGGGATTTTTTTTTTTTTTTTTCGTTTTTTTGTCGGTGACCAGACCCAAACCTCCCCTCGACCAAATCACGATCGGGACTGAATCACGCAACCTGGGATGCTTATTCGCCAAAAGCTGTTGGAACAATGATGTACGGGAAATGTTACGGATAATGTTTTCTTTGTTGTGAATAATATATATTTTTCTTTGGGTTTTTTCGAAGCGTTGGATTCAAAAGGAATATTGAATTCACTAAAAAAAGGTATGACATCAGCCATGGAATGCGCTGACGTTGCAGCTTTCACTTTCGCTACGTGACAAATAAGATTGTGTTTACTTGGCATGTTTATTTCGCCAGAAGCGACTGTCGTTGCAGTCAAAACAGCTCAAGCGTTTCTATCGAGGGTGAATAATGAATTTTTTATGGAAATTTGATTTTATTCTTCGCTTCAATATTCCATTCATGAAGAAAATATTTCAATGTTCAAAAGGCGGCGCAATTCAAATCACGAATGTTAAATAGTTTGCAGAAGTCCATAACTAGAAGTCTACACCTGGTATTGGGGCGCGTGCTATGTCTTTCGCGTGTAGGCCAGGTTTAGAAACTGATGTCTCGCGAGAAAATGACGTAACCCACTATTTCGACACGATTGGAGTTCTAAGTTGCGGCCGAATATTTTGGAAAGTGGCAGGTGAAATAAATCAAATCACATCAAAACACTTGACAGGCCTTCTCTTTAATTCTCACATTTCGACAGAAGTAGTATCGTAGATAGTGATTTCAAACGTCTGTTCAGTGGCATTTGAAGGCGAGTGAAAAAGCAACCCGTCGCCGGGTTTCCGTAGACAAACTCACAAAACAAACAGGTCGACTTTTTATAATTTACGAGAGAATTTATGAACAGAAGTTCCCCAAACTTTTAGTAGTTAAGTGTGTCTTTATTTTGTACAGCATATCCTCGTGTTAAAATACTGAACAACATACACAACACAATAGCTGCACACTGCGTAGTGCCCGAGAAGCACAACTTGAATTAAACTTTTGACGGATGTGAATGAAATCATCATTGTTCGATGAATTAAACTCGTATTTCTATTCATATTAAAACAAGTACATTACCTTAGTCAGTCTTTTGTTTTCATGCCGTCCTTACATGCGAAACTCGCCAAACTTGTCGTTTTCTCTGAATGTTATTCTCAAACGAATCAAACTTCATTCTGTTCATTCCGCGCTCTATGTTGAGCGCTTCAGGGACCACGGTTTTGTTTTTCAAAATAGCAACGAACCTGTGCCAAAATGCACTTGCTCTCTTAATGCCTGTCTTCATCTTGAGAGTACCATTAATCTTTAGTGTCTTCGCATTTTGAATTTGACGCGGAATTAGTCTATCTTGCCCGCTGCCATTTCGTACTCTGACTCCAAAACACTGAGGTCCTCTCGCTTATTTGGATGCTCCGAATTTTTACAACTTCGATGCTATCGTCATCGATGAAAGATGGCCTGATGATTCTTGTCCGGACGATTTAATCCTCACCAAACGGAAATTACGATGACCAACAAACAAATTTCGTAATGCCGTTCGCTCGAGTTCACTCGTCCTCTGCAGTTCTGCTTTTCTTCAAAAATTTGTTCAACCAATCAAAGGCGCGAATTAAAAAATACTTCAATGTGATTGGCTACTTGTTCGCGGCAAAGCTGTTCTAAAAATAGCCTACACGCGAGGAACGCGAGGTACACGCGAAAGACATATCCCAAAGCCTATTACCAGAGATGTAGACTTCTAGTTATGGACTTCTGATAGTTTGTTATCTTGCTTCACGCGACGGGCACGTGGGAATTTGGCCAAAATTTGCATAATTTCGACTGCAACAAGTCAACCGGCAATTGTCACGCACACTGTTTCTTCATCATTTTGTTCGCATTGTGTGTTTTTTTTTTTTTTTGCAAGTTTATATCGGCAGAAGCGACGGTCATTAACTTATTTGCACTTCTGCGAGTATTTCTTGAAAGTTTAGGCAATTGAAAAGAAATTCTTTAGCTGTTTCATTGAAGCAAGTTCGAAGATTTAAAGGGAAATAAAATATTTGCTTAAGTAAACAATTGAGCGTGCCCAAACGTGCAGGGGTTACGTCATTAGAAGGGAAAAAACCCCAAGCTAAAGATAGCCGGGGATAGCGTAAACCTCGGATTGTGTGACTAACGTGACTACTTTGCTTGTCCTTTACTCATAATGCAAACAGATTAAATTTAACCGTGACTTTTGAGAAAGAAAGCTGTTAATTAGCCAAAAATATAACCGCGGTTTTAAGTTGCTATAGCAACTTCTTGTTCAGTTTTAGCTTGTTATATTAAGAGACATCCACTTGTCAAGATCAGACAAACATTCCTCAATTTTTCCGAATGTATTAGTTAATTCGACGTCGTTGTTTGTTGAAAAGGAGATATATAACTGAGAACGTCAGCGTATAAGTGAAATTGCATTTCGTGGTACCGTAGAATGTCAGCCAGTGGTGCAGTATAAAGTAAGTACAGGGTAGGCCCTAGGACCGAGCCTTGGGGGACTCCACATTTAAGATCACGAAACTGTGATTTTTTTTCCATCGATTAAGGTAAATTGTGTGCGGTTGGTAAGACACGAACGAAACCATTCAAGGGCCGTGCCACAGATTGAAAACTTGGATTTAAGTCTTGTTAGAAGAATGTCGTGATCCACAGTGTCAAAAGCAGCAGATAGATCAAGTAGCAGGAGTATAACACAATGACGATCGTCAATGGCACCCAAAATATCATTGTGTACACGTACAAGAGCGGTTTCACAGCTATGAAATCGCTTGTAGGCTGATTGTAGAGATTCATTAAGTTGGTTGGATTCCAAGAACTCCTAAAGACGTATTGCAACAACTTTTTCGATGATTTTTGAAATGACCTTGAGATTTGAGATAGGCCTATAATTACTAAGGATTTCGTGATCCAAGGATGGTTTTATTGAGTAGTGGCAATAAGACGGCGGTTTTTAGTGAGGGAGGCACATATCCAGATTGCAGGGACAGCTTTACAATCCTGCAAAGCGTTGGTATAAGCATGTCAAAATTTTCTTTTAACAAAACGGCAGGCAGAGGGTCCAGGCTACACGACTTAGACACAGCAGTGCATGCAACCTTCGAAAGTTCAGCGATTGAAGTAGGTGAAAAGGCATTCAACTGACAGTTAAGCGTCGATTTATCCAGAGTACAGAAGAGATCAGGCATTTCGGCAACTTCGAGTTTACTTCTTATATTGATAACTTTATTTTCGAAGAAAGGGACAAAATTATTGGTAGGTTCTGTAGTCGGGGAACAAGACGGAAGACACTTTTCGGGTTCCCTGTGGAGAAGGCGGTCAATAGTGCGAAAAAGGGACTTGTTATCGCTTCCAGCGTCGTCGAAAAGATTGGAGTAATAATCCACTTGAGATGGCCCAAGTAGTTCTTGAGCGTTTTTACTGGACATCTTTCAGATCCCGGGACGGAAAATATCTTCGCATCCGATTCATCCTCAGTATCTGCGAGGCCTCCCTGGTGATATTTTGTAGCCGGCAAGGAACCAGGCTGACTTCTCAACCCCTTGTGGACTTTTTCGTAGAGAAAGCATTGCGGGTGTCAACTGTCGCAGGTTTTCACGTCCCCGTCTTCCAAAAAAGAGGCCGAGGTAGAACCAAGCCGTCCTCTGTAAATGGGCAGGATTCAAACTGTCGGCCGGGCCGAGTTCGCCACTCTCAAATAGTTTCTTCACCTGCTCTTTCGACATTAATGCTTTTTTTGTGAACGACGTCAGCTATTTTTCCCGTGTTCCTTAACTCTTTCACGAAAGCGTCCAAAACTTTATTTGCCTCAGTGAAAGCGGGGTCAGAGATTATGGAAATGGTTTGTTGCGTGACGGCGAGCGAAGAAAACGATCAGTGGTGGCTCTTCCCGGGGGGGTACTCCCATAAATTTCGGATAGGGGTGTGCCGCGAAGGTTCTTAAACCCGGACCCTATTTAAGGATAAAGAAAACGAAAATTGATACCCTTTTTAAGGCCCAAACCCGAAAAATGACACCCTATTCAAGGGGAGGAGAAGCGTTGGGTGACGATCCAAATAACGGCTAACCGCTCACGGCAAAACACAAATCTTTACAAAATCGCTTTGCTACTAGTTGATAGTTTATAGTTTAAACAGACCATTTTTTTTGTTACATTTAGTTGGGCATTTATTTTAGCTGATAGAATTTAGGTACCCTATGTAAGGATAACACCGGAAACACAATGCCAAAAGGAGCAAAAATGATACCCTATTTAAGGACCGAGAACCTCAAAAACCATACCCTATCCCGCGGCACATACCTCTATAGCCCATATATGGGAGTGACCCCCCGGGCGGCTCTTATGGATTTTGTGGATGAACTCTTATAATACGTGCCATCTTTCTTCCTCGCTGACGTATAAAAACACTTCAAACAAACATTCAACTCTTCTTTTGACATTTCTTGTATTGGTTGATTGGTTGTGGTGCCACCAGGACTAGCAAGCCATTCTGTAAATATTGTTGTTACGGTCATGTTTGAAATTTAGCAACTTTTAATTGAAAATTAACGTGTACGTACCGTTAAATAATCTCATTCCGAACTTTGTGGCTTTTTTTGTTGCTTCTGGGACAGCCTTGCCCATAATTTCTTGTATTTCTTCCGTGGATAACTCACCAAATCTACTTTTTTCATACATTGTTTTTGTCGACGAAACTTGGCTTCCCGGGAAAAATTTTATGCTGCGAAACATTTGCCGCATTCATTTCCATATAAGGTCAAACGCAGGTATAATGGCAGATAACCGAGACTTAGTGAATTAATCAGAAAGCTAGAATTGCATTATCCGAGGTTGAGAATGTAATAAAAGTATTTATTGCTGCGTTAAGATGATGGCGCACGAAAGGACATGTCAAAGCTACAACAACGAGTGCACAAGGACACCACATGTTTCTCGGATGTCTCGCATGTAGAAGGTGTATCGCCTGTGTCTCTACATTTTCTGGCGTGTTGTGTGTACGTAATTACTGTGACTCTGTCCCTGCCACTTGCCGCTGCTATATGTCTCCACATCATGCCCGTGACGTGTCGTCCTCTAAAATTCTCTCATTCTCATGTCAGTTTAAGGAAGCTCGATGTGCCTCCTTTAAGTGCCCATTAATTCAAAACATGACTTTTTTGCGCAGGTTGAGAGAGTTGAGATCAGAATTTCGGTCTTCTTGCTTTTTTGCACGTTCTCGATACACAGGTCTGAAGATATTAACCCTATTCAGACCGGGCTTTCTTGGATCTCTTTAGACCGGGGGGACGCCCCCCCCCCCCCCGTAACTTCCAGTATTTAAGCAATCACAATGAAACTTACAGATATATAGTATGTACAAAAATCTACTTTTTTAAATAGTCATGTGGGATGATGACGTCACATCACGTGACAATGACATCATGACGTCTTAGTTTTTCAACCGTATTGTCAAGTAATGGAATAGTTTACCTAATCATATGCATATTAGAGAAGTAAATTGTATTGCAACTTTTATAAGGAATGTTCTAAGTTTTCTTATGGATAATTAGATAATTAATTATTAAAACGTCAGAAAACCGTCCAAAATTACTGAAAAATAATCAAAATCTATAAAACAGTGCAAAAAAAACTAAAAGAGGTAAAAATAATTGAATTATTGAATTAATTAAATTATTGAATTTTCATAAAAGAAAACACAAAAAATACAAATTTTGAAAGACATGCCTATCAAAATGACGTTGCCGTGGTAACGTCAAGTTCCAGACAGAACAACCTATCCTACCAATATATTTCCAGATAAATTTTAGAAAAACTCGCAAAGTTTGGCAGCGTTTGGTTGATTCTTGAAAACGTTCAAACGTTCAAAGTCAGCGCGGGCACTCCCCCCCCCCCCCCCCCCCCCCCCTCTGGATAGGGTTGATGTCCAAAGTATTAAACCAGGTCTAGCCCTGAGAGAAAGACTTATTCATTTGTTAAAGGCACGTTTGGTTTTTGTTTGCCTTTTAAGGAGGTGCTGGAAGCACTGGCGGAAAGGGAGCCATTTGTAGTGCTCCGAAATGTGTACCGGGTTCTTGGGAATGCCTAAGAGTTTCCCGTTGTCGATTATCGAAACTATCACGAGCGGCACCAAACGGGAGCCCAGGAACACCAGGAACTGATGGGAAAAGTTAAGTATCGTTTGTGGGATCATCAAATAAATAGCAATGTGTCACTGTACATCCTAAGCACTGACAAAATTCTGGTGGCATTTGACGCCACGGCTTTCGGATTACATGTATATTGCTGCTTCACCTGAGCTACAAATCTACAGCGTAGGTGAATCCCATTTGATCGTACATGTATAAGATCAAATGGCATGTAACGCATGTTCCACATGTGTGCTGCAGGAATTTTACTTACACATGTTAAATGGTAAAGCATAGAGCAATTGACATTTAACCCAAAAGTCGAAAAGGTCGCGGATACGAATCCCACCTGAGTTACCAATTGTTTCTGTGGTCAGGATTTACAGTGTAGTATTGTAATCTATTTGGCATACCTCACAGGACTCCAATGCTAGTTAACGTATTGTACTAATATGACCTAGAAAGCTGATCAAGAACATCAACAACCACCACCTCAAGGAAAAAATAAACACATATGACTTAAGGCAAGGTTCTGCTGTCCGGAATAAAAACAGGGGCTAGACGAACCAATTTATGTCTTGCACTGCAATATCTGCCAAATTTTTAACTAATATTAACAAAATATATGCTACGTGAACTTTATCGTTCTCAGTTCTCAACTGCTAGTCTTACGGAGCTTAAGGTTTATAGTGGTTTATAGTGGTCTTAATTTATAAATATCTTGCGCATCAAAAGAAACAAATAAAAACGCTTAAGGAAATATACAGCTACTGTAAAATTCTGGTTATAAGCCCCCCCCCCCCCCCCCCCCTCCTCCCCCTCCGCTTATAAGCCACCCCGGTTATAGGCCTATCTAACTAAAAACAAAAAAATACATCCGGTTATAAGCCTCTCCCCCCCGGATATAAGCCCCCCTCTCCTAGATGACAGTACTGAACAGAGCTAAATGTTGCTTTATTTTGACTTTTTAACTCAAAAACGTATTTCGATCAACACTGCCGTGACTCGTTTCGAAGCATTTTTTTATTCCGCTTATAAGCTCCCCTCCCCCGGATATAAGCCCCTCCGCTTATAAGCCCACCCAAAACCCCTTACGAAGTTGTATAAGTCCAGGGCTTATAGCCGGAATTTTACGGTATTTCAATTAACGTTGTCAGAATAAAACCTAAAGCTTGCGAGAAAAGAGCCAATGGTGGTCAGAGTAGTCACTGGAATTGTGCGTATTGGCATATAAGGAATGTTGAAGTTTGTATTTTCGCACGTTAAGAATTTGTTTTTCTTCTCAGAATACCTTTTCCTGTAACTTTATTTTCACTGTCGCGTGGCTTTGAGCTTTGAAAATTCTTCTGCAATTCAGTGTGGCTAAAAATACTGTTGTTTCCAGTTGTCTGAAGAGAAAGAAAAGAATTCGCGTTTGTCATGTAGTTATATCTAATTAATATTCCGCGCGTGCGGTAGCTCCCTTCTACCAGTACAACCTTTCGGTCGTTTATTTAAATAGCTTTACTTCACACTTAACAGTACTCGTAAGATTGCTCCGATCTGGCACGAACACAGCAAAGGGTAGATTTTTTTTATCCGACCCTGCCCTCTGTTTAGTCTTTCAACTACCAATCCCTCTTTCGCACATCCCAATTTTCACTCTCTCTTCCTCTCCCTTTCATTCTACTATCATAGGAGAGCAACGATTGCGGGCTCACCTGTCCCTCCCTTCCTTCTGCTTCCCTTTCTCCCAAAAAACCGGGAACGAAATATGAACCAGCTCGGCCTTATAGGCCTCCCGGTTAAGATAAAGCCAAGCTTAAGTTGAACAAGCTACGCTCGTCCATTTATCAAAATATGTCAGCTGCCTGTTCATATTTTTACCTTTAAACTGCGAAAGTCCATAATCTCATCTTCTTCTTTTTTTTTGTACTATTTTGGTGTTATAGCACCAGTCACCCCTGGTACCGATGGTGAAGTGGCAAATAACTATATTCAGAAATTGGAGCTAACCAGCGACGCAGAAAAAAAATACCCACTGGTGTTACTGACGTTAATGAAGAGACACGCTGAAGATCTTATATGGGCCAACAATATCAAGCTAGGGGGACAGATACTCAAGTTTATTTCCCGCATAACGGACGGTAGAACTGATGCGTCTAAAATAAGAAAAGGTCAGTCACTCCACTGGTCGATGAGATCTAAAAGAATTTTACTTCACACAGTACAGAAGCTTAGGGGGAAAAGCTTATAAAAGCTTATAAACATAAGGCACGCCCTTTTTGTCAGTTAGATTATAGAATAGTGCTTATTCCTCTTGATTTAAAATTATTATTTCAGGTGCACAGCGAAGACTGGGCTTCCTGAACAAAGATGGATTTGACAGATTTGGAAGAAATAAACTGTTTGCACCTCTGAGAAAGTGTTCTTCTTTGAAGAAGGAAGTACAATCCGTAAGAGATAGCGCCCTGTACTTTCAAGAGGCTTACAATGGTATAAAAGATATAATAGTGAGGCAGGATGATTTAAAACAACAGGTGCTTCAAGCAATAAAAAAAACAGCCACTAAACACGTTCGCGCACAGAAAAAAAGACTAAAAGCTGCTAAAGAAGTTTCCACCAAGGAGAAGAAGCTTTATGAAACGGTAAGTTCCCATGTTTTCTATTTTTCTTACTACAGTGAATTGCGACTTGCAAAATCTTTTAATAATTAATGTTTTTTCCCTATAATTTTCTTGTTCCCATTTTTAGTTCGCAAAAGATACCCCTCCCCCGTCCGCCAATGAACACTCCGTTATTGGTTTACTCAGGATAGTTCCGATACGGATAGTTTTGCCAGTCTTTCGTCTAAAACGGAGTAAACAATTTCACTGTTAACTTCTCAAACAGCGTACCTTCGTCTGGGGGAACTTTAATTTGCTGGAAAGATTGAACTGGATATTAAACGCTAATGAAGTGTAAAAATGTACGAATTGTACAACTTTGCTCAAAAAACTGGAAAAAACTACAATACAGTGGTCGCACCTAGCGTCAAATGGTTAAAAGTTTCAGAACACTTTTCAAAATTACAAAACACCTCTAAGGGGGGGGGGGGGGGGGGGGGGGGGGGGGGGGAGGGGGAGGGATCCCCTTTGGACGTCCAAAAGGGTAAATTATATCATTACTTCGGAAAGTCGCTACTTACTAATCAAAACTTACCTTCAAAATATTGAAAACTAGATCGTGAGAAATAAGAAAGACACACAAAAATGTGACAAGAATTCTTTATCACAATTAGTTTGATTGGGTTTTGTTTAGAAATGCCTCAATCGTGATTGGCTTAGATTAAATAGTTTGATTGGTATATTGCACTCGGGCTATTACAGTTCTTCTTCAGGCACTTGTTGAGAAAGAGTAGTGAAAATAAAGCTACGGTAATCAATTGGTGTCCTATACGCACCAAATGGATTTGGTGTATAGCTTCTGCGTGAAAGGCTACTTTGCAAAAACAAAAATAAAAATATTTCCTCTTGTCTAATTTTCAATCAGGTTGTGACTCAAACTGTAAATCCAAGCTTATTCAAATTCTCCAGTATACCAAGGACAGTCGGTCCTAACGAAGCAACGTGCTAAAAGCAAATTTACCAAAAGAAAAACATGTTACTCTGATCGAATTACTTCGTCACGTGCAAATCCCCCTGAGGCTACGGGGCTGGATGTTTGCATATGAAACAAAGGAAATCTTACTGTTCGTCATTAGCAAACGAATTGAAGAATTTGTCGATGTTGTGTAAATATTCGAAAATCATGTTAACAGTCCAAATTTCACTGCATGTGATCATACAAAAGACAATTTCTACATATTGTTGTGTTCATAAGTCAGTACGAAATTCAGAGAAAAATCGTTTTTGTCTCGTGTTACCATGGTAACACTAGAATTTGGTGTTGGTAGCTTTGGCGCAGGTAGTACTTCGTGTAAGATCTCACGTGTGGTTACGAAGCGACAAGTGAACAAGGTTAAAACAATGGATATATATTTATGGTAAATTTGTGGTACATTATATGTGTTCTTGCTGGAAGAAAAGTTTTCAGGTATTTATTTCATACGCGGGTGACAATGTATTGAGTTAATTCTAAATGCTGGGACATTATGTTTGCTCTTACACGGATGTGGCTTATTGGTTTTACTTTGTAATACCGCCAAAAAATGTCAAGAATGTGATTAACAGATTTTATCGAAGTGAATTAAGGAGGTTCACAATGGTTTCTAGCACTTTTCCAGTTCTTAAACTGTGATTGGTCAGTACTACAAATCGTTATCAGTTGCTACTACAATAAAGATATCAAAAAAATGTTCAATCATTGCTGAACAAGTTGTAGCCATTTTCATGACGTCATTTGTTACCATAGCAACAGTTTAGCCTGTTAAAAACACCCTTAATTTTGCCTTTAAGTGCTTATAACTCAAAAACGAGCACGGTGACCCCCATATTTTATTATTGAATAATGATAAGCATGATAAGATGCAACTTTTTGCAAAATTAAAAAACATTCTATCTAGCAGTTTCAGAGCCACCTTAAATTTCAGAGCCACCTTAAATTTCCGTGCCATACGATGATTCCAGGCGTGCATAGCAAGCGTAACAATGCTAGAAACCTTGCTCTTTACTATGCGCAGGTGAGAGACGTGGTGCAGTTAAGCAGAAAATGAATTATAATAAACAAACCTCCAGCGATCTTGTATCAAAATTATCAACAACTATTTCTGCGATAGCGGTTGAGCTGACCAAAAACTGTTTTAATATCTTGAAAACCAATTAAAGACACTTCAGTTGACTGATTCAGAAGAAACAGGTCGCTTCTTGTGAAACAACAGTTATACCCAAGCCTAATTGGTGTCTTCTTTGTTGAATTATCTAATGGACTTATGGCACAAGGAAAGAATCTTAGCTAAGGAATATTTTCTTGCTTCCACTGGGAGCCGCTGTCGTTATACTTTGTCTATCCTTTTTGGTTTCCTTCGCAAAACCAACATGGCTGCTTTTGCAACTTTGCTAGGGAATAAATGTGTAAATGGCCGCTAAACGAGTTCCCAGTAGCTCCGCTTTGGAATTGGCGGAGTGAGCTCGTGTCTTTTGGAGGTGTTAAAGTCGTGAATAAAATGCTGAAGGAAGATGCACATAGTATTTGATGCACATAGTATTTGACACATAACAAGGAATGGGTTTTATTGTTTTAAAGCGCTTAGAACAGCAATGTATAAGCGCTATATAAATATTAGTTATTATAGTATTAAAGGACGGCAATAAAGAATGAGAGCAAAACGGCATCAGTTGCGTGGAATCAGCAATACTCAGATCGTTAGACATGAACAAAGTTTCCTAACAAACGACAACAATAGTGTCAGTGTCGGTGAAAGTGGCGGATATTTCCACCACTATTGACCTCCACTTCAGTGAATAATTGTTAACTGTGTGCTAAAAAGGGAGATCCGACCATCGGATTACAATATGGAGGCCCCTTTTGGACCTCTGTCATGTATCGACAGTAGAAAATTAATGATCTGCTCTATGCGTTGGCTTAGCTAACGGCATGAGGTGCACAGAAATGAGTAGACTGCCCATCTGTGAAAACCAGCCATTTACTGTGAAGGACGAAGTCGACAGCTCAGCGGATTGGAGTAGTTGGATAGCTATGCGGAATATAAACAGCAGGTACCTCAGAAGAACCGCAGGAACTTGAAACTGCGCCCACAACTAGCTTCCGCATTCAGTATAGATGTGCAAGCCACACTTTTTTTCTGTCCGAGCAATAACGAATTTGGTAGCTTCGTTTGCGGTCCCCGCTCTTGGCCAGTGGACCCAGTTCTCTTCCACAAAAAGAGTGTGCGCAAATCTATATTAAAGAGGGTTTAATTACTTTTTCAGTATATTTAATCACTTTTGAAACTTATTTTTGATATTACGATCACAAATTGTGTTTAAGGGGCTTAGTTTAGAAAAGAACGTTTGTAACATACGTACGCGCCTGAGTGCAGTGAAAGGTGCAGTGAAAGTGTATACGGACAAAATACGAATTTAATTGAAACCACGAATTTTGTGGAGCCGTAGACAAACAAGTTTTCGGAAAAACAAATTCACCTTCCTTGTCTTTCTTTGAGAAAAAAAATACTTTTTTGAACATAAGTGGCCGAGAACTGGACCCGGCCGAAAACTGGGCCCCATGCTATCGTCCTCAATATTATTTGAAAATCCTTACCTTTTAATGAGCATGTGACATAGCGCGTGACTTTTGAAAGAGGCAAATAAGGTACAATTGAGCTTCTAGAATAGGATATACGAAGATGTGAAGCTTTTAGGATTTTTTGTGTTCTTTACTGGGCGCTATTTCAACAAGTCTTCCTTAGCCTCGTTTCCATGCTAAGTGAAAACTTTCAAAGGCGCCCAAGTCCACAAACTACCACCGATCAATTGCTATCAGGTATTTACTGACTAGTTACTACTCCACCTTTCTAAAAATCGCCATTTAGATTAATACCCCCAGATGATACCGATCACCCTTCTGGCTCATGGACTACAAGATACTTTACTCTCGTAGTGCCTCTCTCCACCCAGGTGTATAAATGGGTCCACGCAGGTGTATAAATGGGTACCGGCGAATTTACTGCTGGGGGTAACCCTGCGATGGACTAGCATCCCATCCAGGGGGGAGTAGCAATACTCCCAGTCGCTTCATGCTACGGAAACCGGGATAAGCTCCGACCTGATGGGCCCCTAGCCTCGTATACAGGCTTTACCTTATTATCAAACGACAATTTGTTTTAAAAAATAAATCGAATTCTAAAGAGGAATAATGTATTTGGGGTGAATAGTCTAATTTCTTTTTTAAAGTTGGTATGGAGTAACAATCTTTCTTCAGGACACATGGAAAGTTTTTTTTTCCATAATCTGTCGCAGCGTTTCAGGCTAATTAAAATCTTTGAAGGAGCGGCAAGTATATCGTGTTGTGAATCACACTACAATGTAACGCAACTTTTATGGAGCGACAAGAACAGTTCTAATTTTACTTTTTAGTCAATGAATGGAATTTTATAAAGGGACATAATGTATTTGAGGTGAAGAGTCTAAATGTTTCTTTAAATTAAATGTACCTGACACCGAGTAAGTAACACGAGACATACAGCACGATGTGCTTTTGATAGTTCTTTCAGAGCGCAAAGCAAAAAGCCTCGACCATGTGACAATTCAGGCACCTCGCTTCTGGTTTTAATTGTAGTGTCTGTGGAAAGGCTCTGTTTAGTTGGACTTAGTTGAGGTGACTGGAATTTCTAAGACCAGTCGCGATACCTCAGAATGCAACCTGTCTTTAAAGGAAATTAAAAAATTCTCTAAAATTCTAGGTAGCGAGGATTATTGAAGTGAAAAGGTGCAACAGGACTAATGATGGTTTGTGCGATTATCTCGGACCAAAATGACCCCCCTCCGGCCCCCTCTCCCTCAATCCCTACTATTTTATTCATTAATCGTTTGTCCCTCTCGCTTTATAGGGTGTAACCAGTTTAGAAGGACGAATGAAACACTTTTTGACGAAAATACCTGGAATACTGCGAGGTGTATACCAGGGAGCACAATTCAGCAACGCGGATCTAATGGCAATTCTTCAAGCCATTACTGGATTCGCTTCGGCTTTTGCAGGAAAAGATCCATTCCAAGCCCTCGATACGGCTTTAGGCGTTGCTGCACATTTTGCAACAAAGTGCAATACTGGCAGTTTCAACGAAGTCAAAGGCAAAGTCAAAAAATGGTTGACATTTGGCAAGGAATACTCTGCTCTTGAGAACTCCAATGATCTGGATTTTGACAAGATGGACATAGCATCTATTCCAGAAGTAATGAAGGTAAAAGCTAAGTGCGAGACGTGACGAGGGCAAAGAGTTGTGAGATCCATGTCTATGATCAGGCTAATTTGCCCGACTGGGCAATTCTCGACCCACCCACCCCCCTCTGAGGTTTTTCGTAATTTTGGAAAGAGAATTTACTCTGATTTTGAAACTTTCAGTAGCTGTTCATTTGTCCCTTGTAGAAACATTGAAATTTCAAGTAATATTTCAAACAAGAGAGATATCCAAACACCGAGAACGGAGTTGAAAATACGACGCGCAGCGGAGAATTGTTCACTTAATTTGTTGTTAGGATAGCCGATGAAACACTCTCTCAAGTGTTTGATATATCTTCTCAATCGAAACAAAAACTAAGGAGTGAAAGGAACAAGTAAAATCTTAAAAATCTACGCTATTTAAGACCGGGTATCCAAACCTCATTCATGGTTATGATTTTCTTTGTTTTAACTTGATGTATTATTTTTGAGTTTCAGAACTTTGTTTGCATGATTATTAACTTTGGTATGGCAACGTCAACAAGTTCTGCGTTCTTAATTAACATATGAATCTGAACTTGCTTTTTTTTAATCTACATCATTTAGGCGGACCTCGAAATGAATAAGGAAGGGCTTGCAAAAGACCTCGTTTGCATGCTGGATGAGAGACTTCTCCCATCGGACACAGCGGCCTTCAAGGAACTAATTGCAAATTTTTTCATCGCTGGTGCGGCAAGAATTGATCTTATTGCCAAGATCATTGATATAGATAATGATATTGGTACATATGACTACGATATTACTAATTTGGAAGAAACGGCAAATGCACTTGAAAGCATCAATAACTCCCCAGGTAAGCATTACTAAATGTCTCAGCCTGTTTTGGCTTTCTCGCAATGCTACTAAAGGTAAGTTTATTTGGAGCAAAGTTGTCCTGCCAAAACAAGCCACCCCGGGCGAGAGAGGTTTTTGATACATGTCGTTATAAATAGCTGCTAACTGTTTATATGAGTTGTCTCGGGTGGTAGGGTGACCCGGGGTGGAGGGTTACTCCCAGCAGGGACAACTTTTTTCATAAAAACGCTCCGCAAAAGATATATCGGGGGAAAAGGTAACCTTCCCACCTTCCATATATACAAGCCCAAGACACTTCTACAGCCGCGAATTTACTCAAGATTGTGCAGCATGAATAGGCTAGGACTAGAATGGATTCCTTCGTTGAACAGGCTAGGTCACGCAATTATAAAACCAATTAAATAAAATATCAAAACAAGCAGCTTGGTCAGCTTAGAAAGGTAGAAGACCCGGCGGGGGTGGGGGGGGGGGGGGGGGGTACTCCCCTAAATTTCGGATAGGGGTGTGCCTCGAACGTTCTCAAACCCTGACCCTATCTAAGGATAAAGAAAACGAAAATTGATACCCTTTCTAGGGCCCAAACCTGAAAAATGACACCCTATTCAAGGAGAGGAGAAGCATTGCGTGACGACTCAAATAACGGCTAACCGCGCACGGCAAAGCTCAAATCTTTCAAATCGCTTCGTTAATACTTAATGACGGATAGTTCAGTTTTAACAGACAATTTTTTTTTCGTTTAGCTGGGCGTTTATTTGAGCTGATATAATTTAGCTACCCTATCTAAGGATCACACCGGGAACACAATGCCAAAAGGAACGAAAGTGATACCCTATTTAAGGACCGAGAACCTCAAAAACCATACCCTATCCCGCGGCACATACCTATATAGCCCATATATGGGAGTACCCCCCCCCGGGGGGGGGGGGTAGAAGAACTCACAAGAAGCAAAGAAAAGACAACAAGGGCCATCGAGATGAGTTACAGCCCATTTACCTTGGTTCATTTCGTTACAATTCACCCATTACACACACACGCAAAGAAAGATGTGTACACAACTTTGCGTTCGGTCTCGTGCTAATAGGTGAAAAACTAACCGCTTATCAGCGACTGCGCGCTCGTCCATTACTTGTTCTTCTTGTTTGCCTCTCTTAGCCTCACCTATTACTGAAAGAAATTGGTTCACATCTTTTAACTTATTCTCCCTGTTTGCTTTCCTTAGACGCACCTATTGCTGCAAACATACAGCAGAATTTTCTCGACGACCTCCTGCAGACCTATAAGCAGATGGAGACCCGCTTTGCAAAGAAACTATACTATTACTACAAAAGTTTCGAGTTTCAGTCGCTGTGGGACGTTGAAGAAGAACTAGCTCAATACCAAAGAACTGCAAGCAGTGCGACAGACGGCAGTGGAAAACTTCAGGGAATTGCTGAGCTGCAGAAAGCCATTGCCAGAATTGACGAGTTGGAAGCTGCCGCCCGGAATTGCTACACCAGTTATCGTGTTAATACTGATCTTCATAAATGGACTTTTAATAATACAGAACACAAGACGGTATGAAGTTTAAGTCCATTATTTCAGTTTAACAATCTATATGTAATAGTCTGAATAATGAAAGTGGCATATTGAGTATTTTAGCGTAAACTGCAATGGGAACAAGACGAGGACATATTATCTTCAGTACAAAAACTTCCTAACTTGCTCATTATGTAAATGATTATTAACTCTTAATAAGAATGAATTTTTTAATTGGGACAGTTCGTCAGTTAATGTTCTTAATGAAAACTTTGCATTTCTCTTTTATGCTGTATAAATACTAGTAAAAAAGGCAGCTATGGTGGCAAGTTACAATTGCACTTTAAAAGAGTCACTCCAAGAACTCCTGAAACTGTCCAAAACGTAATTGAAATATCTCAACCGCACAAATCAAATCAAAGTTATGAAAACATCTAAACTTGGTTTAAAGAATGCTTCCAGTAGGCAAAGGTAGTAATGGCACTTTGAAATGGACAAGGCTGTTATTGGTGACATCTGCAATTTCAATTTAGTTGTAAACAACTTACACTGTTATTACCTCTTTTTTAAGATGTTTGATGAGCTTTACCAAGGTCGGACAATATTCACATTGAAAATGTCTGAAGGCTCGTCTCTGTATAATGTGCGCCTCACCCAGGTAAAAAGTTAATGCAGTCTTGCTGCTAGTGTACATAAACTCATGAAAATGAAGGCATGGCTCTTCCATTCATTACACCAAAAACTTAGGGGATGGACTATCGTCTGAGGCTTTAGACATGACAATCTAAACCATTGAGAGGACGAATAAGTTTGCAAATGTCGTCAAATTTAGATTGATGACGTATGCTAATAAGGTCAGGCCGGAGCTTGTTACGGTTTCAGTAGCACGAAGCGACTCGGAGTATTTCTACTTCTCCTGGATGGGATGCTAGTCCTTCGTAGGTTTATACCCCCCCCCCCCCCCCCCCCTTCGCCCCAAGATTAAATTCGCCGGTACCCATTTATACACCTGGGTGAAGTAAAGCACTATGAGAGTATAGTGTCTTGTTCAAGAACACAACACTGCAATGACCCTGTCCAACCCGCATGGCTCGGAGTCCAGGACACTTGCCATTAGGCCGCCGCGCCTCCTAATTACAATCAATGATCAAACGACACAAACTTTGTCTTTTGCAGCTGTACGTGGAACTCTACAGCGATGACGATCCATCCCAGTTTGAAAATATTCCAGGCAAGGTTTATTTGAGATTGCGACATCTAAGTGCTTCAAGATTCAAAAATGGACATGGCACTATCACACAATTTCGACAGAAATTAGAATTGGGATCAGAGCGAACGTTTCAATTCAACCGTTATGCAATAACTGACACCGTTAAATGTGATGAGCAAATGAATTCATGCAATAGTAAGTAGCGCAGTAATTATCTTTAGCAGTTCTGTAGTATTTAGAAGGTTATCTTATGATGTGCTGTTATGTTGCCGGTGTTACTTATGCCTGGAACATGGGTGAACGGGAAACCGAAAACGGGAGACTGGGAACGAGTGCACAGCAGTAATCCTTATAAGAATTCAAAATGACGGACGAAAACACGGAAATAGAGCAAATGGGAGTGTCAGTTCATGCAGTGAGACTTCTTATATTTTCATACATGAGGTATAAATCACAGTTAACTTTTTTTACCTAAAAGAGTTAATAGCAATAGGATTTGAACCCGATCCGTCGGATTATTGTGCGGGAACTATATCCACTAGGCTACCGACGACCAGCTGCAAGAAAGCCGAAAGTTTTGGCTATATGTTCTAACCCCAATATAAAGGCTAACCGCAAGCAAACTAAGTTAACGTATCTAACCGGAGTGCTTTTTAGGTTAAACGGAGCGCTAGTAGGCTAACCAGAGTGCATAGCAGGGCAGGGCAGGGCAGGGCAGGGCAGGGCAGGGCAGGGCAGGGCATCTCGCCTCAACGAATACTCTTGGTCAGTGTGCCCGCGCCTCGACTGTAGCATTCTATGGTAGAAAACAACAAGTAATTTGAATAATAACGAACAACCAAGAAAACTGTCTTACCTTATAAAGCCGTGTATTCGCCAGTAGAAATACAAGCTTACGAGGGCGACCACACTACTGAAAATTGTGTTTCCGTTCATAGTAGAAATTGCTTTAAAAAGCACTCTGACACTCGATTATAGTAAAAGTTATCTTAAGGTCTTTCCCCAGAAATAAACTTAAACACAGGATTTTTGTCAAACTTTCACAAGCTGTTATCAATCATGTAGTGTTTCGAAATATAGAATAAAAAGAATATGTCCCGGGGTCCATTTACGAGATATTATCCTATCATGTTACCCCATAATTCCCTGTAATTTCACCAATTGAAACTAACACACGTTTATTTGATCACTTGAGGCGTCTTACCATTGGTACAGGAATCGCATAACTAAAGCAAATCTTAAAACAACGTAATAGATATATTTTATCGTTAACAAGGAACAATTTAATATATATTTTATGGCAAATACTAGTAAGGATGCGCAATGCAAAAATGGGGAATCACCTTAAATGTCGATTCTATTTCCAGGGAATTCTAATTACTGCATGGAGAAAAGTGACAGTCGCTTTCAACCGATGTGCTGTCATTACCTCAGCAAATTACACTGCAGTGGAGACTTTAAACTTGGAGCAGAAGCATGCAAAAGTCTTTTTGGATCGTACGAGCTGTCCATACCCATTGATAACAAATTGAAATGTATGGACGAAGGTCGTACAGTGACGGATAAAAACTGCAAAGACTTTCAGGTAAGAATCCTTATTGCCACTAGTTCAATAGATCAGTGATATAGCCGCTGCGTATATTATATTTAGTTCGAATGGTTAGTGCACTGGATCCCGGATTGGGCAGTCCGGGATCAAGCCCTGGCCAGGATCCTTGTGTTGTGCCCTTGTACAGGGCACTTTTCTCTTCCCCCCGCCCCCTCCCCCCCCCCCCCCCCCCCCCCCCCACACACACACACACACAAGTATAAATGGATACCGGTGACTTGTTGGGGCAATCTGATAGAATGCTGGGGGGTAACCCTGCGATGGACTAGCATCCCGTCTAGGGGGAGTAGCAATACACCTAGCCGCTTCATGCTATAGAAACCAGGGTTATACGTTAGGTGCTGGGAGCCATGAACCAGCTGGACTTGAGAGGCTTATATTGTATAGGAATAGGCATAGGCAGCGTGGCCAAGTGGTTGGAGCAATGGACTCGATATCCGGAGGTCGCGGCTTCGAGTCCCACTCTAAACGCTGGTGTTGTTCTCGGAGTCCCAAGTTTAACTCTTCAGCTACGTTTGTAATAATTAGCCAGCTGGTCTTCCTCCTGCCATGCAGTTATGTTTTATTATGTTCATTTACAATACTTGTTTCAGTGTTTGTTCACACTGGCACTGAAAAGCCCAACTCGGGGAGTGGACAAAAAGTATTTACTGTGATTATTAAATATAGGAATTTTAAAGAAAAATGTACACAATCAGTACGTCACAGACAACGTATCTTGAAAACATTGCCATTTTTTTTAATGCTTATCTTATCTAATTCGACGTCGTAAACTTTCTCATTCGTAAATCGTTGAATCGGTCAGTTATGACACTACACTAACTTGCAAACATAAAGCTCATTTTTTTAAACTAAATCGTTATGTTTTTAATTAATTTACATATTTTTCATCACTCTTCAGCGAAACATGTTTACAAAGATGAATGTGTGGGCTACGTATTTTTACTGGTCTGATGGATATCCCAAGGGACCAAATGATGGTAGATGTACCCACAGAGATAAACCAAACAAGTCCAAAGTACCATGGTCCAAACGAGTTCCATCTCTGAAACACAAACCCAAGCAGTTCTAGAAAGCGCTGCTTGATAAGCGAGAAAGAATCTAAGTGATCAAATGAAACGTCATTAAAATGAAATTAAATGTCAAAGAATTTTCACTTTTTTCTGTTATAAAAGTGTTCCTTTAGGGACTGTGCAATAATCGTCAGGAGGGGTGGAGGAAATGAGCCTAACATGAAGAAATATCACACAATACCCCCCTCTCAACAAAGGCAAATTAGCTCTGACCTCCCTCCAAATCTCCCAAACATTATGACGAATCCCCCCCCCCCCCCTCCCCCCAAACGACCGCCACCTACAAATATAGTAAATATACCTGAATCCTTTACTTGCTTTGTACTGTAACGCACTGCACATCAGTGTCTGGGGCAAAGAGTACCTCGTAACTGTGTTCTATAAAGTTGCCCATTTCTAAAGAGTCTGATTGTGCATCGTCTCCTGAGTCGTCTGGATCTTCTGAGTCACAAGATTGTAGCTCAGAGTCTGTCATTTTTCTTCCACTGGGGGGACACCAATTGATGGTGAATATGAGCCAGATAAGTATGGAGTGCCACAAATCGATTATGTCGATCTAGATGTTCTTGGTTTGTTTACGTCTCGCACTGATAAAGCTTGTTTAGGAGACTCGTTAAATTCTAAATGTTTCATTGGAGAAGCTGAAGAGTTCGTTGAAGAGTTTTTATCATCAACTTCTTAAACACCAACATAAACATGTGTCATTTTGATAATCTTGTCAAGTTAATTTCATTTGACAATGACTGTATGTTATATTTTATTTTTGATGTGATATAAGCCATGTTTTATTCATATTAAATCAGTCCGGAAAGTAATGAGTATAACTTTTAGTGAAATATCTTTGGTATTGAAATCTTAAAGTCCGTTTTTCAGTTGCCCCCCCCCCCCCCCCAGTTTCCGATAACATTCCCCCCCCCCCCCCCCCCCCCCCCCCCCCCAGAAGGCTGTGAGTTTACATTGAGCCCCTCTCTGTTACTTGCGTTTTCGTTTGGCCTGATTTTCAGGCCTGTTCAGTTGAAGAAATGAAGAAACCCTTGGTCAAAACAGATCGAAAAGTTTATGAAGCAGGTTTTCAAAAAATCAGCGTCACATATCAATAATATGCTAATAAACAACAATTGAAGAAAAAAAGTAATTATCAACAGCGTGTTGGTTTGCACGAATTTGGATGAGTTTTACATACTCAGGGAATAATTAACGTATAAGCTCTATTTAGCCCCCCTCTTCCCCTTGGGAGGGGGAAGGGGCTGGGGTGGTTAATTCTTTTAATAGAGCGTGGCTAATTAACGGGGTAGCTTCAAGTCATTTATAAGTTTGGTTATACATAAAAGCAATAGCGCGGCTTTTTTAACGTTTCAGCGCTGCTTGGAAGCACATTATTTTTAAAACGTAGCGACATAGATGTAGTGGATGAATTTTAAAAGCGTTAAGTTGTCTTTTGATTTATTAACTAGGGAAGAGAAGAGACGTGGTATTTATCAAAAATAATAGCTTCCAGGTGGGATGCTTATTACAGCCAGTGGCATATAAAGCGATCAATGTCACTAAGCAAGATATTTGTCTTAAATGGGCTTTGCCAAGCCACTGGTCATTCGAGGTACTGTATAAAATTACCGGCGTTCTTATCACAACGTACATGTTTTAAAATGGGTAACTCTTTGGGATATTAAAGATCTTTGTAACTCGCCGATTTAGTTTTCTTGATGCATAAGTGAATTGCCGAAATAATTAATTGCTTTTCTTATATGTATGGACCAAACCCTTTTCACGGGCAAAAATATTAGCGGGGCTGCCACTTAAACTTGCGTGACTGGTACAACCAAAAGAGACGGTCGAATTTGAATAAATTCTCCCAATTAGCACTCCAAGTTGTAAACAGAAACCTGCAGGAGAATTTGTATTTTGCAAATCGATACTTGTACGATGGCCAAAAACAAGAAAAAGCTTGCTGTTGAGAACGGTCTTTAAAATGTTTATATTTATGTCTCCCAAAGTCCTCATTAATTCTTTGCACTTCATCAATGCTTATGAAAAAATGGTCTATTGTCGGGTCTCAAATTCCTCATCACATCTTGTAACAAAATCAGACCCTGGGAACAAGGTTGATTATCGGAAAATTGTCGGCGTGGCAAATTAGTGACGTTACGGGGGAGGAGAGTGGATAGTTGCGCGATGAGATGTGTTATCACCAGGGTATCCAGGGAAGGAAAATTGTGTCAGTACATCTTGCGCCGGAAGTTCTGAATCTAGTCAAAATATTTATATACACACACACAAGGAAGCTATTTTCTTGGCTTGATTTTCAGCTACAATGCGAGAACCAGTAAAATGCTAGATTAATAATTGAAAATACGTCATGGAATCTGTCTTTATAGATTAAGATATAATGCAAGTTTAGTGACGCTAAAATAACTTCCAAGAATTACTGCAAATAAGCAGTACTCTTGAAGTAGTTTTCAAACGGAATGGTCCCTTAGATGTGTAAATTTAAACAAAGTCCCGAATACCTTTTCATACTTTATTAACAACAGTTAAAAAGTATACACTACACGAACAGAAGTTCGTACGCTAGAAGTCTTCATCTCCGGTAATGGGTCCTGAAATATGTCTTTCGCGAGTAGGCTATTTTTAAAAACGGCTTTTCCCCAAACCAGTAGCCAATCGCGTTGAAGCTTTCGCCGTTGCCAGCTTCTGACTGGCTAGCTTGCAAGTAGGGCGAGTAGCGCTTGCCTTCCGGTTAGACGTCGTTTATTTGCCAAATTATTTCCTTCGTCTTGACTGCCCTTTGAAGCGTCGCTATCGACAAATACCTTCTTCGGGCTCATGGTGATCTTTTCATTGTCCACCGAAATGAAGGGTCCTCGGAAACCATCTATGACCGCGACCGAAGGCCGTTATTTTATTTGAAACAATTTGCAACAATCTCATCGCGAGTTCACGCCGTCATTACACGTGCAATAAACTACGTCATTTTCGCGCGCAAAGTTTGTTCTAAAAATAGCCTACTCGCGAAAGACATAGCAGGTGCCCAAATACTAGGATTTATAATCCATCAAATATTTTTTCGCACGCGCGATTGGTCTAAACACGTCACGTGACGCAGCCAAAACTGGGGAATATCAGATGATATTCCCCAAGTGATATTCCCCAGTTTCCGAACTTTGCGATTTACTTTCGCATTTTTAGCTTTTATGCCGAGTAAATTGTTAAAATGAATAAAGCTAAACATTTTGAACAGACTAATAATATTTGAGCGCTGACAGAATTTCTTTGACGTTTAAAAGCTTTGAGGAAAGGTCTCCCAAAATGCGGCCTTGTAAAAAAAAATATTTGAAGGATAATAAATACAATAGCATCCATTTGGCTTCAAAAATATGCACAGATATTTGTCCTTGGATATTATCTGTTCCTCGAAGCTCACAGTTTTCCTCGAGCTTCGCTCTCGGAAAACTGTTCGCTTCTCGGAACAGATAATGTTCGCGGAAAAATATCCGTGCATACTTTCGCGCCAAATGGAGGCTATTGTTTTTGTAGGCTTCTAGCTCATGGACTTCTAATGTCAACTACAATACTGGGTATAGTAGAATGCTCACTTAAAAACAAGCGAGTCACTATTTACAAAAGATTAACTCTAAAGCAATTTTAGTTACAATACAATCTCTTCCAGCAAGGAAATATACAAAAAATGTGTTCCTAAAAGTAATCAACAACGTTAACATATATCCTCCTTTCTCTTTTTTATATCCACTATTTTGGCAATAAATTGGGGAAACTTTCACAGCTAAACAACAGCTAAATCAACTCAATTTAAAATCTAGTCAATAAAAAAGTAATGCTTTCATTTCTAACAATTATCAACACCTTCTAGACTTGGTAGAAGCTAAACAATAAGAACAGTCAAGAGAACTCCTGGTTCCATTACAAAATAATAATGTAAGCTTCATCATTACAGGATCTTTTGATAGCCAAACTAATAATAATTATACAAAGCAGGCCTAGATTAGGCTATAGAAACTATAAACATGATCATGTGGACATACCACATTTTTTGCCTTATGCTATTTCAGTCTTACTTTGCGATGATGTCTGGTAAAGTTTTTATCAGTTTATAAAAGTCTTGCAATTGCATTGAATCAAGACTATTGAAGTGCTGTGAGCCGAACGAATGCATACATTACATCAAAAAAGGAACACACCGAATCAACTTATTACATGCCTTCGGCTCGAAAACAAGGTTTTATATCCTTCACGGTAAATGAGTTTACGTTCAACGTAATCATGGTGTTTGAGCCTTATATGTTTATCATTGTGATGTTCTCGTCATTCTCATAAAGTAAAGCCACTTCGTCGTCATCTGCACCACGGTTTTCCTGCCCCTCGTTAGACCTGGAGGTTCCAGTTGTTGTTTTAATGTACTGTTGCACAAGTTTAGGAATCTTTTCGTTAGTAGCCATGGCTTTAATTTTTTTCTGCCTGTCTCCAGCAATGTAAATGGCGAGGATCTTAAATAATCCAGTGAGAAACGTCAACAGAGCTTTCGCGACAGGGGTAGCACCGCCACCTCGTAGCATTGCCATTGAAAAAACGAGAAAAACGAAAGACGCAATGATAATGATCTTCAAAATCATTATGCAGAAACCTTCTCTGATGGGCATTAGTTCCTTACAAGCCATATGGAAAAGCCTTTTGGAAATTTTCATCACATCGTCCTCGTATTCAGCAGGGATATTCACTTGTACTTGGTCTGTGTTTACAGGCATGGTAGCGAACCTGTCATGTCGTGATTTCTTGTAGTGTTTAAAGAGCGCAAGGGCGAGATCCTGGTAGTTGTTAGTAAAGGTGCTGTAGCTACTCCACAGGGACCGCGGAGACCATTTTAAAGTGGCCGGGCTAAAAAATCTGGCCGAGACAAACAAGTATTAAGGGCCACTGTTCCGCCATTTATCATGCATTTGTGTGCCATCATATTTACAACCCCAATAAACATAACATAGCCGTCCTCACTTGGTATGTTTGGGGGTGGAAGCTGAATCATTGGACTCTGGATATTCATTATTCCTGCCTCTATTTACCTCAATTATTCATTCATTTATAAATTTCATTCGATCATGATTCATTTTTCATTGTTTTCATCCAGTTTTCAAAATACCTTCTGACCAGTTCTTGTTGTTTTCCGCTTACACGGCGGTTGCGCATTCTCTGTTGTTTGTGCCGGTTCCCTGCCAGCGAAGTCTTCTTTTCCAAATGGGGACCTTGATAGCGGGGAATTATGCCGGAAACCGATGTAAAATATTTTTTTCTGATTTCTGTCGTCAAATTATCTCTAAAATAGTAACTGTGAGTAGCATAGCTAATCACAATCCAGTTGGTAAGGGATGAAGATATGAAGCCAAGGGTGCATTCGTGCTTTCAGTGTTCTTTTCTGTAGGGGGTCTGGGGGCATGTTCCACCAGACAATTTTGACAATTAGACGCTCAGAAATGCTATTTCCCGCCATTTCTGTGATATATTTGTTAAGAAGTTTAGTAGTTAACTTTCTATATTCACACGCCTCCAATATCACGGAAAGCATTCATTTGTTATTCATGAATCGTTTTGCCATTTCTCATAATTCATGATTCCCAGGTTTTAAACAGAAAGATTCATCATTCCTACCAATTTTACAGCCGCTTCCACCCCCGAGTTTACCATCCAATACAGTAAATATATTACATAAAACTACCAAAGGTCGCTATTTTTTGAAGTTGCCAAAGTTTTTCTTGCGGTTCGTCCGCCCAGCTTTGCCGAGCGTTTTACTTCGTGAAGCGCATATGCAAAAGTAGACGCGTTTTGTTACTTTCAAGTGGTAAAATTCATAGAGTCGTCATACGTTATCCATGTCGTCTGAATCCCTAAAAAATCAACCCAAAAAAAGTGGTAGGGCTATAGCCCTACCAGCCCCTCCCCCTCGGCGGCCCCTGGACTCCACACATAATACAAGACAAGAACAAAACAAACCACATACGGAAGGTTTTCATCAGAGAATAAAAGCTTGAAGCCTGATACAAAGGCCCATAGAGTACCAAAGCCTGCAGATAACAAACCTGCAAACAGAGCATGGCTTTGCAGGGACAAACCTTGCCGTAAAAAATGATACGTAAAAAGCCTGAATGAAGTAAAGACCACAGCACACTAGTACAAATTGCTGGGAGGAATAAGAGTTGAAGATTTTTTAAAGAAGTGCAGATGGCAGGAGAAATAAATGGAAGAGGTATGATCACAGCTCGTAAAACAAATGTTCTTGCCTTGTGCCAGATAGTTCCGTCATCCTCAGAGAAGAAATAGTTTCCCATAAAGCTTCGAAGACTTACTGGGCTGGCTCCTTCCAGAATAATCTGACGAACACCATCCTCTGTGACCTCTGTCGGCGACAAAAGACATAGAAGAGCAGGTGAGTAGTATAAGAAAACTGCCGAAAATACTGAACAGAAGCCATAGAAAACGGCAATCGGCCATCCAATTCGTTTGATTGTCGGACTTTTGGGAGTAGTGGTACTGCTTCCAGTTGATTTACTTATATTATATTCAAACAAGGTCGTACATCATCCTTTTCTTCGGTATTGGAATCAATGCTATCAAATTGGATTCCAAGATCAGCAAGATGACCTCGAACGAATTTGGAAGAAGAACCACTGTAATACGATGGCCTTGTAGCTGTTGTCGTTACAGGCATCAAAATACAAGTGGCTCTGATTTCTGTGCGTTTTTCGTTGGAATCCGCATTAAACATTAAATTCTCCCAGTTTTCCATAGCCTTCGCGAAAGCAGAACTTTGTCTATTTGCCAGCCATATTCGCCAGTGTTCAGTTGCGTTTCCGCTCGAGTTGCGAGATGTTCGGTTCATGCATTTGTCATCTATCTTGTTCTCGTACTTGACAATGAGTTGTATCAGTTTTCCTCTGACTAGTGTGATCTTCATTTCTTCCGTTAGATCAGACTCAGTGACTGTACAATTCCAGCTACATCGGGTTTCATTGCCGAAACCATGGTTTTCATGTATGTTGTTATGATGCGATCGGGCAAGAGTCTGTGCGTGACAGAAAACTGCTAGCAAGGCGGCAAAACATACTTGGCAATAAGCTGACAACATTCTCGTAGACTGCAACGGACGCAATTGAAGCTGAAGTGTGGTTAGGTTAAAGTGATGCGAAAACTTTCAGCTTCACTTTCAATTAGGAAAGGTATATGCCGAATAAGCACAAAATTAATACGCTTGCGTGGTTGCTATTATGCCTTTTGCAGCTGCTGTTTGTTAAATATGCAAACTGAAAATGAAAGTCAAATACGATACCCAGAAGTGATTTGGGGCGCGCGACGGTGGAAGCGGGGTGGGGAGGGGGGCTGAGGGAGTGTAATGGACAAAAAGTGTGAGTGGCGGTGTGCCGCGTGTGTCGCTTAACATTTCTTTAGCTCTCAGTTTAACTTGATATTTTTATCAACTGTTTAAAATGGATTGACTTATTATCGGTTTTATTTTTTTCTTTGAATTGTTTTATTTGTGACTTTGCAACCAATCAATGGCGTTTAGCTTCTTTTTCCCCCTCTCTGTTACTTTCGTTTTGTTTTGGTCTGATTTTCAGGCCTGTTCAGTTGAAGCCATAAAGAAACGCTTGGTGCAAACAGATCGAAAAGTTTATTAAGCACGTTTTCAAAAAATAAGCTTCACATATCAATAATATGCTAATAAATGGCAATTGAACAAAAAAAAGTAATTATCAACAGCGGGTTAGTTTGCATGAATTTGGATGAGTTTTACATACGCAGGAAACTATTACCGTAAGATCTCCTTCCTTGGGGGGGGGGGGGGAGGGGGTGGTAAGTTCTTCTTGAGACCTTCTGCGGGGGAGGGATTAAGGGGGGAGGGGGGGTAAACGTGAATTTGAGTGAAATTTTAAGAGGTTTAAAGAAGGGAGAGAAGAAAGAAAATTATTTTTTAAACACCACCAGACAGTTGACCCCCACGCAAGAGCACCCCAGGTTGTCTGGGGACTGTTTGGGTGTCCATCTACTAATTTTTAACTTCAAATTCTAATTTTAAAATCCCATTAAATCTTTAATATTTCTTATTTCTCCAAATTTTACTAATCCTTTGAGAAAAACTATCTCTTCCCAAACATCCCCAAAAGTCACCAAAAAATTTACAATGAACTGAGGATTTTGGGAATGCTTGAAACGGGAGCCCAAGTTAAGCGGTGGAAAAACGTGTTTCAGGTGAACCCCCGCCTTAACAGAGAGGGACTTATCTTGGGGGCTATCTTAAATTATACATCAGTTAGGGTACACATAAAAGCAATAAAGCGGACTTTTAATGTTTCAGTGCTTCTTGGTGGCACAATTATTTTTAAAACATAGCGACAATACTGCTTAAATGAGGTGGATGAATTTTAAAGCGCTAAGTTGCCTTGTGATTTATCAACTAGGGAAGGGAAGAGACCATGGAGACGGGGTATTAATAAAAAATAATAACTTCCAGGCGGGATGCTTACTTGAGCCAGTGGCATATAAAAGATGAGGCAAAAAAGAGATTTTGCGGGAGTTGGTGAATTAGAAAGCGATCAATGTCACTAAAATATTCGTCTTTAAAAATATTGGCTTTGCGAAGCTGCAAGCCATTCAGAGAAGCACTGTATATTAACGGCGTTGTTATCACAACGTCGACATTTACATACATGTTAGTTTAGTTTTCTTGATGCGAAAGTGACCGTTTATTTAGTCAGTCGATCATTTGATTTGTACCTGTAGCTCTTGGGTAAAAAAAATAAGCTCGAACTGAGTAATCGGAGTGACGTTTTGAAAGTTCGCAACATTACACACGCCAAATCACCACAAGTACCTGTTATCGCTGATCACGAAGAAGGTCTGTTGTTTTTGTTATTTTTCGTATGCAGGGACAAAAGTCGGACCGGATCAACTCGGATCGCTGATTTGAATAAGAATAGCACTATTGTGCATTTCCTCGTTCTTGAATAGGTGCTATTCTTATTCAAATCAGCGATCCGAGTTGATCCGGTCCGACTTTTGTCCCTGCCTATTTTTCGTAAAGTCCACAACAAAGGATGCGTGAAAATCGCAAACCCAGTGTGAACTTCTTGAAAACTATTTCACGAGCAAACGAAAAATGATAAAATAAATATATCAACTTTGCAGCTTGGAAACAGCTAAAGTACCACAACTGCATAGAGGGAGGGGAGGAGGGAGGGGGAGTAAATCCCATATTCCCAGCCCAAATTTTGCCCAAATCCCATTTCCCAGCCTACTGTTTTCCCAAATATTCAAAATTTCAGTCCGTTCTATTTTTTTGTCTGTTATTCCCATTCTCAGTGACGAAATCCCAGTCCCAGTGACCCAACTCCTATTTTACTAGTTAACATTATATTTTGCCAAAATCCCAGTTCCCATTTATCCCTTCAGGCACAGTACCAAACCCTGAGGAGAAAGTTAAATAAAAATTTCCTTTTCCTAACACAATATTAAACTCCAGCTTCCAACACTAGTTTCTTCCTTGATTCCAGTTTTTCGTATTATGTCACACTAGTTTCTTTAGTTTTTTGAGCTACACTTCTTTTCTCGAAATGACTCTTGTATTCGACTTCAGCCTTGTTTAGCGCTTGTTGTGCGATTGTAGTGGAGTCAATAGCGTTTCGTCATAAAAGCTGATAATGAGGTTTAAATACACTTTCGGCTAATTAAGACGATGTGAATTTTGCTTTCAACAATCGCCTGCGACATATTCACAACTCAAATTGTTTCGACTAATTGTCAAACCCACGACGAATTCATCGCCTATCACCAAGAGCTTAAGCTGTTAAGTCTTTTATTGTTCATATAATTTGAAGCAATTATAACAACCTCTCCTCTACTAATGGAAGATGGCTGGAAGCAGTTTCAACCACGCCACCCTTTTTAATAAGCAATGCCGTTTTACTGGGTTATGTTAAATGGTGGCAGAATTGTTTTGAGAACAGTGATTTACTTGTCATCTCAAAGAAACAATTGTTTGAGAAATGTTCCCCCACTTGTGACCTGTTGTATTTATTTGGGTTTGCAGGTCTTTCAGTTATTTTAAAAGTCATTTTTTTTTAAATTTGTTGTGATTGATCACGGTTACATCACTTTCAAGTGATATCTTTTCAAAAAGATAAATTTGAAAGGTTCTACGACAAATAAAAAATGTTCGAAGGCAAAAGCAAAATTATAAAAAATGTTCAAGAGGTCTTTGCAGGGATCATGGATTTATTTCACAAAATAAGCGGGAGCCCTCCCTTTTATTATTTCACGAAAAGACGATCTTTTTATTTTTGATACCAAGTCTTTTCCATGTGCTCTACCCATATGGTTTAGCGGTCACAGAATTTTACGAATCCGGCGGTCGACTTGTCGGATTGGAGTTGCGCGCGCAGTGGATTACCAATCAGCCGGCAATTAACCATATTTGACTTAGTTCAAATGTAACAGAGCGTTGCTGGAGATTTGAACTGAAGAAATTGCGTGTTATTGAAGATCACTGCAAAAAATTCCATCGGTAACAAGAGTAAATAGCCTTGGTTACACGAGGCCATTTTACCAAGAGAAATTAAATACGAGGTTCCCTGGGTAATGTGGAATTTCTAAATAATACCTCTGGAAGATATACCCGGGTAAATGGGACATTTTAGAAATATCTTCGCTGTGCCCTTTAGTTACCCAGGTAAACTTACCAATAAGAAGCCGAGTTTGTGTGTGACCATCTACTAGCTAATCTTTCGCAAAGCGTCATGGGCGTGTAGATTGAAGTGGATGGCTTGCTTACATCCTTTAATTCGGTGGATAAACAAAAAATTCTATGCGAGAAAAATCCACCGAAACGTGTTCAGCGAAAACATTGACCCCCATAAAATTTCTTTGGTAGACATTTTTTTTATTAATTATCTATTTTTTACAGCACGCATACTTACGTTATTAATTACAAAAAAACTACATATAAAACTACAACAATACAGCTACTTACGCTAATTACAACTTGCTCTAATTACAATGCTTCAATAAACAACAGTATTATTTAAACCGCTTACGTTACACTACTTTTTAATCGCGGACAATTGCTACAAACTTTTACTACGGTTACTAGAACTAGTGAAAACTGCAAAAAAAAAACAACAACAACAACAAAAAAACAAAAACAAAATGACAAAAAAGCGACAATTTACAGTATATATAGCTATATTTACAGTTTAACTTGCACCTTTGCTCTGCTAGTTTCTATTTCTATTTTGTTTTTAAGAATAGCCAAGAAAGCGTCTAAGAAATAATCTTCCTCATTTTTTGAAGCGGTGTAAATATAATATTTTGCAATTATTGTACAGAGGTTTAAACCGAGACACAGAGGCACGGTGTCTGTGATGCCGTAAAGTATTTGTGCTTCAGAGAGCGTGATTACAGTATTGTTTTTTCTGTACCACCAATCAGTAAACTCTGTCCAAAACAGCTGGCATCGCATCTACTGACTTCGAGAACACAGATGAACTTAATTAATGGATTATACATAACTCAGAAAGCATATTTTCTATTGAGACTCGACGTATTCATCTTCTAGGTGTAATTAATAAATGAAACCAACTGTCGATGAAAATCGATGATAATCAATATTACTATATTGGAAGCATGCTCAGGCAAATCAAAATAATCGATAGTTGCTACAGTAAATCCTGACCGCTGTAAATAATGTTCAGGATTTACGTACAGTGTAGCAATTTTCATATATTTGATTTGCCTGAGGATGCTTCTAATATAGAATCGAAGCACTGTCATCCTTGTTTGTTTGTTCCTTACATGTAAATACATGTCAGGTATGTTTGTTACAGGAATATCCTGTGCGCATGTAAGATCAAAATAATGATAGCTGTCATGCAAGGTTAGCTGTTCACAGTAAATCCGTTTTTCAATTTAAGGTTAAAACACAATTATAACTTGATGTGTTACCAAAGTAACGATTATTTTCAACCTTGTCAGCAAATTTAAAAGTAATGCTGATGCTAAAATTTTAATTCTCACTTGGATCGATAGTTATAAAAACGAAACAACAACCACAGGAAAAATAATTCTGAAATCATCCTTTGATGACCAATACAATCACATGTAAATGCGATTTTATATGCCATGCATACATTTCTCCAGGGTAACTATAACCATGATCATACTGATACTGTCAAGTGACCTTCTGCAAATGGCCCAAGAGCAAGGCGAGTTTCGTTAGCACAACCAGGACTAAACGCATAAACGCAGAAATGAAAAGAAGAAGGACGCATCTGCGAACGTCGTCTGCATCGTCCTCCATTATTCAAATTGCATTAACACAAGGATCACAGTTGAATTCCACTGCGTATCCTGAATCTTCCATTCGCGAAAAACCACAATTCCTTGCGCCTTTGATCTTACCGCCGACCACAATTCCTTTCGTTTTTAAAAAAAAAAGCGATTGCAGGCCCCATAAACATAATAAAGTAGTCCTTTTCCAGATTAGAGAGCTGCCTCGCTCGTTCACTTCAGAGTCACTCGCTGCGGCAACAATAACAACCCCAACCACCCCCCCCCTCCACCCCCCCACCCCTGCCACATCGTCTTTAAACCTTTACAAAGTCTCAATTAATTTTTTTCCACACTTTATTAACCCAGTCAAAATATACACATACATAAATGAAAACTAGTTTCTCGACTTGACGTTCAGCCACAAAAAGCTAAGCAATAAAATGCTAGATTATTAATTTAAAATAAGTGGTGGAATCAGCATTTTTTACAAATTAGTTATAATTCAAGTAAAGGTCATTCCTCTGTTTTGCATTGCGCATCCTTACTGCGCACGATTTCTTGCACCATAAGCGCGCACATAAACAAAATGGCGGCTTTTTTCTATGCAACTTTATCACACAATTGCAGCATACTAAAATTTGATAAAAGTTGTTAAGATACTAATCAATTTAGATTTTGTCAGCAAATCAAGTAATGCTATATTTCCTAACATACTTTAAACAATAGTAGCACAAACGAGAACGAATACTAAATCAAGAGAATGATAGATAAAAACAAAAAAAAAAGGTATCGTCTCAACTGATGTACTCCAACGACATCCTCACAGGATCATTCGATCACCAAACTGTTTATCTTCGCATTTCTTATTCAGGCATATATTTTGCTAGGATAATTATAAACATGGTCATGTCATATTCAGTGCTCCTTATTTTTTCGGAAATAGTGCATTTACTTTGATCTGCCGGAATTATATTCGCAGAATTCAACATTCAAAGTCAAGCGGCCCCCACACCCACTTAGCTGAAGGTCTGAAACCGCCACTGATATTGGCATACTCATTATTTTTTTTGCTCATGCATGCAGCTACAGTTTGATTTTGTTTATGTTATGAAAGCCTTGCAATGCCCGCATCAATCACGTCACGCAAGGCTATTGAATTTCACTGAGCTTGAAGAAGGAATATCACAAACTCAACTTCAAGTTGACGGTAAATCATGGTAATTGAGCAGTGTCATGATTAATAAATTTTATCGTCACATTCGGCTTGCAACTAAGTATGTAAATCCTTAACAGCTAGACAGTTCAGAGTCGAAGTCATCCTTATGTAGCCATTGAGCATTACACGGTAACCAGGTCGATGTTCTCCTGATCCACATTAAAGGGGCTTTGTCACCGCTTTTGACAGATTTTCGAACAGCCAAAATTTAAATTTGTAGCGAAGGGAACCTAAAAATAATGGGCCATTTTTATTAACAACTGCTATATAAGAGCACTGAAACTGTTAACACATCTTTGGCCGCAGATGGCTTGGATGGAAATGGATTGCAATTTGAAAAATTAAGGCTAAACTTTTCAAGTTGTTTACGTGCGTCGTCAAAAAATCGATATTTATAGCTTTAGTTTGATTTCTATCCGCAAATTAAGGTCATGTCTTTCATTTAGATGTTCAAAGATAATGTTTTTCTTGGATTTTGTTGCCTACCACTAATTTCAGAACAGTTTAGACCAAATATCTGCGAAATCCCCGTGACGTGGCCCCTCTAAGTAACGACACTCTTTCGCCATCAGCACCACGGTGGTCTAACAACGGGCCCTGGTTAGCCACGAATGTTTCAGTTGCCGTTCCATTGATGTACTCTTGCAAAATTGTGGGAATCTTCTCTTCAGTAGCCATAGCTTCAATCGTTTTTTGTCTACCTTCATCAATGTAAATTGCGACGATCTTGGGAAGAGATCCAGTGAGAAAAGTTAGCAAAGCTTTCATGACAGGGGTAGCGCCAACATTCAGAAGCATTGTGATTGAGAAAACCAGAAGGACAAAGGACACAATTATAGTGATCTTTAAAAACAGTATGCATACACTTTCTCTGATAGGCATAAGTTTTTCACATGCCATGTGAAAAAGTTCTTTAGGAATTTTCATCACATTGTCTTTGCTTTCATCGACGACTGACGTGTTTTCTTGTCCGTAATTAATGTTAAGAGCCATCGCCTCGCACTTGTATTGTCGTGATTTCTTGTAATGTTTAAAGAGCGCAAGAGCAAGATCCTGGTATTTGTTAGTAAAAGAGCTGTAACTACTCCACATATAATACAAGACAAGAACAATACAAGCCACATACGGAAGGCTTTCCTCAGAGAGCAAGAGTACAAACACCAACATAATCGCCATTAAAACACCAATTCCTGCCAACACCAGCAGAAATGCTACTCCAAACAATGCTGGTATAGCGACAATGTTGAACGCAAATGATAACAACAGTTTAATAAAACGATTACTAGAGTAAGCATTCAAAGGTTTAGGTCTGCCACCTAAGATTATAATGGGAGATGTAAATCCAATAGACATACCAACGACCAAAAGCGTTGCTGTAAGCAGTGTAACAGTAACAGCGGGGATAGCGAACAAGAAAATGACGAACACAGACAAGCGAAGAAAAAATATAGTAGAACAATTATAAGCGGAGGGAAGCACAAGAAAAGACACCTTAAATAATTTTAAGAGACATCGAGTAAATGCCTGCCAACATTTCACTATAATTAATGGTTGGAGACGCAGATGATTTACAATTTCTTTAGGGAGAACTTCTTGACCGATAAGGGTCTTCGATTGAACACGCCTACAAACAAAGCAACGACGATTCGGCTTAGAGAACCTAACCTGTGAAAATCACAACATAATAACATCCAAAATATACTGGCATACCTTTTTGGAATAAACGCAAACTATCGTAAAAGTTGAGAGTTGGAAACACGTTGTTTCGTTGTAAGTAACCAGCAAATATCGCAGGACCGAGAAATAGAAATGGAAGAACTACAGCTCGTAGAAGAAACATTCTTGCTCTATGCCAGATGGTGTCTTCATCCAGGGAAAAGAAACAGTTTCCCATTAGGCTTCGAAAACTTACTGGGCTGGCTCCTTCCAGAACGATATGACGAACGCCATCTTCTGTGACCTCTGTCGGCGAGAAAAGACAAAGGAAAGTAGGAGAGTAATACATGAAAACTGCCACGAATACAAGACATAACCAAACTAAAATAGACGCCGGCCATGTGCATCTATCTTGTTTGAAAGCCGGACTTTCGATAGTGGAGGTACTGCTTCCGGTTGATTTACTTATGCTCAAACAAGGTTGTTCATGATCCTTTTGAACGGTATTACAATCAATGATATCAAATTGGACTCGTAAGGACATGGGAAAAGAACCACTGGAATACGTTGGCCTTGTAGCTGTTGTCGTTACAGGCTTTAAGGTGCATGTTCCTCTGACTTCTTTGCGTTCTTCATTTAAATCCGCACAAAGCATCAAATTCTTCCAGCTTTCCATGGCCATCACCTTTGCGAAAGCGGAACGTTGTTTATTTGCCAGCCATATTTGCCAGTGTTCTGTTGCGTTTCCGCTCGAGTTGCGAGATGTTTGGTTCACGCATTTGTCGTCTACCTTGTTCTCGTACTTGACAACGAGTTCAATCAATTTTCCCGCGGCGATTGTGTTCTTCATTTCTTCCGTCAGATCAGACTCGGTGACTGTACAATTCCAGCTACATTGAATATCACTGTTGATGCCATGGTTTGCAAGCGTGTTGTTTTGATGCGATCGGTCCAGAGCCTGTGCGTGACAGAAAACTGCCAGAGAGACGGCAAAACATACTTGGGAATAAGCTGACAACATTCTCGTAGCTTGCATCGAGTACAGAAGCTGAACTGTGGCTAGGTTAAAGTGATGCAAAAACTTTCAGCTTCAGTTTGACATATTATAAAACCGGCCGTTTATGCCAAATAAGCACAAAATACGCTTGCGTGGTTTCTATTCAGGGGTAACAGTTGAAATATGGAAACTGAAACTGAAAGTCAAATACAGTACGCGGAAGTGATGTGGATGTGGGGGGAGGGGGCGGGCTGGGATTAAGGGGCGAAAAAAAAATGGAGATTGGGTGTGTTGCCGTGATAAGCAATGGCTATATTACTGATCTATTGAACTTTTGACGATAACGGGTCTTACTTGAAAGTTTTTGCAGTTTTTATCCGTCACTGTATCACCATTGCGTGAACATTCCAATGTGTCGTCTATCGGTATGGACAGCTCATAGGATCCAAAAAGACTTCTGCATGCTTCTGCTCCAAGTTGTAATTCTCCATCGCACTTTAAATCGCTGAAGTAATGACAGCACGTCGGTTGAAAGCGACTGTCACTTTTATCCATACAGTAAATAGGATTCTCTGGAAATAGAATCGACATTTAATTCAGTATTACCGTAACAACGTGTCAGAGTGTTCTTTAAAGGAGCTCTTGCTATGAACGGAAATTCATTTTGCAGCATAGTAGCAGCTCTCGTAAGCTTGTAATTCAATTGGTCCCCCGGTGTAGCAGTTGCTATTGCTTTTGGGGGTTAGGAGCCTTTTTTCCTTTTGTTTCATTCTCTGGATGGAAACCGAGCCATTCGATAGAATGAGGCCTTGCGAGTGCTGCTACCCGACTCACATTTTGATCATATTTAGCCTTGTAAAAGACTTTCCAAATTGGGTCAAAAAGCGGACACAAACAACAACTGTAATACTTCTGACACCTCTCTAGACGCCTTCTCAAACCGGTTCGCGCTGGTTAAGGGTCAGGTGCAACAAACGACCTACTACGTACATTACATAGACTTCCCAGATTATCCACTGCTCTAATGTTTTAAAGGGTGTTTTACTGAAATTTTGAAGTTTTTGGACACTTATTTTTCCTTTTGAGCGAGATTTTGAATTCAATTCCAAAATTCTAAAATCTTTTTGCATCCTTTAATTTCTCTATTTGCTGAATTTGTTAAAACACTTCATGGCGAATCCAAAATGGCAAACTATTGAAATGCATGACTCGTTTTGGCGTGATGTAAGTAAACTTGAGTTTCCCAAAAGTTAACATTTCTGGTTGCTTTACACACTTTACAAGTTTAATAACTGTAGCATGAATGTACGAACAAAACACCGTCCCCACTACTCCGGTTGAAGCGCATCTCTTTCTCTCCGGTTTGGCCACTTGACCACACTAAAAGGACGTTCTCGGTCACCGAAAACGGAGCTTCCAGAGTGAAAAAACTGCCAGCTAGGTGCAACTTGCTACTCTGCAACCGTATGCCATGCCATGCCGTGCCATCCCATCCCATGAAGTGCATTGCTTTGCAATGCTGTGCTAACCTATGCTATCCAGAAAATAACGTAACTTAAACTTTAGCAGAGGCAACAACACATAATAACATAACCTACTACAGTACTATAGAACAGAACATAACACCCCCGATACTTACTCTCGCCCCTTTGCTTTCCCTCGTCACATTTAACGGTGTCAGTTATTTCGAAACGGTTGAATTGAAACGTTCGCTCTGATCCCAATTTCTGTCGAAATTTTTTGCTATTTCCATATCATCTTTGAAGGTTGAAGCACTTAGATGTCGCAATCTCAAATAAACCTTGCCTGGAATATTTTCAAACTGGGATGGATCCTCATCGCTGTAGAGTTCCACGTACAGCTGTATATAAAAGACAAATTTTGTGTCGTTTGAGCATTAATTATAGGTTGTCGATCAATGCCTTTCTACCGTAACGCTTATAATTGGCCTGGCTAATCAATGACCCATTCTCATCAACGGGACCTCGGAATCGACAAAAACCATGTCACCCCTGTTGATTGCTCGGTTTAGCTAAAGCTTTGGATACAATTAAATTAACGTTATATTAAAAAAATATAAATCAGTAACGTGTGCGATTAATACCAGAACAGGCATAAATGAGGTAAGATTGGCCAATCATATCTCTCTTGCGAGCATGGTAAAATATCTTTCTTATTGTATATTTCGAAACAGTGCTTGGTAGGGAACATTCAGGAAAAGGTTAAAAAAAAAATCGATTTACAAGTTTTATTTCTCAGGAATTACCTTAACAGGGAAAGCTTTTAAAGGGGGGGGGGGGGGGGGGGGGAGGGAGTGGGGAGGCTATTAATCAATCTTGGTAGTTTTATTTTTTGCTTTAGATCAATCGCCCTCCCCATATGCATACTATAGTTAATAACCGTGAAGCTCGGATCATCACTTAAAAAGTACTTTACCTACACTATTAAGGAGACAGCACTATCTTTTTTACCTTCAAGAGACGATTATTATACAAAGACGACCTTTCCGGCATTTTCAATGTGAATCTTGTCCGACCTTGGTAAAGCTCATCAAACGTCTTAAAAGAAAAAGTTCATAACAGCGTAGTTGTGTTTAACTCATAAATTGAAATTGTAGGCGTCACCAGTATCAGCTTTGTCCATCTCAAAGTGTCGATCATAATTTTACTACTTTTGCCTGCTAGTAGCAACCTTGCAGTGTTACTTGCATATATATCGGCTATCTTTAGACATCCATCTTCCCACGCTTTTGTTTCACATGCTAAACAAACAAGGATCGAAATCCACCAATCCAGACCACAAGCATGACCTTCGAAACTTGTGGCTCATTTCTGTATGAAGTGCCATGAAACAAACACCAGCCGGTGATTGGTGGACTTCAATCCTTGTTTGTTTAGCACGTTAAAAAACGAAGTCGGATGCCGAAAGATAGGTGCTATGCACGTAACACTGAAAGCGCCAGTTAACCCATATCTGTTTGATTTGAGATGCTTGCTTAAGATATTTCAATTCCGTTTTAGACACTTTCAGGAGTTCCCGGAGTGACTCTTTCAAAGAGCAATGATCACTTGTCACCACACCTGCGCTATTTGCTGGTATCTAGAAGCACAAGGAAGCATAACAGTCGTGCAAGGGTTTCATTAAGAACGTTTCTGACAACCTATCTCAGTCACAAAGATACTTTTTAAGACATTAATAACCATGTACATATCAAGCAAGTTAGGCAATTTGTCAGGCAAAATATCTTCACCTTGTTCTCATTGAAGTTTGCGCCAAAATATTTGATGCTACACCCATACTGACAAATTGTATCTACAAGAGACTTATATGTACAATGCGGGACATAAATCTTGGGACATGTGCCACAATTGTGGGCACAACGACTGCTTGCACCCCCCTCCCCCCAAGCAATGTTGAGATTTGCCTATGCCACACAGCAAGTTCAGGGCATTTATGTTTTTCAACATTGCTTGGGGGAAGGGGGGCGCTTGGGAGTGCGGAACGGGGGACTTGGGAGCGTATAGGCTCTTTTTTTTAAATCCTCCAAGGATCTCTTGCACTATTCAATGCTTTTTTTAGAAATGTCCCAAGTATTTGTGACCTCCATTGTAGATTGCAAAAGCGATAGAATGGACTAAAGCTTCATACCGTCTTGTGCTTTGAATTATCAAAAGACCATTTATGAAAATCAGTGTTAACACGATAACTGGTGTAGCAATTCTGGGCGGCAGATTTCAACTCGTCAATTTTGGCGATGGCTTTCTGCAGCTCAGCAATTCCTTGAAGTTTTCCACTACCGTCTGTCGCTCGGCTTGCAGTTCTTTGGTATTCAGCTATTTTTTCTTCAACATCCCACAGCGACTGAAACTCGAAACTTTTGTAGTAATAGTATAATTTCCTTGCAAAACGCCTCTCCATTTGCTTATAGGTCTGCAGGAGGTCGTCGAGAAAATTCTGCTGAATGTTTTCAGCAATAGGTGCGTCTAAGGGAAGCAAACAAGAGGAATGAGTTAACAAGATGTGGACCAATTAAAGTAAAATTCAGCTTCCCTAACTTTCATTATAGATAATCTGTAACTCGGAATTTAACTTCTTTGCCAAGCATAAACAACATTTGAGTGCTAAAAGGGGAGACTTGATAAAAACTTCAATGGTAATATTTCTGCACTTAGGCCGCGTAATAGTAAAGACAACTGCCTAGTCTGAGTACAGATCTTTACTTTAGTATTAACACGCGGTTTATCGAGACGGATACCACACAATTATGCGTGAATTTTCAGCTTCATGCATGGGTATCTCCGTTGCCTTGTGAGAAAAAAAGTGCTAAGTTAATTTAGTATCTTTTACCTGGGGAGTTACCGAGGCTTTCAAGTGCATTCGCTGTTTCTTCCAAATTAGTAACATCGTAGTTAAATGTACCAATATCATTATCTATATCGATGATCTTGGCAATAAGATCAATTCTTGCAGCACCAGCAATGAAAAAATTTGCAATCAGTTCCTCCAAGGGCGCGGTGTCCCGAGGGAGTCCTCTCTCATCCAGCATGCAAACGAGGTCCGCTGCAAGCCCTTCCTTCTTCATATCCAGATCCGCCTTAATAACAAAGATCAAAAGTAGGTTTAGATTCATATTTTTAATAAGGATGCAGTAACTAGTTCCCAAGGTTAACGTATTGGTTATAGCTGAAAGCCTGATTGAGGCTTTTTGACTTAAATCAGAAACGTTAAGACTTGCCACAAGACAGTAACCAAGACATAATTACGCAATATTATGCGTTTGCTTAAAATTTATTTGGGAAAATCATCAGTCGTTTTTGTGACAAGATCATTTTGCGGTAAATTTAATGCTATGGCCATGAAATAGTTTCTTAAATTTTGAGTCGATCAAGTACACTTATATAGCTAAATCACAAATTTGTATGTTTGATTGTTCCTTTTTTGCGTACAAAACTCGGCTTGTTAATCGAAGGATTTCATGAGAAGAAAAATGGATTTGTATTAGGTAAATGTCTGATTTATGCCCATTTATTAGTCAGACACAGAATTATGCAGCGACGAAATTTTGGAGGTTATACGAAACATCTCCAATTCGCTATACGAGTACGAGATTTGCCCAATTGGGACAAATTACCCTGACCATAATCATGAATCCCACAACTTTTGGCCATCAAATCAGCACCTAGTCATTACCTTCATTATTTCTGGAATTGATGCTATGTCCATCTTGTCAAAATCCAGATCATTGGAGTCCTCAAGAGCAGAGTATTCGTTGCCAAATGTCAACCATTTTGTGACTTTACCTTTGACGTCATTAAAACTGCCAGTATTGCACTTTGTTGCAAAAATTTCAGCAACGCCTAAAGCTGTTTCGACGGCTTGGAATGGATCTTTTCCTGCAAAAGCCTTTACGAATCCAGTCATGGCTTGAAGTATTGCGATTAGGTCCCGCGTGTTGAATTGTGCTTTCCTGTATACATCTGGCAGTATTTCCTGTATTTGCGTCAAAAAGTTTTCCATTCGTCCTTCTAAATCAGTGACACCCTATTAAGTGAGAGGTACAAAACGACAATCAACAGTAGTTAAAGCCAAGGGGGATAATTCCTATACAGTGTCCCTATGTAGTGGACTTTGCAGCGAGGCTCCACCCAAAAGTTGTGTCTATTTCAGGCTGGAGGTAAAGAAACGGGTAGGGATTTCGCGAGCTGGAGTATAAAAAAGGATACTGCCACTCACAGAACAGTTGATTCATTTAAAATCTGAGGAGGCTCCGAGGAATAAACAATAGAGTTCGTGGGGTTTATTCCCCGGAGCATCATTGTGAGGTCTATCGTTTTAGAGTGAATTTCAAAATATTGAAATAAGGTATTCGTCCTACATAAATTTAATAATAATGATAATAATAATAATAACAATAATAATAATACTAATAATAATTATAAAAACAATATATAATTATAATAAAAACCTTCCCAAAATCCTTTGCAACTGAAAAATCGTCAATGCCAAATAACTTGGTTAGGTTGAAGCCAGCAGGAGTACAACGTCGTATAGAAATAACTCTTAACAATAACCACTTCTTGTATAAGACGTAGGGCGATGACGTCATTAGTCACGTGACATTGCTCTCAAGTTCGTTTTTGCTCACTGTGACGAAGATATTTTGTTACTGAAAAAGCAGTCATTGCAGTTTGAAGCACATTGCTGTGAGGCATTTCAGACTGCCCGGGTACCGAACAAAATATAAATATTAAGGGAGCTATGTACAATTTTCTAAAAGTGGGAGTCTGGGTACAAGTGCGTATCTGGCGTTGCACTAAATGTGAGGAAACAACCAATTACATGTTGGTAGATATTTATATGTTAAGTACATTTTTATCACTTTTATTGTTATGACGTCATCGGTCACGTGACCAGAACGGACCGCATTTTTAAATTCGCTTGAAAACTTTTCTGGGATCTCCCTCTTAGGATTTTTTTAAGCGAAGTTGTAGATTTTTAAATAGTGTTTTTAAAAATGGCCATTATTACTTTTTCCTAAAAACGTACGGCAGTAAAAAATACAATTGAAAAGTTTGTTGGCTTCCTACTCAACGACCATTTGGGGTAGGAATAAAAGAAAATTTTGCCAAAGGCAGGAGTGCATGCTCTTTATGATGGCGTTGTCAGTTTTTTCTTATTTTAATTGCCTTTCGCGAGGATGGATTTAATTTCTTTCAGACGAAAGGAGTGGGACTGGGGAGGTGTTAAGTAGCTGCCCCTCCCCTCCCCCCTACTGTGAGTCTCCCCAGCGGATTCCCCATGGTCCGTATTGCGGGCTCATGACAAGAGCATTTTCAAAATGGCGTCTAATGGCGACTAGAAAAGGGAATCTAATGGAGTGAATTTGAGATATAGAGGACAGTTTTTCCGATGTTTTTCCTTCTTGACGCGATCAAAACGAGTCCCCAAACGTAGGGTATACCTCCTTTATTTGTATTCCCGATAAAGAAGAATATGGAATGAGTAGAAACGTGCGAAAACGTGGTTAACAGAAACTTACAGGGACCTGAGGTAAGCGTTTCTCATTGTACAATGATTTTTTTTTAGACTGGTTAAAGCTTATGTCTTCGACGTTTATCATGTTTATCAACTTAGCTTACTGGAATTAAAGCCGAGCTCGGCGTAAAAAAAATAGATAGTGAGAACGAGGCGATAATATTAAATGGCAGTCATTTCGTCGAGGCATGTAACTGTTCGTTATGTTTGTAATCTAAAATTTTAAGCTACTGTACTTCAAATTAATAAGAATCGCATCCTTTCATTGTTTATACGTGAGGAAATGTTCCTCAAAATATTAACCAAGTGGCCATTTCAAGCCGCAAAGAAAAATTACGTCAGGGAAATTTGAAATTACTGTAACACCTTTGATGTAATACCTTTGAAATTGGAAGAAACGTTTCAGCTCAGTGTGATCTCTTTTTTTAAGTTAGACTAGAGACTACTTTCAGTCAACCTGGTAGCTAATCTAGACTTTTAAACACTAGTGCTACTCACATTTTGGAATGCCTCATTGGGCATGTTTAATAAACGAGACCAATTATTAACTTAAAATTTGTTCTTCCCATGATGTTTTATTGTATTGGTAAACATGGGTTTACGTTTCTTTTGCATTTTGTGGTCTACAGGTAATTTTTGGGACTAATAGAATGCCTAATGTTTTGACAGGATTTGCAGTATTCAGAACTGAGGATATTCTGGATTACTGTTGAGTTAAACTATGGATTATAACAAGTTCAGGTAGTTGTTGATGTATGTATGTAACTTTATTTCAACACGGTAAAAACATCATCTCTTAGTTTTGCACATAGTTATGTGACAGTCAATTCTAGCAATTCCCATCCGTCTCTCTACACACATTCATTACCTGAGGCATTTAAGATCTGCTTTTTGACCAGACATTTGTCTAGTTTATAAAAAAATCTGTTTGATATTTTTTAATGCCTGTATTTTCAGTTGTTGAATGACCTTCAGTAGCATTTTGAAGTAGCAAATATGAAAATTCGTGAGGCCTTAAACTTAAGCAAGCCAGAAAACCCTAATCCCAATACAAAGCTAACTGCAAGCAACATGATGTACCATTGGGCTAACCGGTGTACTATGTACATGTAGGCTAACCGGAATCTTATGTAGGCTAACTGAAATGGCCTGCATGGCTTGCATGTTTCATGACACATAAGTGCCATAAAAGCCAGAAATACCTAACTCCAGTAATAAGCATATAACCTCAAGCTACCTCAGCTAACTATACTCAGGCTAACTGGAGTACTGCTTAGGCTAACCAGGGAGCTTTTTAGACTAACCAATGTGCTATTTGTATATAGTGGAATGGCTCTCATGACTTGTTGGCTCACACTTTGTCAAGACCCAAGTTTTTTTTTTTTAAACTCATATGGGAATTAGCCAAGTAGTAGCTGTAAATTTGATTTAAATAAACTCCAGCTTAGTTTTGGTTGGCAACTTGCTCTACAAGAAAACCAAACATAGACTTTTTTTCTGTGATGTAATGTTTTGAAATGAACAGATTACAAAAATGTAGCTTTAGGGTCCAAAACATTTTTAAACATTATTAAAATAATCTGACATTTTTCTGCAATAATTAATGAAAGGAGGGGTGCAAAGAAAATTGATTTCTTCTTTGCCTGACCCAGGTAGACTGGGCAAGGTGAAACCATTATAACCTTATCCAAAGTCCCATGTTTCTTTTGAAACAACTACAACAAAAAATAAAAATCCATAAATGTCATTTGGCTATCTAGCAAGTGGAAAAAATTATTGGATCCAATAGCCCAACATAAAAGCAGCCAGTTTTTTTTTTTTTTTCACACACTGAAAAAGGCCATTTAATTTTAATATACAGTCTGCATCCTGGAAAATTGCAATTTCATCAAAATAAATAGTTTTGTTAGTTTTGTTCTATTTACAGGTGACTTGAAGACTTTGCAAGGGCATTCCTGTTAGTCAAAATGAACTCAAAAATACACCTTGTGTCAATGTAATAAAATTGCAACATGATTGACTCCCACATGTTGCCAGTTTAAACCCGAATATACTTTAGTGATATTTATAGCTAGTTATATGATATAAATTCCCAGAACCCAATATGGCTCCATTCTGGGGTTCATGACAGAAAATTTTTTTTCAATAAAAACATATAACAATAATGAAATAACAGAGAATTAACATCATTAATTATTATCGCAGACCATAAATTTTAATCCAGGTTAAGTTAATGTGTCAAGTTTTTTTGCAGCACAGGCTTGGTTCCACAAGGTGTGATTCCAAAAACTATCCATACCTCCCCTGAGGATGGTTCTTTGGTTTGGACCCTCCCACCCCCTGGGATTTCCAGTGTAGCTTCATACTTTCTTTTAAAAATTTGTGTTATTGAGACCCCATCCCCCTCAGAATTTCCAATGACCATCCTTGGGGTGGGTATGGATATTTTCTGGAACCGCGCAATGTAGGCATTTGCTTATGAAAGTAAGCTGCAGATTGATCTGATTGATACACACTAAACTATTTTCACATTTACCTGTTTTCTGTGGGATATATAATTATATATTGTTTTTACCGGTTTCACTTGTAATAATAATAATAATAATAATAATAATAATAATAATAATAATAATGGGAATTTGCAGTGGCACTTCCACAGAGTGGCTCTTCGTCCACTGTTCCCGATCGAATTGGAATTTAGCAGTGTTGATTTTTGCGGAGGGAGGAAAACCGGAGAACCCGGAGAAAAACCCTCGGAGCGAGGACGAGAACCAACAAACTCAACCCACATATGGTACCGGGCCGGAATCGAACCCGGGCCACATCTCCCCGCTCCCCTAGAGTCCCTTAGAGTCTTTGTATTAAATTTCCTTTAATGACTGATGGTATACTTCCTTATTCCTCCTGCTGACTCATTTGTATTAATGCCCTCTTGTTCGTTCATTTTTGTTCCCGTTAAATTTGTCAATTAGGTAATTAGCGTTCATCATTTTCAGATTTATCTTTGACGATTTCTCAGAACCAACACCGCGAGCGAAGCGGACTGATAATGAGTTGCGACAGTGGCGCAGCGGCTTTTTTTTGGCGCAAAACTCTGAGCGATACAGTTAATTTTTTACTGTCTAGATGGCGATACAATTTGGGATAAATTGCTGTGCTGTCAACCTATTAGAAGCATTACTAAAAGTGAAATTGTTCACCCCGTTTTAGATGAAAGCAAAACAACACCGTTTCCAGCGGCGCTTTCCCGATTAAACCAATGGTCTTTTGCGAACTAAAAACAGGAACTCTAAACTTGGGGAAAAATCATTAACTAAATGACTTTTGCTAGTCTCAGTTCATTGTAATCAATAGTAAAAGAGAACTTACTGTTACATAAAGCCCCTTCTCCTTGATGGAAACCGCTCTAGCCGCTTCGAGTCGTTGTTTCTGCGAGCGAACTTGAGTAGTAGCTGTTTGTGGTAACGCTTCTATCACCTTTCTTAAATCATCTCCTCTGTTCATTTCAACTTGTATATCATTGTAAGCCCCCTGAAAGTACTGGGTGATATCTCTGACGGATTCTACTTCCCTCTTCAAAGCGGAACATTTTTTTAGAGGTGCAAACATTTTATTTCTTCCAAATCTGTCAAATCCGTCCTTTTCCAGAAAGCCTAGTCTTCGCTGTGCACCTGAGACAAAAATGTGTACTCAATAAGTAAGCACTATTTTACAATTTGACTAACAATACGGCATGAATTTTTTAAACCTCTTCATCTAAGCTTCGATACAAAGTAAAATCATTTTACATCTTATTACGAGTAGAGAATCTAACCTCTTCTTAAATCAGCTGCATCATATCTCTGCCCTCTGTTACGCGGCAAATAAACCTGAGTATCCTTCGGCCTTCATCGATGTTGTTGACCCATATACGATCTTCAGCGTGTCTCTTCATTAACTTCAATAGTACCAGTGAGTATTTCTTTTTTGCATCGCTGGTTAGCTTCAATTTCTGAATGTAGTCGCTTGCCACTTCACCATCGGTACCAGGGGTGTCTGGTGCTATAATACCAAAAATAGGCAAGGAATTATGGAGCTAGAGTTATATGTGCTTTCTTAGGGCGCATAGCATTTGTGACCCTCCACGGGAAAACAGGGACAAAGGTGATAGCACGCTCACAACACGCAAACACAACACGCTTAGCGTGTCTAATGTCACGGATATGTGCATATTTAATCAATATAACAATGCAGGACACACTAGCTTTGTTTCGGGATATTTAGCACGCTAAACCTTTTGTTTCGTTAAGTGTGCTCGAGGTCACGTTTAGCGTGCAACTTAACACGCTAAACACTCAAGAACACGCTAGAATTATGGTGGAAACCACACATTCATTACAGATTATTTTATCCGTAAATAACTACAATTATGAGAGACTAACACAAACGAAGAAGCAACATCAAAAGTAAACGCTTTAGTTATTCCAGTTAAATGTACGATCTACTGTTTCCGAGCCGCTAGTGTTACAAATACTTGAAGATCAAATCAACTATAAAATTGAGAGTAAAAATGTTACTTACTTAAACTTTCATCGTAAGATACATTCAGTTGCCATGTTTCAAAGGCCCATTGAGTTTCGACTTCTTAGATGTTCTTTGGTCAAGTTACGAGTACAACAGTCTTAGAATAAAAATTATTATGGGATGTGAGTAGGCATCTACAAGCCGAGAAAACCTGGAACCGAATCTTCTTGCCTTTCGAAAATGGCGTCGCTGCCTAAAAGAGAACGGAGCTTAAGACTAAACAAGAGAACCTTGGGCAGTTCCCAGGAACCGAAGTCGCAGCTTTTGCTAAACTATACACAGTCCAAAGCTTTCTTGGATGTATTCTTGAGAAATGAAATTCGCAGCAAAAAGAATCAAAGTAATTCAATACAAGTTATTACAACGACTTGGTTATTTCGTTTTCGAAAATGATAGGATGGTATTTTTGTTTTCATGAATAAAGGAATGGTAGGTTGAAAACACACCCTAGACACTGTTTTCGTTTATTCTGTTGAATAACACGATCTTTCTTCGAAAAATAGGTTGGTCATTTTGCGTGCGCGTTCGCACGCTCAGTGTGTTGTGCTTTTTAACACGCAACTGACACGCAAACTTTTGTTTTGAAGCTTGACACGCTTTTATTGTTCGACGGCTCACGCTTCTTTCTTTAGCCTCGCACGCTTTATTGTGTTTAGTGTGTTCTGTAAAACAAAAGATTTACTAATGAGGCAAGTTTCAGAGCACGCTTTAAGCGTGCTAAAATCAAAATCTATTGTTTTAAAGTGGAAGTGTGTTGTGAGCGTGCTATCACCTTTGTCCCTGTTTTCCCGTGGAGGGTCACATTTGTCAAAACTGGCCAGTCGGAGCGGACCTTTTCCACGAGATTTCCCCACAATTTGACTGATTTGACTGGACAATCTGACAAACAAGGTGTGTCAAATTAACAAAAATGCTGCACTGTAAATCCTGACTGCAGCAAAACTTTAGTTGCTCAGGTAGGATTCGAACCCACACTGCACAACGTAGCTCTGTAGTTCAGGTTGTAGGGCAGTGGGCTCGTAACCCGAAAGTCGTGGCTTCGGACCCAACCTGAATTTTGCCAGTTCTTATTACAGGTGTACAGTGTACCATTTTCATTTATTTGGTGATTCCACAAACAATACTCAACTTTTCCCGTCAGTTCCTGGTGTTCCGGGGTTCCCGTTTGGTGCTGCTCCTGTCAGTGATTTTAAATAGCAGAGATGGCACCTTTCACCGGGAGAGCAATCGAAACCTCTTTCACAGTTTGCTCCTTTTCCGCCAGTGCTTCCAGCACCTCCTAAAGTGCAAACAAAAACGATACACGTCTTCAACTAGTAAAATAACCTTTCTCTCAGGTAAAGGCCTGGTTTAATACGTTGGACATAAATACCTTCAGAATGGAACACCAAGAACGAGCAAATATCAAGAAGGCCGTGTACGATCTGAAGACCAAACTTCTAATTTCAAATTTCTCAACCTTCGTTGCAAAACCCAGCGAATCGAACTAGAAAAGTTGACTAAGAAATCTTAAACTCTGATGCGCTCAGATCAGTTTGACGACAACTTTACGGTCTTCCAGCTTTATCCTAGAGTTTTACACGCATTTTGGAGCAAGAACAGTCACACCGGCTCAGATCATCTCGCGAGCGGCCATGACCACAGCGACTTCGAGTAGCGAGTTCATTAGAGTCCAAGGCTCGGACCCAGGACCTCGGACCTCGGACCCAGGTCTGTTCATCGGCTCTACAACTTGGTTACGTTTCTAATTATTGCGATTACACTGCCTTTAACGATTCACGAAAAAACGAGGTTTACCAGAAACCAAATATATTTCTGTATTCTGCCTAGAGACAGAATTTTTTATATTAATAATAATAATAATAATGTAATTATATTTTTTTATATAGTTTTTTTTTTTCGTATAATTTTTATTTGCATGGGTACTTGAAATATTAAGACATAAGCACCAAGGGGAATACCGTCTATTATTATTGGAGTTGTTTACCATCCGCCAAGCGCTTGTGATCGCCTAATGTCAGAGTACCTGCACGAATCGTTATCCAGCATTGAAGCTCGACTCCCCGATTCCGGTCTTCTACTCGTCGGTGACTTTAACAAACTTGATCTCAGCTATGTTAAAAACGCTCACGGACTTAAACAAATAGTCCCGTTTCCAACTCGTGGGTCGAGCATGCTGGATCTTGTGTTTACCAATTTAGGCGCTTTCTACGAGGTGCCTATAAAGCGACCTAACTTTGGCCTCTCCGACCACGACACTGTTGAAGTCAAACCTTTGGCAAGAAGCGATTTCCCTAAAATCAAGATCGTAATAAAATCAAGAGATCTGAGAACAACAAAGCGTCTAGCTATACGGAAATATCTTGAAGAGGTCGACCTTGACCTTCTCGTTGGGACAAAGGTCTCCTGTGAAGAGAAAACAAATACTCTGGAGTTTGCTATTAAGTTAGGTATGGACACACTGCTTCCCCTAAGGTCAAAGAAGCTTTCCATCAACGATCCCCCGTGGATTAACGAACGGCTGAAATCCATGATACGTGAACGACAGAGAGCTCTTGCCCGAGGGGACGATGCCAATTTCCGCCGCCTGCGAAACAGTGTAAACCGGCTACGCAAGTTATGCCGGGCCAAATACTATGCGTCAAACGTAGAACAACTAAGGGACTGTGAGCCTCGCAGGTGGTGGAAGGAGGTGAAGAAACTCGCCGGGATGCAGGCTGCCACCCGCACAGACACAATATCAGTCTTGCGTAATATCGACCAAGGGCCCGTTCTAAACTCCACCGCCCTCGCCAACACTATTAATAAAGCATTCCTGGCCCCAATGAGCACCTTTACACCACTGGCTCCCCGTACTTCATGTGACGCACATTATACCGACCTACCCCCCATTTCCGAGACCTGTGTTTTCCGAAAACTTGCGTCCTTGAATCCAGCGAAGGCTTCTGGGCCAGACAACATGCCCGCATGGTTACTGAAAGAGAACGCAGACCTCCTTGCTCCAGTCATCACGGACATTCTCAACTGCTCCTACAAGGAGGCTACATTACCACATTCCTGGAAACATGCTGACATTACTCCTATTCCCAAACAAATTCCAGTCCAGGATGTGAATAAGCATTTGAGACCAATTTCGCTTACACCTATCCTCTCGAAACTGGCAGAGGAGTTTATCGTTGACCGTTATATTAAACCAGCTGTACTAGCAAAAGTGGATCCAAGGCAGTTTGGTACTGTCCCCTCTTCAAGTACAACTGAAGCGCTTATCAGCATGATTCACGAATGGAACAGTGCAACCGACGGTGATGGAGCCACAGTAAGGGCGGTCCTGTTCGACTTCAAGAAAGCCTTTGATCTTATTGATCATCACATATTGATCAATAAACTGCACAACTATGATCTCCCTGAGGCTATTCTGTTCTGGATTATCGATTTTCTTACCGACCGCAAGTAACGAGTGAAGCTCGGCTCCGACTGCTTCTCTGAGTGGGGGGCAATCCCAGCAGGGGTCCCCCAAGGGACTAAGCTTGGCCCGTGGCTGTTCATCATTATGATTAATGAACTCGACATTCCTGATAACAAGCTATGGAAATACGTTGACGACACCACCATCTCAGAAACCGTAGCCAAGAACCGGCCAAGTACCATCCAAACCGCCGTTGATACCTTCGTAACCAGAGCAGCTGAAGACAAGTTCCAGCTCAATGAGGCAAAGTGCAAGGAACTTCGAATAACTTTTAGTACAGCAAACAATTCCTTTGACCCCATTGTAATTAATGGTAGTGAAATCGAATGCGTTCCCAAGGCTAAGATTCTAGGTATGCACATTACATGTAACCTTAAATGGAATTGTCACATTGAAGAAATCGGAAAGAAATCTAGGAAACGAATGTATTGTCTGTCGCAGCTCAAACGCTCTGGTCTCGGAACACAGGAGCTAATTCAATTTTATCGAACTTGTATTCGTCCTCTTACTGAATATGCTTGTCCAGTATTCCATGATAGTCTTCCAAAGTACCTTTCAGAAGAGTTAGAGAGGATCCAAAAGAGGGCAATGCGCATCATTTTTCCTTTCAAGCCCTACCAAGAAGCTTTGGCTCAGGCTGGTCTTGAAACTCTTTCAGCAAGAAGACAGTCCCTAACGAACAAGCTTTTTTCAAAGATTGTAGAAGACACGAATAACAAACTCCATAATTTACTCCCAGAGAGGAACACCTGTCATTACAATTTGAGGAAGAAACGAAAATTTAATGTTAATTTTAAGACAAATAGATTGAAGAACTCATTCATTCTTAGCAATGCGCTCAAATTTTAAATATTTGACATTTCATAGTTGTATATTTTTTTGTATATGTAATTTTAACCTTTTTTAACCATTGTAATTTTTTTGTAAAAAACTATATAATTCAACCCTCGGGTTGCAATTTAGTTTTAATAAAGCATCTATCTATCTATCTATCTAGAAATATTTTCCCAGCAGGAAAACCGACTTTTGTCAGCTCTTTACCATTTATACGCTTGTGGTGCCCCACCAACGATTGCATTATTTTCCCTGCCATCAATCGTAACGATGGTGACAACAAAGGAATTTTGAACACAGAAACAGACAAACTGGAACAAGATCTACCAATCACAACCGACAGAATTGACGTTCTTTTAACTGAAGAAATTGAACTTCTGTTTCCTGAGAGGTCCGCTTAGAAGATTGACGGCAGCAGAAACGTCACGGACAGAAATGCGCAGTAAACATACCTGATTTTCCAGCATACCCGCCGGCTTGACCAGGCCTTCCTGTTATACCTGGTGTCCCTGGAACATCTGGGCACACTAATGTACCACTATTACGATTTCCGACCCTTACACAGTCCGAGTTTGTCTTAGGACGTTCCTGTAAAAAGATAAAATGCAATACTACAAATTTAAGAAAATAAATATAATTGAAGAAGGGTTGCAAAATGTGGTGGATACCTTTTAAGTGTGACAAAGTTTTGACGAGATTCCCGACCCTTACTCTATCTTATTTTGTCTTGGGATTTCCCCGTTTAAATATTAATTATGCCCACACAACCATCCCAAAAGTGCATTCTGCACTTTAAATAGGAAACGAAGTTTAAAAGGGAAATTAAGTGTTGTGCATTCAATATCGACTTTTTGTGCTATGACGTTTTCGCTTTTGTTTCAATTGCTTTGTTTTTTCTTCCTTATTAATGTTTCTCCCCTGAATTAACTGTCGTTTTTAGCCTTGACTAGAGATAGGTTTGGCGTATAAAAATGTCAGCGATCACAAAATTCAGGATAATTAAAAAAGTATATAAAACAAAACTTAAAGTGAAATTCAAAAACCTCAGTTACAAGACTACAAAAAATAAACGTCTCTTCTTTGCTTCGCTGCTATAGTGTGTTCGATTCTAATGAAAAGAAGTCATTGACTTTTTGTACCACATGATTTTGATTATGGGTCAATTTTCAATATGCAATTTGAAATAAATAAGCGTAAATAAATTTCTCAAAGGCTTACGGAATTACATGCACGACTCCGTTGGATGAGTGCAGTTTCAGCTGGTTGTCGTCTAAAATTTAGCAAATGCTTGTTTATTCCAAATCATACTCGAAATCAAGTGATTACCTGTTAATAACATGCAAGTATTCATGAACTCTTTGCAAGAGCTGATTTGGATAAAAATAACGAATGACGAGTAAAGTTAAGGGGGGTGATCCTTACCTACCAATTTGTTTCTAAGGCAGGTTTCTAATTGCTTTATTTTGGAAACAAAACCTCATACAGATAAGCTTTTTGCACGAGTTTGTTCTATTGCAGATTCCTCCAAGAGTTTCAAGTCACGGTCATATTTAACGCGTCACGTGACCAGAACAGAATAAACCCTAAAACTCAAACGGCGGATAGATTTTAAAATTGAAATGAGTGTCAATAGATAAAGAACGTGCACATGCGTAATGTGACGTATCGTTTTCATGAAATTCGCATTATTATAAGAGTTATGGCCTAATATACACTCAAATTTACAGACTTTCATTAGTAGCGTTTCCTTTTTTCGTGTAAACGGTAAAAGCATACGTCAGATTATAAAGACGGCTACGTTATCTCTGATTCGTAAGAGAAATCACAACTTTACCTTGTTTCCGTGGAGTTTTAGGGATTTTAAATTCTAACGCACGGTTTGGGACTGGCACTAGTTTCGCACGCACAATGTTATATTTTTCAAAGAAGGTGTACCCCCAAACAAAATTCACCATTTAACGTTACAAAAAGCTTCAAAATCGCTTGCTTCAAAATACAGTCTTCAGCCATTCCTTAGCAACTGCTCCAGATCTGTAGTTAAGAGTCTCCCCCCTTAAGCCAATGAGCAGCACTTCTGCGAAGTTGTGAAACGTTTACAACACCTCGTATACCATTGACACCCCTGTGGGTCGCATTACTGTCAATGGTGGACATACATGCACCAGTGAAAATGTGGTCTACATCATCAAATGCCACACCTTCCACAAGGTTTACATCGGAAACTGGCAGACGCCTGGGTGACAGGTTTAGAAAACATTTACGATCGACCCGGCTTCCTAACACAGACCTCCCCGCTGGCCACCATTTCTCTTCTTCGGGCCACTCCGTTGAGGATATGTTGGTATCCGTAATACATGCCGGTTATAAAAGCACCCTTTCAGGCCAAGCTGATATTTCAGCATCGCACACTGCACCCGCGAGGCCTCAACACGGATTTCAATCCTCCGTAAGAAAAAAGATGGCTGCAGTACATTTGACCACAATACCCTGCGAACCTAACACAGCCAATATGGCACACAGAAAGCTATGTTTTTGCGAAATTCTTCCCCATACTAACAACATTGTTCATGCTAGGTTTCAAGTTTTTAAAGTTTTTCTGTGAGTTTGTATGAGCGTTTTTACGGTTTTCGCGCGCTAAGCATTATAGGTAAATGTACCAGTCGCCATCTTTTTGCGTACGGTGGATTACATTTAAATTCTCAAAGTCAGCGCGCGATAGTGACATAATAATAACGTCTTTATTTTGTTTTAAACGTTATGACGCGCGCACATTTGTCAGTTGCTTTCAAACAAGGCCTTTTCCACTAAGGAAGAGGGAGAACCCTTGAAACGTCTGTTTTTTTTTTCTAACATTCAATAGCGCACATATTTACACAAACCAATGAATACATTACAGTAATTGCGCTACACAGTTTTATCTAGATTTCCTGCGAAACGTTTGTATTTTCTCCTACGCGATATGTCTCCTGTGACTGGCTAGCGCACTCTTCGTCTGGGATTTTACAAAACAACCAATGCCTGTCTAGATGTACATGTGCTTATTTAGTCCAAATCAAACTCGATAGCACGTTTTGACAAATTTCGTGACAACTTCAAGGATCCAGTACTTTCAAATTTGTTAGTTAAAAATTTGATGTGTGATTTGATCTGTAAGCAGCACTTCTGCAAACTACTTATAACTTGAGTTGTGAAACGTTTGTATTTTCTTCTTCGCGGTTCCTTCTTTTGTGACTAGCGCACTCTTCATCCGAGAGTTTTACCATACAACAAATGCCTGTATAGACGTATATAAAAACAACAAACAAAAAGAGCAAGCAGCACAAACAGAATTCTACATTTCGTGAAAAAAAAAATACACCTACAGATTTGCCTTCTTCATGCAAATTATGCATTACAGTAAATCAAACCATACGGTCCAACGCCGATATCAATTGTTAAAGAATATTTTATGAATTTCTAGCCTTCATATGAGTAACGCAAACAAGCGTTACAGAAAGCCGAACAAACAACCTTGTCACGTTAATCTTCGCACGTGTCTCGGCCAAAAGTTCCCACGAGAAAAATGTTGTTATGAAAAGAATTTCCTTGCGTGTTCTACGCTATCTTTTGGCAAGAAAAACTATTTCCTTTTCGGTAGCCCACAACGCAGTCCTGGGGATCGATTAACCTTTGAACACTGGAAAACAAGTGATTAAAATAATCAAAGGAACCCGGGGCGGCATCTGACCCGCGGGGTTAACTCGTCAAGGTTGTGCATCTAGAAATATCACTGAGAATATGTGTTGATCAGTTTCAGTAATTCATAAGAATATTTGTTGATTAGGGTTAGTAAATTACCAATGTAAGCTTTCTCAGAGTTAGTACGTGCACGTATGATTTAGGGACTGGGGAAACCGCGATTCCCATGATCATACGTGATCGAGATAATTCTCACTATCTTTTGGCCAAGTCCAAAACGCCGTTTACCGCAAGCATCGTTGTTTCTTAATTCTTCGTCTTATTTCGGAAACAACGTATTAGCCAATTACTGTAAAGCTTGCTAATCCATAGCTCATAGCTATATAATCGCGAGTTTTAGTTTGTAAAGTTAGGAAAAAAAATAGTTGAAGTTGGATGTAGCGCAAAGTACGCTAACAGCTCTGCCCCAGCATTAAAAGTTTACATGATTGCTGATTTGTCCTCTCGTTCCCCCAAACTAAAATCTGTTTGGTAACAAAATACTGCTTATCATCAACTTATCCTACCTGGTATCCTCGGGCAGCTCCTGCTCTTCCTTCGCGACCATTTTGTCCTTGGTTGCCATTTCCACCATTAACCTGAATGTTCAGGTAACCTCTTAACGTATCGGCATAAATCTCCACTTCAAAATAATGAAAAATAGATGTCCATGTTAAATCAAAGGGGCCCTATGAGCCCACGACTGTTTTTGGGAGAGATGACGTCATCGTTTAATGTGTTTGTGCGAGTGTTGGTGGCGATGGACGGAAGGGAATAGGAGTGGGAAAAGAAATCATGTCCATGTGTGACGCATTTCTTTTACTGTAGGAGGCTGAGAGTGTCTTTTGGGGAGAACATAATGTAATCCTTGATGTATAATGTACTAGTTTTTTTTGGAGGCAGTTAAGATGCAGTTGACCACTACGTGCTACTACTTTAGTATTTGCGTTGCGATAATCTGGTGGTCCTGGGTTTTCTTCAACGTCACCACTCAGAGAGATCACTCTATGGAAAACATGGTACATTACCCATTGACAGAATTTCAATTTATTTAACATTCTGTCATAACGGCAAGTGCAAAAAAAAGGTGAATTCTTATGCTTTAAAATTGTCATATGCACGACAATGAAATGCAACATTTCACTCACACAGGACTTGTTCGAAGAAAATGAAGACTTTGATATTGCACCCAGTTCATTAAAAGCACAACAGTCATAATCAGACACCGAAAGTTTCACCTTATATGTATTCGAATTATACTTTACGTATGTTCTATAGTTGTAAATATGAATAGTTGGAAATATGAATGGCATATTTCAATTGCAGTTAAGTCTAAAAGTTATTGCAGATGAATTGAGCTAGTTCAAAGCTATTTGTGTAAATGTGGAGCACTCAAAAGGTAGCTCCCTTGCAAAATGTTGAGTACTCGAAGGTAACTCTCTTGCTTAAAACAGTCAGCGAGGGCTGTATGGGTCTCTGTTCCTTGCACAATGGTGCATTAATCGTACAGCTGTCGAAGGTAACTCCCTTTTAAATATTCAGCAGGGGCTGTTTGGCTCAATGTGTTGAACAGTTAAAAATTCAAGTTGAATGTAAAATATTTCCGTTTAAAAACTGAGGAACTAAACACTACAAAAGTTCTTCTACGCCCTCCAACATGACAGAAGAAAATGTTTCCTTTCATCAAACGATTTTCAAAGCGCAAACAAGATGAAAAAAAAGACTTGAGTCAGCACAAAAAAAGCTGATCGCAACGCAACTGTTCTTTGGTAACATACTCTTTTAGCTTGTTACGCATTATGGACAAAACGCTTGCCACTTCCGTTCTGTAGACGTTGGTATTTATGTAAACAAATCATACGTCACATCTGACAACGTTGGAGTTCGGGGTCCACATTATAGAAAATAACACTAGTAAAAACTTCTACACAGATTCATTAGTAGCAAGCACAACAATATCAACCTATTTGGTGGATAAAATAAAGATACAGCAACTGGTTGTCCTTTGTGGCTCGTTGCCCAACAAATGAGTGGCCTGTAATCTCCAGCAAACTCAACGTTACAGCTGTCAAATATTGTATCCTACAAACGAAAACAACGGTCAAACAAAATGAAGCACAATTAGAGATAAATTTTATTAAACAACTTTTGCACGGTTTATCAATCAAATAATACTAGAAGAAACCTCGGAAACTCAACTCCATTAATGTACATAGCTAAAAGCGATTGCGCTGTAGAAACGTCTAAATTCGCACACAAGACTGTTACAGGCCCGAACACGAAATTGTCACGCCAAAAGACCCGAACCAAGGGGAGTCGCAACCATGACAGAAGAAAATGTTTCCTTTCATCAAACGATTTTCAAAGCGCAAACAAGATGAAAAAAAGACTTGAGTCAGCACAAAAAAAGCTGATCGCAACGCAACTGTTCTTTGGTAACATACTCTTTTAGCTTGTTACGCATTATGGACAAAAAGCTTGCCACTTCCGTTCTGTAGACGTTGGTATTTATGAAAACAAATCATACGTCACACCTGACAACGTTGGAGTTCGGGGTCCACATTATAGAAAATAACACTAGTAAAAACTTCTACACAGATTCATTAGTAGCAAGCACAACAATCAGATCAACCTATTTGGTGGATAAAATAAAGACACAGCAACTGGTTGTCCTTTGTGGCTCGTTGCCCAACAAATGAGTGGCCTGTAATCTCCAGCAAACTCAACGTTACAGCTGTCAAAATATTGTATCCTACAAACGAAAACAACGGTCAAACAAAATGAAGCACAATTAGAGATAAATTTTATTAAACAACTTTTGCACGGTTTATCAATCAAATAATACTAGAAGAAACCTCGGGAACTCCATTAATGTACATAGCTAAAAGCGATTGTGCTGTAGAAACGTCTAAATTCGCACACAAGACTGTTACAGGCCCGAACACGAAATTGTCACGCCAAAAGACCCGAACCAAGGGGAGTCGCGTTACGTCTGTCAACCATCTGTCAACCCGTTTTCTATTCACGATTAAAATAGATATTTTGCAATAATTTGTACAACCACAAGCCTGCGAGACCCCGTTTCGGAGCCATTGCGTCAGTCGGCCAGGTTCTGATATCATGACAACATGGTCTGTTATCGCTGCCATTTTGAGGGTTATCATCCAAGCAACAACAGTTTAATTCAGCCACCACAAGTTGTAAAAGGAGTGCAAATCGAGTAAGTCGATTCGTTGTTTAATATGGCCAGCGATTACACAAACTTCGCTTTCAATTTCGCTTTCTCCGTCACATGCAAACTTAAATAGAAATACAATATGTTCACAATCCCTGTCTTCTGCGACCGCTATTTTGATTGCTTATACTGTGACTTTTGTTGTTCATTCTTTACTTGCGGAAGGGTCCTCTCGCTTTTGGGATAGGTAGTCTTCTACTAGGAATAAATCTCGCTCCAGATTTTATCTTGTCGTTGAAACTAGAGTGTTCTTCTGGTCGCTTCTATTTAACAAGTGACGAATTAAATCGTCGAAGTGTTCAATTTCCGGAATGTGTTTTGATAGTAGTCGAATAAAATTTATTTTGAAATCGGCTAGGTTGACCTTTGTCGCGTGCCATGAGCATAATAGGTTTCATCTTGCATTCTTTGATTGGTGTGAAGATTAAGCGTCGAATAAAATTTATTTTACTTGCGGAAGGGTCCTCTCGCTGTTGGGATAGGTGGTCTTCTACTAGGAATAAATCTCGCTCCAGATTTTATCTTGTCCTTGAAACTAGAGTGTTCTTCTGGTCGCTTCTATTTAACAAGTGACGAATTAAATCGTCGAAGTGTTCAATTTCCGGAATGTGTTTTGATAGTGCCATGAGCATATAGGTTTCATCTTGCATTCTTTGATTGCTGTGAAGATTAAGCGTCCAATAAAATTTATTTTGAAATCGGCTAGGTTGACCTTTGTCGCGTGACACTCATAATCTTCTGTCAGCTAGCGATTACACAAACTTCGCTTTCAATTTCGCTGTAAAATAAAAATAAAATATGTTCACAATCGATTTTCAAATTACAGTGGAGAGGCACGAGGTCGACACGAGGTGATAAAGTGAAAAGCGATACACGGTACGAAGCAGTATATGGTAAAATATGGACTGGACCATTGGACCCTTGGACCATTGGACTATTTTTTGGACTATTTTTTTGGACTATTTCATGGACTAAATTTTGGACTATTTTTTTAATCTTTCCTAAGGGGTGGGTACCTAGTTTAGCTAGTTTTTTTCTTTTTTTTTTTTTTTGGGGGGGGGGGGGGGGTGGGTAGGTAAATGGTCACACAACACATGTACGCATGCGCACAGCCTATTACCCGTGGTCATGGGAGGGAAATATAAGTAAAAGTTGTCATCTGTGAGGGGAGGAGGTCGTAATTATTACAGAAAAGTTACCAGCATTAAGGAAACTTTTTTCCATTATTGTCCGCTCAGTCGCTTATTGACTCGTACCAATGTTCCTTCTACTATATATTTCCGTCACAAGAGTTATTTCTATTTCCTTTAATCTTGCTCTAACGGACAGCGCTCCGCAAAAGAAAACATTTTTGGCCAGTTAAAGTCATTTTCTAGCCGCTAGCCAGATAAGCAGTCATCCAAGAAGCTCTTATCGCTCCAACGCATCTTGGCTGATAACGTGTTCGTTACGTTTTTTCAGACAGAACAATAACAAAATGTCTTTAATCTTAAAGTTTCCTTAATGCTGGTAACTATTCTGTAATAATTACGACCTCCTCCCCTCACAGATAACAACTTTTGCTTACATTCCCCTCCCATGCGTACACGTGTTGTGTGACACAAGTGCTGTAATTACATCCTTCCCCTCCCTAAGGAGGATCATATGATTAACCACCTCCCTTGACAAAACTACCTACCCACCCCTTCCAAAGTGAGAATAACAAATTTTGACAAAATTTACCTATCCACCCCTCCCCCCAAAAAACTACCTAACCCCCTACCTACCTACCTACCTACCTACCTACCTACCTACCTACCTCCCTACCCCTTCCTGAGGAAGAACAAATGATAAACCACCCCCTGACAAAACTAGGTACCAAACATTCAAAAATAGTCCAAAATTTAGTCCATGAAATAGTCCAAAAAAATGGTCCAAAAAATAGTCCAATGGTCCAAGGGTCCAATGGTCCAGTCCATATTTACCCTATGCCGTACGAAGCTGTCTCGTTTGACTCTCTTTTCGGTAGAATCTCAAGGATTGTAAAGGTTGAAATATTTAGTGTGATTTCTAGAACGCGAAATCGATTGTACACCCACACTGAAACATGTTGATGACTACTTCGGAGTGGGTAGGTGCATGAACTTTAATACGAGAGAACTTTACGAGCGAACTCTTCCGAGTGAAACCTTTATCAGAAGCCTAGATTTTATAGTGAGCTATCTATATAATGGAGTTTGAAACGCTAAGAGAATCATCAATACTTGCGGGAAGTGACGCTGTTGAGCACTCAAGCATTGCGAAAAACTGGACTACAGACATGCAACAGAGTTTTCCTTATCAACACAAGAATGTTCTCGAGATGCAATGGACACCATATTTAAGCTTAGTTGCGCTCTAAAAGAAGAAACGAAAAACGAAATGAGTACTTCAAGCAGCTTTTGGGTAACTATATTCTTTCTTTCAATTTTTGCTTTTTCTTTTTTTGTTTCATTGGGTTTATCTTGCTTTGTTTTTATCGTTTCAATTATTGTAACAGCATATGCTCTTGTCCAGCACTTCATGTCGTATGTAGATGGCTATGTAGAGAATGTTGAAAGCTATTTACTCAACCGGAAATGTAAACAATTATTCAATGGTGACAATAAAAGCGAGAAAAGACATGAGATCTCGCAATGCGAAGTATGTTTACTATAATTATTGTCGTGTGAGGTTATGTAAACAGCCTGATCCAAGTTAATTTTTTAAAGAGAAGCCCGAGTACACGCAGTTAAGCGTCTAGTTCATTTTGATTTGCATTGGGAGTAAAAGAAGCAAGTTCCAAGCAGACAAATTCAAGTTTGCGTGTTGTTTGCGTGTTTTCGTGCTAGCGTGTGTACACTCTTTTCTCTGTACAGCGTTTACGATTGACGTTCAATTGCCGGAATGTGTTTTGATAGATTGCTGTGAAGATTAAGCGTCGCATAAAATTTATTTTGAAATCGGCTAGGTTGACCTTTGTCGCGTGACACTGATAATCGTCTGTCAGCTAGCGATTACACAAACTAGTACAGTGGTCTGTCGTCGGTCTTAATAAATTAAACCGCAACGTCAAACTGAGAGTGGCGTTACATGTAGAGTGGCGTTACATGTAGGTCTGCCAACCATCTGTCAACGGCCTTTCGTTTACATCTGATCGACTGAAGGAGTGAAGGAAGGAAGGAAGGAAGGAAGGAAGGATGGCTTCAAATCGCCACTCATTCCATAACTCCCGTTTTGCATACGCAAAAACAGTCGTAAAAAGAAGAAAGACAAAAAGATCATGCTAAGACGACTGATTTATAAACGAACTTCATGCTATTATCAGGTGATAGACATTTGATAAATATAACATGAATAATAATAATAATAATAATAATAATAATAATAATAGTAATAATAATAATAATAATTTATTGCAGAGCATCTAGCAAAAATAGGTTCTTTATCTAAATGCAAAAAGCCCAAAACTCATACTTAGCAGCGAGCATGACAACAAACAGTGAACAACGTGGAAGACCGATTTCTGTGGCAGCTATTCGCTTGGCTTAGTTCTTTTCCCCAGTTGGGTTGAGGTCCCAGTAGTGTAGCAATTGTCGATGGGGGGGGGGGGGGGGGGTTAGGGGAGGGGGGCAGGGGCAGTATTCCCGTTGTTTGTTTTATTGTTCTCTCAGAAGGTAGCGGGCTATTCATGCGAGACCTTGAGAAAGCTGCTACCCGACCATAGGGCCAACTGCAGCTATTGATAGGACTGAAACTAAGCCAGTGCCCAAGTTTAATAATAATTCAAATAAACCAGGGCCAGGGCCAATAATTACTTTTCAACTTCTATTAATTTAGATATGTATTTTGCCTTATCAGTTCAAGCTTACGATAGTGTCATTACTCGCCCAAAAAGAGCGCCCGGGATCCTTTTGAGGCTAAACCCGACACGCCATTAATCCTACCTTCTTGTCCCGGAACACCTTGCTTTCCTCCATGTCCATCATCGCCATATTGCTGGGACTCGCTGCCTTGGAGATAACTCTGCGGCTGAACACTGTTAGTTTTTTCACGCCACGCATTTTGATGACGCCCTGGGTGATGATATCAAGCCAAATAATCAATTTGTGAAAAGATGAATCAAATACTTCCCGAATAAAACAAAAACGCATTTCATTATTTCACTTTAACTTTAACTTCAACCAAACTCATACTTATTAAGGAAACCCTAATCACGTGTTCATGCTCTCACAAATTTTGTTGAAAAATTAAGGCTAAGGTGTTTCCGAGCGTCGTCGAAAAATCAATATTTTTGCTTTATATTGATTTCCATCCGCAAATTAAGATCATGCTTTCCTTTAGATGTTCAAATATAATGTTTTTCATGGGTTTAGTTACCTGCCACTAATTTCAGAACAGTTTAGACCAAAACTCTGCGAAATCCCCGTGACGTAGCAGTTGCATACGCAACTGTTACAATCCATCGCTTATTTTGCGTGCGTGCGATTGGTCTAAACACATCACGCGATGTAGCCAAACTGGAGAATATCAGACAATATGCCCCAAATAATATTTCCCGGTTTTCAAACTTTGCGGCTAACTTAATTACGTTCGCATGTTAAGCTTTTTACATGAAATAAAACTGAACATCTTGAACAGACTAACAATATTTGGAATGCTGATATGATTACTTTGACGTTTGAAAGCTTTGCGAAAAGTTCTCACAAAATGAATGACCTTCTGGAAAAATATTTGAAGGATAAAAAACCAAAATAGCCTCTATTTGGCTTCAAAAATATGCACTGATATTTGTCGTTGGGCATTTTCTAATTCGAGAATCTGCTCCCTTTTGGAACAAATAATGTCCAGCCAAGGAAAAATATCAATGCATGTATGGATCGTTTTCACTGTCACGCAATAAAATATAAATTGAAGAACCATTCATTGAATGAGGTCAATAAAATAGGTATTATAGAAAATAAGTAAATAAGTCATCTCTCCCAAGTTTTAGGTCTGTGCGTTATCCCAAACTTCAGATATTCGTCGAAATGTCTTGCATAAATTTAGAGAACCCAGTAGGGATCCGCCATATTGGTGCACATCTGTGGTGCACCAATATGGCGGCCGGAAAATACTGTAAACATATGGAGCTTACTTTGGTCATCTAGGCCACTGATTATCTGTACTGGACAAACAAACATTTACATAAACACATTTCGTGCTACTTTAACTTCCCAAATGGCAAAAAATCGCAAGAGAAATTTATATTTTTTGACAAACACGATCGTAACTGTATGTCACGCACCGCCATAACTCTAAAATTCAAAGTTCGCTGCTTTCCAAGCGAAAGACCCTATTGAGCTGAAAAGTTGCAAACAGATATAATTTTAGTACTTCTTATGCCTGATGCAGATGCAAACTTTGGTGTCCCTTTAGATTTGGATTTTAGTACCTGATGACGTCACGTGAAAACGATCTATATTTCAACGAAACGGGTAATATCTCGTAGGATCTACCATGACAACGAGGCATTTGGACGACAGTGCACCCTTAAAACGTAAAAATACGTTAAGCTAAAACAATATGTTTTTACCTGTATATATACTGTATCCGCCAGAACTTCAAGCTCGATATTATTGGACCGCTCCTGGTTAACGTCTAAGTTAACATTCTTCTTTGTTTTAAGATGTTCTCGCACGAAATCCATGTGAACAACACGGCCTACTACCTGGTACCGATCTATTTGCAAAGGAAATAGTAAGGTAGTAATAATTTACACAACACCTTGCAACGCGACTTACAGTAGCAACACATCATCATATCTTCCACCACCCAGCAAGTGCCCAGTAAACATATGTTTTCGTATAAGAAATGAAAATTACTTAAAATAAAAGACATTTCTGAGTTCTCCCGACACGGGTTGATAATACGACCATCCACACCGGTCGGACGCTCTGCCACTGAAAAAATAGACCGTTATTTCATTCCATAAGGTTTCTAATTCAAGTTAATTACTTACCCGAGGGAACACAACCGTAAAACTCAGCTCTCATGGAGATATGACCATTCCAAGTCTTTGGGATAATTTTGACAAAGCGAGCTATGATTGGCTGTAACAGGGTATGAGTGACAACGCTGTTTTGGTCAGTGTTTCCATCAAACACCTGTAATTCAAAGACATAAAGTTGCATGACCGTTTTGATAGTTGTGCAGTAAAGCCTGGTTGACACGTAGGACGCAGATGGAAACCTAAATCCAAGCGGCGTCGAAGGAAATCATATCAGGATACGCAGACGCAGTTGAAGTCGTTATCCAAGACAAACGAGTGGCTTACGCTTCACTTTGTAGTTCACACGCAAAGAAAGTGCAAACGCAACTACTAGCAAGGTGCAAGAAAATGGACATTTCTCCATTCCTTGTGCTTGCGTTGCACGTGTGAACCAGGCTAAAACAACGCACATTATGCCAGCGTGTTATTAGCAACTCGTTATCAAGCAGGTAATGCCAATACAACACTTATTATTTCGGTTCCATTTAGTACCAATACTCGGTGTTTTAAGGTCAGTTACCTTAAGACCGTTGCGCTTTTAACGAAACTCACTGTCGGCTCTTAGTGTTTGAACCGCAGCTACTGGCTCCAAATGGTCCAAATGTGATAACAGTAGTGGCTGCTTAGATTTTGGGACGAGGCGCCAGGCGAGGCGTCCTCTAGGCAAACCCTCAGTTATTAGATAAATGAAGGGACAAACCAATGACTAACATGATTCATTCATTATTGAGTCCAAAGGTTACACTCTTTGCAAAACAACTATGCAAAATTATATCCGCTTAGACTGCCATCACCCAGGTGAAGAGCCCGCAACATGCATATATATATCTACATTGAGTTATAAGAAGGTGGCTAAAGGAATTTGACATAGCACTTCAGTTCTGATACATTGTTTTGACAGGGAAGTTTAAAGGAGGGCGAATCTTAGCTCAATTGAACGAAAATTACTCTAATCTATGTCTTTTTGGAGAAACAAGCCTGTATCTGCAACATACTCGTAAAATCATGAATTATACCAATTTAATTAACAGTGTTTACAACTTAAAATGGGACCTACGAAAATAAACATACAAAGAACCAGCGCGAGCGGTGATCCGAGGCCTTCAAAATCTATGTATGGGCTCAAATGCACTGAGAGAAAGCGTGTTACATCGACGATCGCTTCATTTTGAAGGAATTTTAAACTAAAAGGAACAAATAATAAATGACTTATAAGTGACACGTGTAGCATATGGTTCGTGTCAATTCGCGACCGGAAAACCACGCAAATCAAATTGCTTCTCACTAACAAATCACAGCAAGCTCTGATCGCTAGCTAAACCGAACGGCAAAAAAATCGTTAAACGAACAAGTTCTACTCACATAAAGGCTTGAAGTCACTCAAAGCAGCTTCCTCGACCATCTTGCTCACGTCTTAAGCAATATCCCGGATGTAACAAAAAATTTTTGAAATGGAAAGACCGCTTCCGAACATTATCGCAGGATTTTTTTAAGTCTCTAGCCACAGTAAAGTTCCAGCCAAATATCGTTATGAACGTCTTCAAATCAGCCCTAAAGTCTAGCTCCGAGTCCTAATTAATGTGGCTAAAGATCTTTGCTCTCTAAAACAAGCAATCCATTATCTGTACCTCGCACAACGTACCGAGTTCATTCCAACCCGCTAAAGCTTTGTTTAAGGTACGATAATAGCCGACCCATAACTTGAAAATCGGAATACTTCCACCTTCATTGGACTTAATGATGTCCTCCAGCAAACTTCCTTTAGACAGCAATATAGAAAGCTAGATTAGACTCCGTCTTCTACGACCTAGCGCGCGCAACCAGAATTTAAAAAAGAAACGGTTCGGTGAACGCTAGAGAGACTGGGGTAAACAGGGAGCTGGCGGGGGGGGGGGGGGGGGGGGGGGTGCTAGAAACACAACAAATAGTAAAATCTGACATCTTTGACATCACTACGGCATTTAGGCTAATATCTCTTGCGGAATAATCATCAATTCCCCCCCCCCCCCCCCTCAAAAAAAAATGACTAAAATAAAATAAGTGAAATTTCATACATTTGCTTATTTTTCATAAGGCACCTTTTGTTAAATCAGTGTAGATATATATTCGGTATTTCGTTTGCCGGTCACCGTCATGTTTTGTCACATGAAAAATATGAAATAAATTTGAATTTCGCCCTTTAGAAAGTGCATGTCTTTATGTTCTCCAGTAAAAAAATTGCATGGGTTAATATCAAACGCCCAACTTTTCCCATTCGGACAAACATCGTGCTGCTCTCCATGCTTTTGCTCAGATTTTTATCACCTACAATAGGAACGGGCATTAGATATAATTAAGCGCCTGGCTTAGTACAGTCACTTTGTAATAAAATGTTTCTTACCTTATCCGCATCATTCTCTTGATACGTCTGAAAAGCCGGTGCATTTTCTTCACTGAAGGAAAGGCTGTAGGTCTTAACCCACTGTTTATTGTCCTGTCGTCCCTGAGTTGCAAACTTTGTGATTTTCACATTTCGACCAAAGTCCACCTGCAGCCATTGATTCGCATCACTAGTCTCCGCTGACCAGGTGCCCTTTTTTCTTCCATCAGCGACATGGCTTAGCCTGGCATTTTCCGGACCATGGTTTACATCGTATTGTGAAAATGCCGTTATCTGCTGGTTTTTAATAGCACCACTTTCCAAACCAAATGCCTCTTCGCCAGTGCACTCTGGCAGATAATAAAAATGCAGTGTTAATAAAACTGCCATTGTGAATATATGACATACTTATACAGCTATTTTGAGAAGGATTGTCGGAAAAAAAGCACCAAAGTGCACGCAAAAAGACCGAAAGATGGTCTGGGTATTCCCTGAAATTTTGCATATTGGCCTAAAGGAAATGAACAAGTTTGTATTTTTGCACGAGGAGAATTTATTTTCCTCTCAGGAAGCCTACGTCTGAAGCTTTAAAAAAGGTAACGTCTGTATACGAGCCTAGTGGCCCATCAGGCCGGAGCTTATCCCGGTCTCCGTAGCATGAAGCGACTAAGAGTATTGCTACTCCCCCCTGGATGGGATGCTAGTCCATCGCAGCGTTACCCTCAGCAGTAAATTCGCCGGTTCCCATTTATACACCTGGGTGGAGAGAGGCACTATGAGTGTAAAGTATCTTGCCCAAGAACACAACGCAGTGCCCCGGCCAGGGCTCGAACCCGGACCGCCCGATCCGGAGTCCAGCGCACTGACCATAAGGCCACCGCGTCTTCCCATCTGAAGCTTTACTTTAACTTTACTGGCTGTATGTCACTTTTCTTTTCTTTTGTTACATCATTTTTTGTTATGTGGATTAAGCGTAATTGTCAAATTTCTCTTTTCTGCTCTATTTTCCCCGTTCATGCTGAGTGTTGCCACTCTCCTAGACCGAGCAGATGGATAATTACCTGCACCGTTCTGGACAAACGAAGGTGTTTCAAACCATTTCATCCTTGGGACACTGATATCCTCACTGAACGACTGATCGCCATCAGTCAAAGTCACACAGTCCTCTGGAAGAAATCAAAGACTCGTTACGGCATGTACATTGAAATGTTTTTGATACATTTTTTTATACAGTTTTATAGTTGAGATGGGTTGGTAATAGCCATTTAATTTCTCAACACTAGATCGAAAAATTCTAATTTGCGTATCAGTTGGCCTGAAGATAAGCTTGAAGAAGGCAGAAGCTATGTGTGTGAATGTCCCCTCCCCGTCAAAGATCAGGGTAGCAGGACAGGATATTTCTTACACCGACAAGTTCACATACCTTGGAAGCATGCTTTGCCAGGACGGCGGTACTGGTGTGGACATACAAAACAGACTAAACAAAGCAAGGGGCGCCTTTATGAGGTTACGACCAGTGTGGAGATCGGCAAGTTATAGCACAAAGACAAAGCTTAGGATCTACCAGAGCTGTGTGTTGTCAACCCTCCTTTACGGCTGCGAATGCTGGCGAATAACTGAACATGACCTGTCAAAACTAGCGTCCTTCCACACAACTAGCCTCAGGAAGATTCTGAGAATTTTCTGGCCGCAGAAAATCTCCAACGACCAGCTCCTGAAGCAAACCAAGCAGGAGGATATTCGCACGATTGTCACCAGGAGAAGATGGAGATGGATTGGACATGTGCTTCGAAAGGGCAACAACAACATAGCTAGGACTGCAATGCGCTGGACGCCTGAAGGTAAGCGTAGAAGAGGGCGCCCAAAAACAACATGGCGCAGAACGGTAGAAACGGAGTTAAGGGAGCTCAATTACAGCTGGAGCATCATTGAGAAACTGGCTAGAGACAGGCAGGGTTGGAGAAACTTCGTTGTTGCCCTATGTGCCACATAGGCATGATGGGCAGTAAGTAAGTAAGTAAGTAAGTAAGTAAGTAAGTAAGTAAGTAAGTAAGTAAGTAAGTAAGTAAGTAAGTAAGTAAGTAAGTAAGTAAGTAAGTAAGTAAGTAAGTAAGTAAGTAAGTAAGTAAGTAAGTAAGTAAGTAAGTATCAGTTGATCACATAAGCCACGTCGAAGTATTTGCGAGACACAAAGACTTGGATAGCGTTGTGGACGCATTTTGTGGGAGATATTGAGGGAGTGGCCTAATGGTAAGTTGATGGGGATCGGGATCGGCGAGTTCTGGTCTCGCCAACTGGAAATTGTCCGCAAATTTATATATTCTCTAATTCCAAGGATGGAGGTGGGAGAGGGGCATTTTAACCTTCACAGCCTTCCTCTTCAATGGGATGAATAACTTGGTGCAATCCGGCCTGGGGGGTATGAATCCGGCAATGTACAAGGGAAGGAGTACTTTGCCTTTTCACTGAAAGCTGGCTTCTATATAGTCATTGTCTTTTACCTCTTCAGCTCCTGCTGTAAATAATAAGCTAACTTATAGTAATAAATAATAATAATAATAATAATAATAATAATAATAATAATAAATAACATTTATATACGGACAAAGTGACGCAAATGTATCATTTTTTCTACTCAGACCTGGTTTCAAATATCTTGGACCGGGATTTATGGGGCGGAAGGGGATTAGGGGGTTTAGTTTCCCCTCTATTGTTACATGTAAAATTACCAATCTAACAGAGAATGAATTCAACTAAACAAGCTGCATAACTGCACCATATACGATCGTTAATCGCAATATATAACGAAAGAAACCTTTTTCCTTATTCATTGTCGTTGTTGGACGTTGGCTATTTTGCCATATTTGAGAATAGTCTTATATGTTGGCGTACATCAAAAAGAAGAAAAAGGGCAATTTACTTTGCCTATTTCAGCTTTCTTTGGGCGTATTTATTTGAAATATTCACGTATGGCCGTCGTATTTGCCCGTTGGAATTTTTTTTGTTTTCGAGCTAAAAACCATTAAAAAACAAATGCGACGGCTATACGCGAATGTTGCAACTAAATATGCCCTTGCTGCCTTGCATGTGATATTAAAACAGAATCAATATTCTTGAGAGATTTTACTTCACCCGTGGAATTCTTAGTGCACAATGAGATGCTATTAGAAACTATCTGAATCGTTTTATTTTACAGTACTTATTGTTAGACGTTGCTTCAGAAACTGACTCAAACACAGACAAAGTTTTTCAAAAACGGGATATTCATCTTATTCTGGGGTATAAAATATCTTCAAGTACCAGATACGTAACAAAAATGTATAATAAACAGAGAGAAAACTTAAAAAAAAAAATCGATCTACAAAACCGAACACTCCTTGTTCGGATCCCAAATCCAAGATTAGCACGATAAGTGACGTAAAAAAAAAATAGAAAAGGATTCGTCGTTTATCACCAAACACTATAGCTGTAAAAAAGTCTTCTATTGCAACGGGAAAATGCCCATTAGAATATGATTTGAAGAATTTGAAGCAATTGTCACAACGCACTTCTTTAACGGAAGGAATGGTGTTTTATTGTGGCATGTGTTACGGTGGCAGAATTATGCCATTGAAGAGCAAGGTTTTGTGAAAGGAGACGCTTGTCATCTTTCACGAAGAACTGTTAGGTTGTCCTATAGATGCAAGTTACTTGATTGTTTTCAGGTCCATTGAGTAAGAACCAAGAGAAAAATACGTCTTAGCTTTACTCGCAGGGAAGCATGGGCCGATTACACAAAATCAACAGGAGTGCATCTGTTGTGGTTTAAAATTTGTAAGCACGAAGATTTATTTCCCTTATTTCAGATAGATGCATGCGCCAAATTCGTTTTCCAAATTCTTAATCTTCTTGTGTTTACTTACCCACATGTTTCATAAACAATGGCTCCGTTCGTAACCGCCGCAGCAAGTTTTACTTTAATTCACCTATCAACGCATTTTACCAGATTAACTTTTCAGATTAAATATCTCAAACATGCATGGTGTGTAGAAACATTGAAACGCAATCTCTATTAAAGTGTTTACCACTTCAATGGTAAAGGTTCTTTACTCATACAACATTTGACGAAGTTTGGTACCATTACACGAAAATATGTAATTGTTGTTTGTTTGTTTTTTTCGTGTAAAGTCGTAATAAGTAGAAAATTCCTTTATAGCTCTTGGCGGCGGATCATTTTGCTTCTTGGCTAATTTTGATTGTAGCAAAATAATAATAAAACACAGGAATAGTAATATTTAATAACGTTAAAAGGGTCTGCTTAGAACATGTAGAACCTGACATTTTAAATACAACAGTATACACCTTTGGGTTAACAGTACTAGATGTTTGAAAGTTATGGAAATTGCCTTAAACACATATACTACTGTTTCATTACAAGTTACATAATACATTCAGTCATTCATTTTGTGTTATGTTTTTTTTATAGGCTCTAACAGGTTGACTTCCAAAATAAACCTAAAATAAACGAATTGTAATTGGTTTACTTCAGTTACTTCTGAAATCTTACATAAAAATATGTTTAGTCTGGATCTTTTCTTCTACGCATAATAGCTGTGTATTTCTCTGATAATTTTTTTTCTAACTCTGCAAAATGAATATTAACAGGACGAAAGAAAACTAAACCCACCTTGTCCGGAGCCCAAAACGAACAGCATTCCTACAAAAAGGAACGTCGATAAAAGTAGGCAAGAATTCATCGCCTATCACCAAGCACTTAAGCTGTTGAGTCTTCTATTGTTCTTATGATTTGAAGCAATTATCACAACCTCTCCTCTACTAATGGAAGATGACTGGGAGCAGTTTCAACCACGCCACCCTTTTTAATAAGCAATTGGCGCTTTACTAGGTTATGTTAAATGGTGGCGGAATTGTCATCTCAAAGAAACAGTTGTTTGAGAGACTTACACCCACTTGTGACCTGTCGTATTTATTTGGGTTTGCAGGTCCTTCAGTTATTTTAAAAGTGTTTTTTTAATTTGTTGTGATTGATCACGTTTGCATCACTTTCAAGTAATATCGTCTCAAGAAGATAAATTTGAAAGGTTCTATGAATTAAAAAAAAAATTGTTCGTACGCAAAAGCAAAATCGTAAGATAAATGTTCGAAAGGGTTCTATGCAGGGTCATGGACGTGTATGACAAAATCAGCAGGAGCGCTTCCACCTGTTAACCATCTTTTATTGTGGCAGCATTATTTCACTAAAAGACGATTTTTTTTAAATTTTGAAACCAAGTCCATTTCTACTACTCTTGACTAACCATTAGATTTTGCTGTTCGTGCTTCATCGTTTCAAGCACAAACGCTGCTTCCCATAATGTAACCACGTGATCATGATTTGTTTAGTCAAATATGTGCTTGGTGTTAGCGGGTTTAAATTATTATTGTCACTTTTGTTGGCCCTTTTTTATTAAGTGTATCTTCGAGATTTCTTAAACAAGTATCTTTATTTCAAATACTAACAAAGTTTTTGTTATATATATATGAAAACAAAAACGGCAACAATTCTACAGATTAGATAATTTTGGTTTGAGATACGCTTGGTGGATAATTTAAATGAGTTTAATTGAGGAGTTCATAACAAACGAATCTTAAGATAGTGGATTACTAGCGAAGCTAACTTCAGCAAGTCAGGTTATGACTGATTCGTAAACCCAAACAAATGACAAAATTGCTTTAGACAGTGAAGTGACAACTGCAATATCCAAAAGAAATAAGATTTTGAAGTCATAAATAATTCATCAGGTTAAGGCAATTTGCAATAACATGTGAACACTCAAGTTCAAAACTCAAAACTCAACGAACAAGATGTGTCTTATGTAGCCGTCAATTAGAACGAAGGAAAATTACCAAAAGCGATTGTAAACGCGGTGAAGATACATGTGTGAAACTATTATGCCTCACTTTTTTCAGTTGACTTTTCTCGCCGGCTGGTAAATTCTGCTTATTGTTTGACTTTCATCAACAATTTTAGCCCGAAGACTGTAAAACCTCAAAAGTTAGACATAATTAGTTTTGCGTCTGTCTTTTTTTGTGCGTTGTATTTTTCGTTTATAAAAAGCTCTATATGCGGGAGGCATGGATTTATTTGATAGAATTAGCAGAAGTTGTTCTACCCGTAAACATCTTTTATTGTGGCAGCACTATTTCACGAAAAGACGATCTTTTCATTTTGATGTCAAGTCCATTTCTCTTACTCTACCCATTAGATTTAGCTGTTCGTGGTCCATTCGCATTTTGTAAAAGCTGTTAAGCATCGTTTTGAGCGGAAACGCTGCTTCAAATGTAATAAACTTCCCATAATGTAACCACATGATCACAGATGCTTGTTGTTAGTCAAATGTGTGCTTGGCGATAGCGGATTTAATTGTATTTTCTCTCAGTATTGTTGAAACTCATTTAATATTGTGTATCTTCGCGATATCTGTAATTTCGTAAACAATTAGTATAGGTAATCACATGATTTCGAGTGAAATTTGGGATAAATCAGCACGAGTATATTTTTCAAAGGCTAACCAAATTCCACGAGCCCGTAGGGCGAGTGCAAATTGTAGTCTTTGAAAAATTTACGAGTGCTGATTTATTCCAAATTGCGCGAGAAAAATCATGTGATTACTTGTTAATAATACACATACAAAAATTTCTCTGCAAGTGGATGACAAACAAGATGTGTTCGGTAGCTTACCGCGTTGTTGGAGATTTGAACTTAAGAAAAAAAAATAATTGAGTGTTTTTGAAAATCACTACAAAGAAATTCCATATGAATATTAAGTACCAAGACAAAATATTACCTGTTACACGAAGCAGTATACCAAAGGAAATACGATGGTTTCCAATCCCTGGGTTAAGTGTCAAGTGCAAGCTTTCCCGATCAATGAAACCAATATTCGATGAATATAATCGATAAAAAAGATAATAATGGATATTAAAATTCAGCAAATTATCACGATGCCCATATATGGTCAGAAAGTCATTCGTACATAACAGATATCCTGCGATGTATAAAATTTACTAGTAACGATAACTCGCGATGTAACGTGTCGCAAGATTCGTTCGAACTTGTGCAGAGCCTTGCGCACAGTATTTATAGGTGTAAAATATTTTTTGTTGAAAGTTAGTCGAAAAATAAACAATTATTGATCGAATCGGTGATCAATTACATGACTAACATTTTTGTGATTGTTTTATCGATTAGTAATCGATCATCACTGATTGCCTTTTCTTATTACCGTAAAAGATTCATATTTAAAACGAACTTCTCCCAACTAGTACAACAAGCTGTACATAGAAACCTTCAACGAGAATTCCACAAGCCAGTGCTTAATTAGTTTTTACACTTAATTACACAGCGGGTCCATTAAAATATCTCACTATAAATGATTTGAAATATGATATTGAGTGAGTATTTGGAACAGATAAGCTGTCATGCAAGTTTAGTCACAGTTTAACAATTTTAATTTAACACTAATGTGATATTTACATATACAGTTTTTATCTGATGTTGTTTCTGGCGGAGCGTCTTCCTATTGTTAGTTATAGGGAGTACCCCCTGGCTGTTGTGTCGTTTTATTTTACATGTGAAAATAGCAAAATGCACAGATATAACAGATATATCTGTTTTGGTTTTATTTGTTTGTTTGGTTTGTTTGATTTCCTTATGTTATTGCATTTTTTTTATCACTGAGTTGGTTCCAATGCTTCAACGTGCTTATGCCGTGAATAACTGTTAGCCTTGCAGGTCATGACACTGATAACACAGCAGGTTGTCTATAAAAATCCCTAAGGAGAATTTGTATCGGCATGCGTATCAACGCTTCCATTATCGTCCAGTCACAAGAAAGACTTGCAATGCATGGTTTTCAAACGGAATGGCCATTTAGATGTGTAGATGTCTCCCAGAGTCTCCCAAAAGAAAGTCCCAAATACTTTTTCATACTTTATTAACAACAGTTAAAGATAAGCATGAACTACAATATTAGATCTAGTAGAAAGCTAGGCTAATACTTAAAAAACAAGCGAATCACTATTTACAAAACATTACTGTGCGACGCGCCTTACCGTAGCCACCCAACAAACGCTTTCGAAAGTCATAATTAGCTAATCACGGCACGAGATTTTGGTTAATGGTCACGTGAAACGTGAAACGTTTTGAGCATGTTGATAGATTTGTCGGGGGCCTTCATTTCCAAAGAATTCTGGGATGAAAATTTTAAAACGCAAAAAAAATGTCGTAGTATCCCGTTTCCGAAAAACAACAAAAAACGAAACGAACGAAAGTTATATTCCATTCAATAAGGAATATAATACTAATACTTAAAAAGCTATTTACAATATATTACATGTAAACCTAAAGCAAGTTTAGTTAATGACATCGTTTAACCATGAACTGAACTAAACAAAAATTGTGTTCTTAAACATGGTCAGCAGTGTTTAAGTACTATTTTTCTTTATCTTTTTGTTTTGTACCTCATGTAATTTCAGTTTCATTTGGAGATCTTAACAATCATACTTGCTAAATTTTATAAGTTTTATTAAATTCCTAGCCCCCGGTTGTTCAAAAGATGGATAACACTATCAACCGGATAAATCACTCTCCTGTGGATAGCGTAGTTTGTTTTCCCAACACTTATCCGCTGGATTGAATTGTCACACAAGACTATTTAAGTCAGACACATACAGGCTACATCCATACGCATTCAAACAGGATCAAAATGAACCTTAAGCTTAATTAAGTTTCCTATTAGACTCCGTTCAAGAAAGTTGTAGACCCTTCACAGTTAATGAGTTTATGGTCAATGTAAACATGGTCTTTCAGTGACCCTTATATGTTTATAAGCGATACGTTCTCTTCATTCTCATTTACTAACGAGACTTCGTCGCCATCTGCACCACTGTTTTCCCGACTGATCTGATTAGATCCGGAAGCTCCAGTCGTTGTTATGATGTACTCTTGCACAATTTTTGGAATATTTTCGTCGGTAGCCATGGCTTCAATTTTTTTCTGCCTGCCTCCATCAATGTAAATGGCGAGGATCTTGGGAAATAATCCAGTGAGGAACGTCAATAGAGCTTTCATGAATGGGGTAGCACCACCACCTCGCAGCATTGCCATTGCAAAAACGAGGAAAACGAAGGACGCAATTATAGTGATCTTCAAGATCATTATGCAGACACCTTCTCTGATAGGCATTAGCTCTTCGCATGCCATATGGAAAAGGCTTTTTGGAATTTTCATCACATTTGCATTGTCCTTGCATTCGGCAGCGATATTTACTTGTACTTGGTCTGTGTTCACAGCCAGGGCAACGAACCCGTTTCCATCTGCACCACTGTTTTCCTGCCTGATCTTGTAATGTTTAAAGAGCGCAAGAGCGAGATCCTGGTAGTTGTTAGTAAAGGTGCTGTAGCTACTCCACACATAGTACAAGACAAGAAAAATACAAGTCACATACGGAAGGCTTTCCTCAGAGAATAAAAGTTCGAAACCTAACAACAAGATCCATAGAAAACCAACACCTGCAGATAATATCAAACAAATTGCTCCGAAAGTTCCTGGAATAGTGACAAAGCAACGAAATACTTTACAGATTGGCACATCGATCGCGGCATTACGAGTCTTGGATAGCATTAGTATGGGAGAGGAAAGTAAAACATAAAAGAAAGCTTTGAACAATATTCCTATAAAGAGTGCTAAAGCTACAACAGGTATTGTAGAAAGAAAAAAGACGAAAATAAAACCACGGAGCAAATATGCAATGGCAACATTACACGATGGAAACTTAATTAGAGTCATTTTATAGTAACTTAAGATATAACGAACAAACAGCCTCCAACATTGTACCAAAATCAATGGTTGTAAACGTAGATGACTTCTAATTAGTCGAGGAAGCTCATCTTGGCAGTAAATAGTCTTAGGTTTAACAAACCTGCAAACAGAGCATGGGTTTGCTCGGGCCACCCTTGTCGTAAAAAATGATATGTAAAAAGCGTGGATAAAATAAAACACACAACACACTAGTAAGAATTGCTGGGTTTGAGAAAAGTTGAAGACTTTTAAAGAAGTAAAGATTGTAAGACCAATAAATGGAAGAGGTATGATCACAACTCGTAAAATAAATGTTCTCGCCTTGTGCTTGATAGTTCCGTCATTCTCCGAAAAGAAATAATTCCCCATAACGCTTCGAAGACTTACTGGGCTAGCTCCTTCCAGAATAATCTCATGAACGCCGTCTTTTGTGACCACCGTCGGCGACAAAAGACATAGAAAGGCCGGCGTGTAATGTATGAAAGCTGCTGCGACAAAGCAGAAGGCATAAACAGCAGCGAACGACAATCCATCGCGTCCAAATACATCAAATGGGCTTTTGGAAATAGTCTTGCTATTATCAGTTGGATTGCTGATATTAATGCAAGGTTGTAGATTTTCCGTCTCCTCTAAATTGCAATCGGTGGTATCTAACCGAAGTCCAAGAGCAGCGAGATGACCTCTAGAAAACGCTGGAAAATGAATCCCTCTGTTATGTTGTGGGATTGCAGCTGTTGTCCCAGTAGGGCTTAACGTACACAACGCTCTGATTTCTTTGCGTTCTTTATTTAAATCGTTATCAAACATCCAATTCTCGAAGCTTTCCATTACCTTCGCCAAAGTAGAGCGTTGTTGATTTGTCAACCATATTTGCCAGTGTTCAATGGCGTTTCCGCTCGAGTTGCGAGATGTTTGGTTTACGCATTTGTCGTCTACCTTGTTCTCGTACTTTACAACGAGTTGAATCAATTTTCCTCTGGCGATTGTGATCTTCGTTTCATCCGTTAGATCAGACTCGATGACTGTACAATTCCAGCTACATCGGGTTTCATTGCCGAACCCACGGCTTGAAAGCGTGCTGTTTATATGCTTCGATCGATCCAGAGCCTGTGCGTGACAGGCAACTGCCAGAAAGACGACAAAACGTGCTTGGAAAAAAGCTGACAACATTCTCGTAGGTTGCAACGGACACAGATGATGCTGAACTGTGGTTTGGTGAAAGTGATGTAAAAAGTTTCCGCTTCACTTTGAATTAGGAAAGAATAAGCACAAAATAATACGCTCGCGTGGTTGCTATTGTATGTCTTTTGCAGCTGTTAATTAAATATGCAAACTGAAAATGAAATCAAATACGATACCCGGAAGTGATTGGGGGGCGCGCGACGGTGGAAGCGGGGTGGGGAGGGGGGCTGAGGGAGTGTAATGGCCAAAAAGTGTGAGTGGCGGTGTGCCGCGTGTGTCGCTTAACATTTCTTTAGCTCTTAGTTTAACTTGATCTTTTTATCAACTGTTTAAAATGGATTGACTTATTATCGGTTTTATTTTTTTCTTTGAATTGTTTTATTTGTGACTTTGCAACCACTCAATGGCGTTTATCTTCTTCTTCCCCCTCTCTGTTACTTTCGTTTTCTTTTGGCCTGATTTTCAGGCCTGTTCAGTTGAAGCCATAAAGAAACGCTTGGTGCAAACAGATCGAAAAGTTTGTGAAGCAGGTTTTCACACAATAAGCTTCCCCTATCAATAATATGCTAATAAACGGCAATTGAACAAAAAAAAAGTAATTATCAACAGCATGTTAGTTTGCATGAATTTGGATGAGTTTTACATACGCAGGAAACTATTACCGTAAGATCTCCTTCCTTGGTGGGGAGGGGGGGTGCTAAGTTCTTTTTGCGACCTTCTGCAGGGGAGGGATTAAGGCGGGGATAAACGTGAATTTGAGTGAAATTTTAAGAGGTTTAAAGAAGGGAGAGAAGAAAGAAAATTATTTTTGAAACACCGCCAGACAGTTGACCCCCACGCAAGAGCACCCCAGTTGTCAGGGGACTGTTTGGGTGTCCATCTACTAATTTTTAACTTCAAATTCTAATTTTAAAATCCCATTAAACCTTTAATATTTCTTATTTCTCCAAATTTTACTAATCCTTTGAGAAAAACTCAATCCCATATTCCCGGCCCAAATTTTGCCCAAATCCCATTTCCTAGCCTATTGTTTTCCCAAATTGTCAAAATTCCTGTCCCTCTTCTATTTTTTGTCTGTTATTCCCACTCCCAGTGACGAAATCTCAGTCCCAGGGACCCAACTCCTATTAACTAGTTAACATTATATTTTGCCCAAATCCCAGTTCCCATTTATCCCTTCAGGCACAGTACCAAACCCTGAGGAGAAAGTTAAGTAAAAATTTCCTTTTCCTTACACAATATTAAACTCCAGCTTCCAACACTAATTTCTTCCTTGATTCCAGTTTTTCGTATTATGTCGCACTAGTTTCTTTAGTTTTTTGAGCTGCACTTCTTTTCTCGAAATGACTCTTGTATTCGACTTCAGCCTTGTTTAGCGCTTGTTGTCCGATTGTAGCGGAGTCAGTAGCGTTTCGTCATGACGATTTGAATTTTGCTTACAACAATCGCCTGCGACATGTTTAAAACTCAAATCAGTGTTTCGTATAATTATCAAATCCACAACGTACTTGCAATAGGCCATATTCCTAGTCTTGGTATTGGACTGGAATTAGCTTGCAATTAGCCATGTTCTAAACGAGCAGGGGACTGGGTACGAACATATTTTCTCCTCGGTACAAACATTCAATATCGATTGAATTGAAAAATGGGGCATGTCATCTGAAAGAGCATCCAAAAATTAGTAGATTCACCAAATGTGACGGTTATTGGTTTAAACCCAAAGGCATGGTACACTTAGTATGGATTGGAGGGACAGGCGTCCTCCAATCCATACTAAGCTCTCTTATTTTAAAAGTGTGTCATGCCTTTGCGTTTAAACCAATAACCATCAAATTTGGTGAATTTACTAATTTTTGGATGCTCTTTCAGATGACATGCCCCATTTTCAATTCAATCGATATTGAATGTTTGTACCAAGAAAAAATATGTTCGTACCCAGTCCCCTGCTCGTTTAGAAGATGGCCAATGGAGGCTAATGAGGTGGAATACCGTTAAAAAGAGCTTCACGTGATTTGCATTTGAAAAGATTCCCCGCATTAGCCTCCATTGTAAGCTTGTTCCAGTTCAATACCGACATTACGAATAATTATGGCCTATTGCCGAGGTAAAAGAAGTTTGTGCTCAATATTTGACGAAGTTTGGTACTATTGCACGACAAATAATTGTTTTCCTCGTGAAAAGGCGTGATAACTAGAAAATTGGTTTAAATATAGCTATTGGTCAAAAGTTGTGTCGGATCATTATGCTGTTTAGTTAACTTTGATTGTAGAAAAAATAATAAAACACAAAATAGTAATATTTAATAACGTGAAAAGAATTTGTTTAGAAACTGACATTTTAAATACAACAACACATACCTTAGAGCTAACAGTACTATATCTTTAAAAATTATGGAAATTGCCTTAAATATATATACCACTGTTTTATTACAAGTTATATAATACATTCACTCTGAACATATTTTGTGTTTTGTTTTTTTACAAGTTCTAAGAGATTGACGCACAAAATAAACCTAAAACTAAATGAATTGTAATTGGTTTATTTTAGTTTCTTCTGAAATCCTGCATAAACTTATGTTAAGTCTGGATCTTTTCTTCTACGTATAATAGCTGTTCATTACTCTGATAACTCCTTTCCAAATCTGCAACATGGATATCAACAAGACGAAGGAAAACTAGTACACATCCAATCACTTTTACGGTGTATCCATTATCAGTTATCTAAACAGTAAAACCCCGCGTATATGAACCTGGGTTTTAAGAACCTGTTTGGCTAAAATTTTCACTGAAGCCCCCTCCACATAAGAACCTATTAAGGCTAAAATTTTAAGTTGTGTTCTTATCAGTGGAGTTGCTGTAAACGTGTAGAGGTAGAAGCTGCTGAATTAAGATCATCATCTGATTACATTTAAAACTAACTTGGCATAACATTTTATTTCTTTCAAGCTAAAGTACCTTGCTGTATGTCTATTATGTTTGCCATTCAAATAATTTATAAGTATTTGATTGATTTTATATGCCATGCATACATTTCTCCAGCGTAACTTATAACCATGATGATATTGACATTTTTGTTCCGTACAGTTTATTTTCATTTTGAGATCTCGACAATCAGTCCTCTAACTTAAAATTGATTTGGTCAAGTCATACAATACTATCGCACCAAAAGAACGTACAGATAACACTTAAAAATTCAAGCTCTTTAAGCTGACTGTAGATCTTGATCAATACATTTTAAAAGTTTCTTATAACATTCGGCGTGGGAGCAAGTTTGCAAATCCTCCACAGCTACTGATCTAGGTTTCACTTTTTAAAAAAAAAGGTGTTAGGCTTGGTAAGGGCACAGACAATGTCATCATGGCCGTTGAGCTCTACATGTTTACCAGCTCGATGTTATTTTCATTCACATTAATTAGCATCACCGCGTCAGCATCTGCGCTGCAGTTTTCCTGCTCTTTATTGGACCAGGAAGTTTCGTTGGTGTAATCTTGCATAATTTTAGGAATCTTTTCGTCAATAACCATAGCGGCAATTCCTTTCTGCCTTCCGCCGTAAATGTAAATGGACGCGATCTTAGGAAGGGATCCAGTGAGGAACGTTAGCAAAGCTTTCATGACAGGGGTAGCGCTAACATCCAGCAGCATTGCCAACGAGAAAACAAAGAAGACAAAAGATACAATTGTAGTGACCTTCAAAATCATTATGCAGACACCTTCTCTGATCGGCATCAGTTCTTCGCAAGCCATGTGAAAAAGCTCTTTGGGAATTTTCATTACATTGTCCTCGTTGTCAGCCGCATTCAGTATGTTTTCTTCCAACTGGTCTCTCTTTAGACCTTTCTCGCTGTTGTCAAGGCGTGATTTCTTGTAATGTTTAAAGAGTTCAAGAGCGAGATCCTGATATTTGTTAGTAAAGGAGCAGTAGCTGCTCCAGACATAGTACAAAACAAGAACAAAACAGGCCAAGTACGGAAGGATTTTCTCAGAAAGCAAGAGTACAAAGACAAATAAAATGGCTATTACAAAACCCAAAAATCCCCTCCCCATCACAATCACTGCTCCAAAAGCTGCTGGCATAGAGACCAAGAGGGAAACAAATAATGAACACAGTTGCAAATAACGATAACGAGAGTAAAAATTGAAAAGTTTAGTGATACCACACAAGGTACCTATGGGAGATATGAATAAAATAGCAGTGAGAGCTACCAACAATATGGCTATTTGCAGTGTAACAGTTACAGCGGGGATTGCAGACAAAAAGATGACAAACAGAAACAAACGAATAAAAGATTTAGCAGAAACTTTAAAAGCGGAGGGAAGCACAAGAACAGACCTCATACAATAATTTACGAAGCTTCGAATAAACTTCCTCCAACATTCCACTAAAATCAGTGGTTGGATGCGTAGATGACTTATAATTAGTCGAGGAAGTTTATCTTGACAGCTGAGCATTTTAGGTTTAAAAAACTTGCAAACGAAGCAAGGACGACTCTCGTTAAAGAACCTCCCATTAAGAAACGATATGTTAAAAGCCAAGATGAAATAACAGAAATAACACCATATCATAAATGGCTGTAACAAATGCGAAATGCCGAAAATAGTGAGCGGCGGAAAGTTCTTGCTCTGTAAGTAATCAAGAAATATTGCAGGTCCGAGAAATGGAAAAGGAAACACCACAGCTCGTAGAACAAACATTCTTGCTTTATGCCAGATGGTGTCATCCTTGGAAAAGAAATAGTTCCCTATGATGCTTCGAAAACTAACTGGGCTTGCTCCTTCTAGAACAATCTTTAGAACGCCGTCATCTGTGACCTCTGTCGGTGACAAAAGGCAAAGGAAGGCAGGAGAGTAATAACAGTAAACTACCCACAGTACAAAATACAAACATTTGGAAACAGCTTCAAGCCATCCACCATGTTCAAATGGACCTTTAGAATTAGTGGTATAGTTCCTAGCCGATGTGCTTATATTTAAACAAGGTTGTAAGTTATTCGGCCCGTCTGTATTGCAATAAGTGTTATTAAATTCTCCTGCTAGTTGAGAAAATAAAGGAAACTGAATCCCACTCGCTGGGGTTGTAGCTGTTGTTTTCACAACTTCTAAAACACACATAGCTTTGATTTCTTTGTGTTCTTCATTTGAATCGGTATAAAACATCATGTTGGCCAAGCCTTCTAATGCCTTTGTGAAAGTGGAAAGTTTTTTATTTGCCAGCCAAATTAACCAGTGTTCAGTAAAGTTTCCGCTCGAGTTGCGCGACACTTTGTTTTCGCATTTGTCGTCCACTTTCTTCTTGTACTTCACAACAAGTCGAATCATTTTCTTCTTAGCGATTGTGATCTTCATTTCCGCTGTTAGATCAGACTCAATAATTGTACAGTTCCAGCTACATCGCTTTTCATTTTCATTTCCGAAGACGTGATTTGCAAGCGTGTTGTTATGGTTATGTGATGATACCAGGGTCTTGTAGTTTTCTTCGGCCCGTGCGTGACAGAACGCCAGCAAGACTGCAGCAAACCATAGTTGAGAATGAATTGCTAATAACATTATTGCAAATTGCAGCCGAAAAAGCGGGAGTAAGCGAATCTGTGGCTCACAACTCTAACTCTTTAGCTCCGTTTTGAACTAAGATATGTATGTGCCGAGCAAGCACAATTTACACTTGGCTGGAGCTTTTGTCACTCTTATATTTTAACTTTGCGGCTGGACGCTCAAATAATCAGAAACCGGGGATTGCATAAATTATTTTTTGCTTTACTGTGTAGAACATTTGTAATGTAAACGGAAACGTATATTCCAAACTGCCACCATTTTCAAAGGTTGCAGCGGGAACATATATTGGAGTTAGTAGAACTGCCGCTTAAGCTGAAACTGTAGCTTTCCTTTGAACTGGCATTTATGCCGCATCAGGAAATTTGTTTGCGTCCTTATTCTCTCTCGACTTTAAATCTGTTACTACTAAAGTTGAATGTTACAATGTACGGTACATTGTAACATTCAACTTTAGTAGTCTAATTCCGAGTTTAGCAGTACCGGTGCCCGTTTCTTTGAATCGATGTCAACTTACTCCCGATTGCAGCATTTAACATTAGGTTTAGCACATCTTAAAAGCCCCATTTAGTAGAAATACATTAATTAACTTTGCATGCACACTTACTTTTCAAAGCAACCCACCGGAACGCGCCCTGCGGAAACGGAACAATTAATTAATATAACCTTACGCAGCGTTAATTATGTTCGCTAGAAACATTTATCTGTCGCTCGGTGGCGTTGGATCAAGATAATTTATTTATTTATTGACAAAAATTTTTTATACGGGAAGGCTTCGCCCAAGGTTCAACCCCTTACCATGCAACATACCATTTTTGGCAAAAATAGTAACCATTTTACATATTTTTGACAGAAAATAGTACCCCGTTCATACAACTTTATTTAAGATACGCGTCTCTTTGATGAAGGTCCTTAGAATATATAAATGAATCGTCCGTTCGTTGGTGCTCTTCGAGATATATGGGAAGGCTATTTAAAGAGATGACAGTTCTCCCTGTCCTTTTTTATACTTCAACTCGTGAACTCGTGAAGATTTTAAAAGGTACCCCTTTCTGCCAGAGAATCCTGGTACAGTTAGTAACCCCCCCCCCCCCCCTCCCCCCTCCCCCCACCCGATCTGTAGTGAAATTATGGGACACAAACAAAGACACGTGACAAGAGTACATGGAACTGAGTTGAGCGAGCGAACAAGATCCCATTCCAGCGTTTATCGAGCATTATCAACACTTTCCTGTTTTCCATTTTAGAGTACAATGCAAGGTTGTGTTTCTGGAAATCTCGTCTTCATGTCTATTAATACCCCAGTGTTTACGTCTACAGATATTTTATTTTACGTGCTAAGTAACGGCATAACCACTGATATAATGTAGGCATTCGCTATTTTTGCTTTTGTCGCAGCTCTTCTTATAACTGAATTTGTGCTTATACTTCCGTGTGCTCATGCTGTGTTTAATAAACTGTTAAACTTGCGTGACAGGTACAGCCAAAAGAGACGGTCATACTTCAATAAATTCTTGTAACTAGCAAAACAAGCTGCAAAAAGAAACCTGTAGGAGAATTTGTATTCGGCAAATCGATACTCCTATTCCCTATTTTCCAATTGCCCATAATACACTTTGATTGCCCCCCAAATTTTGCATATTAAACTATTGTTTTCAAATTCTCTTGGGAGGACTGCATATTCCCCAAAACAATAGTTTATGGAAAATTTGGGGGGCAAACAAAGTGTATTATGGGCAATTGGAAAATTATGAATAAAGAAAAACACAAGAAATTACCTGCTGTTAAGAAGTTTTGAACTAAACGATTTTTTAATGTTTGCATTTTGCCTCTAAAAATTCCCCTAATTAATTTTTACACTTTTTTGACACAATCAAAATAAATACATACAACACCAGAACCAGTTGAATGCTAGATTAATAACTAAAAGAAGTTATGGAATGAGCATTTATAACAAATTAGATATAATTCAAATTACGTAACATTTAGATCACTACCAAGAATTAAACAAAATTATGTGTGTCACTAAACATAAACGATAATCTTAATAGAACTCTCTTATCGCTCGATTGGCACTGTTTTGGCAAACAATTTGGAAAACCCTAATCTACTTAAAACGCGATTATGGCTGATTAAATTCGATAGCAGCTATAAATGTGTAATGGTATATCTCGTAACTCATCAGTTCGTACTTAAACAACAGTAGCATAAAAGAAGACGAATAATCAAAACAAAACTTATTTATAGACAAAGACGGCAAAATGTATCCTCACAAATGATGTACTGTAACTACGTCCTTGCCCGATCATTTGTTAACCAATAATAATATTCAATAATGCTGTGAATCGAAGTAATTATCTATTATAATTACTTAACCTCCTAAAACCCTATTTTCTCTCTCTGCATTCATTACATTACATTACATGATTTCAGCCGCTTCCACATTGATGTTTTGGTACATGGTTGCAATATTCGATATCTTGCAGAGAGAGAGAACAACAGTTATGCAGTAATTATTATATATAAGCATCTCTTATCCAGGCATACATTTTTCTAGGATAATTACAACATGGTCACATTCACATATTCATTGTTTTTTGTTTGTTTGTTTGTTTGTTTTTTTTTGCCTCTTAACAATGATCTCAAACTAAAGTTTTATTTTATGAGTCTTGCAATCGTATCAAAATGGCTTTCGTCTATTCGTCGAAGGACAAACATGTATGCACTTTCAATGTACCATCGCAAACCTTACTACTGGAAATATATTCAATGTTTGGAACGCAAAAACCGTTCGTCCCGACGAGCGTTACTAAGATAAAAGACTCACTTACACGCTTTGACCGTGTTGAAGTCGTCATGAATCAATCAACGCAAGACTATTGAAGTGCAATGAGCTTGAGCTTGAGCTTGAGCTTGAGCTTGTAGGCCTATCACAGCGAACAAAAAGAATAACATGATCAAACTCAACTTCAAGTTGACGGTAGATCATGTAAGTTGAGCAGTGTTATTCAGACTCATGATTATAAAGTTTTTCATTACATTTGGCTCGGGAATAAACTGTTATCCGTATGCACGCGTAATGATTGTTTTACCAACTCTCGGCTCGATGTTCTCTTAAGAGCAGTTTGCTCTAAGGACCGACTAAGGTATGCAAGATAGAAAAAATCGATTTTCTCAAACTTTGCCAGAATAAAGGCCTCGGTGAACTAGTTCTAAATATATAAGTTTCGGGTCGTTTAGAAATTTATTTATTTTTTAATGAAATTTTTCATATTTTGCCCTTGGCGGCATGCTGAATCCATGCCAAAATCGGGTCTTTTGCGGAAGCTCCTGTTCGTGTATTAAACGCGTCCAAGAAAAGATTTACCCAGGAAGTCCAAAGTTCTTATTTCCTCTGCTTATTACCGGTGTCAAATTTATAAGAACATCTAACAGGATTTTTTAACGGAATTTTTGAATTTATAGACTTCAACAGTCTTAGCGACAGCCGAATTTTGGCTAAATTCACGGCTCAAAAAGTCACTCTGGTACATGACTTTACCCCGCGAGACTATACCCCGAAGAAAAAGAATTATTTCAGCTACACGTTGGTCGAAAAAAAATTTGGGGTAAATGAAACGGTGAATTTTGAGAGCGTTTTTAAAATAGGTCACTTGAGTCGTATGAGCGACCTTTTGACCTTCGATGTCAATGGAAATCAACGAACGGAAACTCTTTAAATGTTACTTTCCTTCGTTGAAAGACGTGTTATTTTAGGGTTCTAGCATGTTTTTATAAGAGGAAACTAGGCTTTTGAATATAGAATCGTTTATTCGCTATATTAAGCTATGTCCGGGGAATTTTGACGAGGGTTTCGTCGGTTTTGAAATATGAGCTTCTTTGCTTTACAGACTTTACACGTACGTTGATTACCAAATTATACATTCATTTCCTACTTTCAATGGGAATTCGACATCCAGGACACAGTAAATGCCAAATTACTGAACAATTAGGAAATATTCCTTACCTTAGTAAGTTTTCTCTGCCCGAAAACCACACCATTTTGAGCGGAATACAGATTGAGATCATTGCATGTCGCACGCCCATGTTAACGATTAACTCAGTAAAACCACAGGAAGTCCAGCGGTAGTTTTTACCTTGTCCACCGGAAGTAGGCTTATCACTAGAAAAAATACCGTATTTTCTCGATTAAACGTCGGGTACTGGAAAAAACGCCGGGTCTCCAAGGTGGAGTTGAAAATAGGACTCTCAGGTATTTATTTTTAAGGTGTAATAAGCTGTAGGTATATTAGCCAGGTACATTTTTGTCAAAAAATAATGAATAAAAACTGTTGCTTAATGGCACCCGGGCTCGAATAAACTGCAGGAATCAAATAAACGCCGGGTCCACCAGGCCAAGTTGGAAATAAACGCCGGGGGCGTCTAATCGCGATAATGCGGTATTATTTAATATGAGGACCCTATAGCAATCGATGGTCATAGACTATAAGTGCATCTTCGACCACAGTCAAAACAAGTCCCTGAATTGACCGACTTCGTTCATAAATAGAAAAAACTAGAAAGGAATGGATTATGTGCATTGTTTTTAATATTCCACTTTCTTCTTTATTGAAATTATGTTTTGGGTTAAAGGGTTTATTCCACAGCCCATTAGACATTTCCCAGTTTTTAGAAACGGCGGTATAAAACGCAATGTCAAACACCGTGCATACTCTAATCCTTAGTAAAATATTTTAACTTTTGGTTACTTAGCCAACAAGTTATACAATTAAAGTGAAAACAGATAGGCATATGACAATTGTCTTATTCAATACAAAGACGGCAGTCAACAGCCACACCCCTTTACAATCTCCTCTAAGGAAGAAAGGTACTCCGCCTTGCGTCTTGCGTGGAATCCGTCTGTGCACACGCCAAAATACTCGCAAACAGTCTTAAGCATAGCTATGCTCAGTGTTTTCAAGCTGCCCTTCTTATGCATATCACACAGGTTTAGGTTGTCATACGCGATGGGATGTTCTAACTGCACTTCATCCAATACAAGCTGGCGAGTATCACAGAATTCTTGTTCTTCTTCCGCAGCTCTGATATCTGCGTCGCTAGCGGTAATCCCGGTCACAGCGTTGCGCAGCTTAGACGCCATTCTTGAAAAGAAAGACTGTATCTACTGCGCAGTAAGGAACTGATCGCTGGAGAACAGCCTTGACCCATCTGCTTTCTTTGCAAAGCGCATATCTCTGGCAACTCGCTCGGGGTTTTGCTTGTGACCTGTTTGTTGTCCAAGGTTGAACTTTTCCTCCAGGTACTTCTTTTGAGATTCATTAAATCGTGTCGACTTTTTTGCCGTTTTTAACGCCCAACCCTCAGGTAAGCTTGTACCATCCGTCGTCTCAACTTCAGAAGTGCCTCTCAGGGTTTTTGCTGTACTGACATCTTCCTGAAGGAGTGCGTGGTACGTCGTTTTAGCTTTGTCCAGTAATGTCTCTTTCTCTGGCAACATTATGCATTTACCAAAGGACATATGCTTCTCAAGACTTGAATATCTCTCATACACCTTGACGCAGCCCTCATTTGGGCAAGAGAACAGAACGCTGGAGTCTTTCGTCGCACTACTGTTCTTTTCTTGCATTTCCAGCGTTCCATCAATCTCGGGCTTCTTTGAATTTGCTTGGAAAGCGCAAACGAAGTCACCAGGAGAGAACTGGCAGTCAAATCGACAACTCTTCAAAAAGTCAGGAACTATAAAAAAAAAAAAAGAAATTCGAGGCCATGTATTAAAATCTGCGCCAAGCTCATCCTACTATCATGCAGAATATGTCGCAGTACAATAGGGTCATACTAGTCGAAGTCCTACCCGTGTATTGAATAAATTAGGCACTGCCGCGTTTATAATATGATATGATGTAATATGACGCGTTTATAATAAGTTACAGTCGATTTTGTTTTCATTTTTCTTACCTTCAACTTTTGATTTGCTGATTTGCTTTCCTTTGCCGACGTCAAACGCCCTCCATACCGTCACTGTGTCGCCAGAAAACTCGAAGTTGTTTAACATGCTGATACCATCGAGTTTCACTTGGGGCACTTCACAAGCAGCTACGGCAGCATCAACAACGGCAACGCGGACCCCGGAAACACCTCCATGTGATAAGATGGCTGTTTTAAATTCTTGGGCGTTTTTCACATCGTGGCCTTCATTCACGTACCTGCGCACGTGAGCTTTGATAGTTGCCGCCTTTCTGTCACAGGCCCCTTTCCCCCCCTGTGGGTCACTGAAATCCGCTCTGCAGACATCGATTCCTGTATTGGCTTTCATTAGAATACATGATACTACCACAGCAGAGCTGTGATAGCATCCAGCGTTATCCGAACGTAGGAAAGCAGTGTTGACTTTGTGATTCTCCTCTTTTAGTGACCTCAAGGTATTTTCAATGATGCGGACAACAACGGAGCTATCTTGTGTTGTATTCTCCACGATGTGGACAAAGCTCTGACTTTCAAACAGGCCATTCATTTTTCTCGCAACGACACTTATATGCCATGATATACCTCTCTTTGCATACCAATCAGACTGGGTCTCTCTGTACTTGAGTGGTAGAAACTTCATTGCCCAATCTTGCGTTATCAGGACCGTGCTCTCATTTAAAGCGCTCAGGCACATTGTTCTTGCTGTGTCTTGTCTAACACTCCTCAGCTGGTGTGCTTTCCAGGCCTGGATTGCCTGGACTGCCTGATTGTGTATGTATGAGAAGTCTTCCACGTCCTCAGGCGCGAGCTTAGACTTAGGCAAGTATCGTTTGATACAGCAAAGCACATAACTGATACTTTCACACTTCGAACACTTGAGATTGTGGTCGTGGGAACAGTGAGATCTCAGTTCACTGTCCTTGCTGTCGCTAAGACCATAGCTGCTACAGTGGTCCGCAACAGAGCATCACTCAGATACGTGGACCTGTGAAAATAAACAAAGTCGCAAATTAAAATACTGATATGATTGGAACATTCTCTTTTAATATAGTTTTTAAAAAACTCCACAAGAATGAACCATTAATCAGAAAATAAGTCCTGGGCTTATATTTGTTAAATTTCTCTTTTAGGTGGCCTTATTTTCGGGTAGGCCTTATATACGAAGGTGGGGAGGGAGTATATCTTCGGGATGAAATGTGCGTGCGTGCGTGCGTGCGTGCGTGCGTGCGTGCGTGCGTGCTTGCGTGCGTGCGTGGGTTTCATGTTAAGAAGGATACTGCGTTAGAAATTTTAAAGAGGCATAAAATAGTGCGAGGGGTTTGCGTGGGAAGATTATTTACTCTATGGTTCTGAAATGCTTGTCTTTAAGAGCTATAAACCAAACATAATGTCGTGGGCTTATCTTTGGTAAGACTGATAATCGGAAGTCTATTTGCGTCTGAATTTTTTTTTGCAGGATGGGGGGGGGGGGGGGTTGTTTATTTTTGGGGGGTGGGGAAAGAGCTTATTTTAGGGTGGAGGGGGTAACTTCGGCATCTTATGGCATCCGGCCGTGGGGAGCATCATAAGTAGTTCTTTCTACAAATGACAACAATCCAATATCAAGTAGATGGAATGCGCCATACTCAGTGAGAACAACAACAAAGAGAGAGAAACGCATTGCAAAACAAAACAAAAAAATAATAATAAAAATAATTCATGTCACCTTGTAGTCAGCCTTCAAATATTCCTTCCCTTCCGTTAGAGATACCTCCCAACTTTTAGCAGTCTCTCTGTCCAGTCCCCCTTTCTCCTTTAGCTGTTCAACCATCGAATACAGATCTTCAAAACCTTTCGCACCATCTGCAGCAATGTAATCTAGACCCTGTAAGGATTTCCTGGTAGTAGCTGCGCAGGCGGACAAGACTCTTAGCATAGTTGCCGGACTGAATGGTGCGAAATCTGTCTCCTCACAGTAAGCCTGGTATTGCTTTACTAGCCTGTTTGGGATCATTGTCCTGATAACATTCGGAGTGTCTAGTATCTTCCCAGAGGAGAGGCGGAGGTATCGATGCCCAAACGGGAGATCCTGGATGACATGTGGACTCGTTATGTAAGCTAAAAAATGATCAAGCTGTATTCTTTCCACTCTCATTCTTGGACTTTTTGCTCGTGTTACTTCAACTCCACGCCCATACTGAAGAGAATGCTGTCTCGCCACTTTGAACCGGTACTCGGTGAGGCCTGGTATGTAGCTCTGAATGCGTTTAAACGTTGTGAGGTCTGCCATGATTGACAATATTTGACGTCTTGTTTCCCAGGAAGATGCGTTTCCGTAGGACTCTGCCAGTGCTTCAAGGTATTTTCGCTCTTCATGTTGTTCTCCAATACCGAGTTCCTTTTCGACTGAACCGGAACTTCTTACGGCCTCCCAGAGGTAGCCTGCATCTCCTGGGGCGATAACATTAAGGCCAGCCACTATTAGAGACTTCGCCTTGGATACATGGTTAGCTCTTGTGCGTACGCTAGCTACCTCCCAACTCCGTTTATATGGCCCGACTGTATCAGCGTCACATGAACGTAAGAAATCATTCAGAAGTAAACACTTCGTGGCCTGACTGCTTGTGGGTGTATCGCTGTCGCTAGAGGGTTCACTGCTGCTCGCTTGAGAATCGGGTTGATATAGGCTAGTCTCCCCTGTTGTCGGGTGGTGAACTGAATCGCCCAGTATAGAATCGGGCTGGGACAGACTTTCGTCTTCTACCGTCAGGTGATGGATTGAGTCAACAAGTTGAGATTCCGGCTGACACAGACTGTAGCTTTCTATCGCCATTTGGTAGATTGAGTCACCAAGATTTTCCATGTCTTCTGCATCCTCTTCTGCACTGTCGCTCTATGTTTTAAACAGAAAAAGTAAACTTACAAAAAGGTAATACATGGGTATGCAAGTAAAAAGTAAACGAAAATAACTTGAATTATATCATTGACTGCACTTACGTTTTCAAGGAAATAGAATAGTGTTGCCTAGGATCAAGCGAGTGTGTGCATTGTCGGCAAAGCGCGATAGGTAAGATTACATTTCGATACATTGGTGCCTTGTGCATAAATTAATTTAAAAGCCAAATTTGATTGATTTGAATAGCATTATTATTTTATTTGCGGTAGCTGCAGGGACCATCCACAGGAACAAGGTATTGTTTACCTGTGTGATATCCTCTGATATCTCCTCGTCAATGTCTTGGTCTCTATGTTCTGCGATAGGCGCTTCTGTGGATTATGGGGTGGGGCTTTCTATAAGCGATGCCTCCTCCAGCTTTCTTCTACATTGTGTGCATATTTCTAAAAAGTATAAAGAAATAGCTGATGTTATCACCTGCTTCCTTTAATGGATCAATAAGGAAATTTGTTTTATTAAATCTGTCTTATTTTTTGTTATGCCCCATTTCGCGCCATTATCATTAAGTTGTAATAAAAGGTATCTATTTTGTTACGAGCCGATGTCACTGTCTACGATTTGTTTCTCTAGAGTAACAAAAAGAATCAATCTTATAAAATAGAAGTATGGCTAAACACTCACGTGAGCCTACAGGAAGCAGCACTTGCGTTAGTTGGTGGAAAAGTTTTGCGTGAGGAAGAGATATTCCTCTTTCACCTAGAACTGACTTTCCATGCGAAAACCATCCACTTGGAGCGGTACAGTTTCTTTTGTTTGAACGCCACCTGATACCGTACAAATTTGTCGCGATGTCTTGGGCAAATAGTGAGTTTGAGGTGATCATTGTTGATATTAAAAATGCCTTTAAAAAGAAAATGGTCACTAACTCAAGGCATTGTACTAAGTGACGTTTATATAATTATTATTACTCAGTTATTTTTTAAAATTAATGGTAATTGTACCTTTGGTAGCTTTTAAGAAGATGAACTTATATGTCAAGTTTTCATCTTTTTTTTAATTGGGCTCAACGTGTATAAATCACGGTTGATTGAGTGAACCATTTATTTGCATTTTGAAACAAGTGCATCTTGGGGTCCTTTGCCTTCATCTTGTACTCAGATCTCAGGGTGCAAACAGCCAAAGGAGATCTGGGTACGAGAATACCTTTGAGCCCCTCATTCTCGGCTCATTCTCGGGCTCTGGGGACATGGGATTTTTGAATCAATTCGAATTTTTTTGATTGGCTGTTTGAAACAAAATAAAGAAATCTTGAGCGGAAGTAAAAAACGCCATGACTCTCCCATACAGTGTATAGAAACCTCACGACTGCATACATGAAGACCGGAAGTCGTAGAATCTAGGAAAGGAAATCCTTTGTCTCCAGAGCCCTTTGTTTCTCGTGCCAAGGCCCCGCCGGCTAAGAGAAGCGAAAAGGACTATGGGGACGAGAATGTGAAAGTGGAAAGAAACCTGGTTCTAATAACTTATGCCACTTTCGACACGTATTCACCACGCTTTAACTCCGCGTGTTTTGGAGTCATGACACTTTCGCCACTTTTTCTGTATAGTCTTATCTCTGAGTTGAAACCCGTGAAAGTTCTCGAAGATTTTTAAGAAAATAAATTAATACTCAGTGGCAGGTCCTAAAGCGATGTGCTAATTGGTAATAAATGACTACGCAAGTATGACTAACTAAATCTTCATCTGTTTCGTTTTCAAATGTCGTTTTAAATTTGAATCTGAAGCATAATAATCATGCAAGTGTCGTGTACGTGACAATAAAACCAAGCGGATATCACATGCAAACACATCCGTACAGCTACAATTGCAACATACCTGCTCGTGCTAGTAACAGCTTTGGCTCCGAGTCTAAAGAAGCGTCTCGAATGTCATACGCACGAAGGTGCCCTTGTATATCTTTGGTACATTTAGCAAGCACGACACTATTCACATTTGCTGGATTATCTACACTAGGACCGCATTCTCCCCCTGAAATCTGTCCATACTCACACGCCGCCATGGTCAGGTGCTTGCAGTGTCGATGCAGTGTCAAACTGAACTCCACTGGAGTAACAGTAAGCATCATTGAGTAGAAAGTTTGCTTACGGTTGCCGCGCCACTTCCGGATTGTGCTGCAATTGATCTACATACCGTTACATGTCACACCTCAGCGTTCGACAGACAGCTTCGAAAAAATTAATATGAGATGTCCAAGCCACACCGTAAAAATGCGCTGCTCTACTAAGAAGAAAGCCTTGGTGAAATTTGCTTCCTTTTCGCTGAGTTAATCGTTAACATGGATGTTGACACGATCGCGTGCAACCGTATTCTCACTGTGCATTCTACTTAGAATGATGTGGTTTCTGGGCAGGAAAAAAAGGCCAAGGTAAGGAATATTTCCTTATTATTCATGTCGCATTTCCGTTGAAAGCAGAAAATAAATGTATAATTTGGTAATCTACGTATCGGAGCCGCTAAGCAAAGAAGCTCAAATTTCAAAACCGACACGAATCCTCGTCAAAATTTCCCCAACATAGCTTTATATAGCGAATACATGATTCTGTATTCAAAAGCCTAGTTCTCTCTAATAAAAACATGCTGGAAAGCCAAATAACACGTCTTTTAACGAAGGAAAGTAGCATTCGAAGAGATTCCGTTTGTTGATTTTCATTGACATCGAAGGTCAAAAGGTCGCTCAAATGACTCAAGTGACCTATTTTGAAAACGCTCTCAAAATTCACCGTTTCATTTACCCCAATTTTTTTTTCGACCAACGTGTAGCTGAAATAATTATTCTTTTTCGGAGTATAGTTTCACGGGGTAAAGTCATGTACCAGAGTGACTTTTTGAGCCGTGAATTTAGCCAAAATTCGGCTGTCGCTAAGACTGTTGAAGTCTATAAATTCAAAAATTCCGTTAAAAATTCCAGTTAGATGTTCTTATAAATTTGACACCGGTAATAAGCAGAGGAAATAAGAACTTTGGACTTCCTGGGTGAATCTTTTCCTGGACGCGTTTAATACACGAACAGGAGCTTCCGCAAAAGACCCGATTTTGGCATGGATTTAGCATGCCGCCAAGGGCAAAATATGAAAAATTTCATTAAAAAATAAATAAATTTCTAAACGACCCGAAACTTATATTTTTAGAACTAGTTCACCGAGGCCCTTATTCTGGCAAAGTTTGAGAAAATCGATTTTTTCTATCTTGCATACCTTAGTCGGTCCTTAGAGAAAAATGCTCTTAAGGTGGCTCATAACAGTTTAGTCAGAATTAGACATGCCTGTTTTAGGTGTTCTATCGCAGCTATACCAATAATTTTTAGAAAAATCTTTTAGTACAGACTTGTACAAGTTTTACCAATGAACAAATTGACGTCATTGTGACGTCAAAAATCGTTGCCATGGCAACGTCATATGAGGTCAAATATACCCTATTTTGGACCTTTTGAGGCTAATAACTCAAAAACTACTCGGTGAAAGTTCTTGTTTTTGATACATTTTTATCCAACTGACAAAAGAAAAATTTTCGCAAATTTTTAAAAAAATCTGTAGGTAGGATTCGAAGCTACGTCATTTTTTCACGAAGTTAAGGTGGCTCTGAACCCTACCTACAGAATATTTTTAAACATTGTTAAATTGCTTGTTTTGCTCAGCAGGCAAACAATATATGAAAAACAAAAACTTTCACCGTCTAGTTTTTAAGTTAGTAGCCTCAAACGGTAGAAAATAAGGTATCTTTGACCTCATATGACGTTGCCATGGCAACGAATTTTGACGTCATAGCAACTGAAATTTGTTCATTGGTAAAACCTTTACAAAGTTGTATTAAAAGTTTAACCTCAACGTTATTTGTGTAGCTGCAATAGAATACCAAAGACCGGAATATCTAAACCCCTTCGAGCCACCTTAAACCGCATTAAGTGGTACTAAGTAGTAGCTAGTAATAGCACTTCGTCGCCATCTGAACCACAGTTTTCCTGCCACTGGTTAGTCCCGAACGTTCTTTTGATGTAGTGTTGGACAATTATCGGGATCTTCTCGTCAGCAGAAATAGCTTCAATCTTTTTCTGCCTGCCTCCATCAATGCAAATCGCTACGATCTTGGCACAAGATCCAGTGAGAAGCGTTAGCAAAGCTTTCATGGCAGGGGTAGCACCAATATTCAGCAGCTTGGAGAAAGTAAAAAGCACATGTACAAAAAACACAATTAAAATAATCTTCAAACTCATTATGCAGAAACCTTCTCTGATCGGCATTAGTTCTTCGCAAGCCATGTGGAAAAGCTCTTTGGGGATTTTCATTACATTCGTTGTGTTTACTGGCAGTGAATCTCTGTTCAGCTGCACGTCTGACACCTGGCTACGTTGTGATTTCTTGTGATGTTTAAAAAGTGCAAGAGCGAGATCCTGGTACTTGTTAGTAAAGGAGCTGTAACTGCTCCAGACATAGTACAAGACAAGAACAAAACAGGCCACAAAAGGAAGACTTTCCTCAGAGACCAAGAGTATAAAGATTAATTCCATGGCTCTTAAAATACCGAGGCCTGCCCAACGCAACAGATTCGCTGCACTGAGAAATGCTGCCACAGCGACCATGCCGGACACAAAAGATAAAAACAACTGTAAATGAGGATTATCAGAGTAAGCATACACAGGTATAGAAATACCACACAAAGTTTGTACGGGAGACGAAGCTACAATTGAACTACAAGCGACAAACAGTATGACTATTAGTAGTATAACAATTACAGCGGGGATAGCGGCCAAGAAAACTACGAAAACTAACCGGCGGAGAAACACCATAGCAGAAACTTTACAAGCGGATGGAAGCACAACAAAAGACACCTTAAAATATTTTAAGAGACACCAAATAAACGCTCTCCAACATTTCACTAATATCAATGGTTGGAGGCGCGGTGATTTAGAATTTGTTTGGGGAGAACTTCTCTACAGATAAGAGTCTTCGATTCAACAAGCTTACAAGCAAGGCAATCATGATTCGGCTTAGAGGAACTTGCAGTAGAAAACGATATGTTAAAAGACAGAATAAAATAACACACACAAAACACTAGCATCCATGGCTGGAATAATTGGGAAACGCCAAGAATATTGGAAGCTGGAAACAATATTTTGCGCTGTGAATATTGAGCAAATATCGCAGGACCGAGAAATAGAGCTGGGAGCACCACAGCTCGTAGAATAAACATTCGCGTTCTATGCCAGATGGTGTCATTCTTAGAAAAGAAATAGTTCGCCACAAAGCTTCGGAAACTGACTGGGCTTGCTCCTTCCAGAACGATTTGACAAACTCCATCTTCTTTGACTTCTGTCGGCGAGAAAATGCAAAGAAAGGCAGGAGAGTACCACCTGAAAGCTTCCGAGAATACAAAACAGATACCAAAGAAAACATTTATCGACCAGCCACCGCGTTCTAATGTTGGGCTTTTGGTAGAAGTGGTATTGTTTCTAGTTGATTTACTTATGTTCAAACAAGGTTGTCCATGGTCCTTTTTTGCGGTATTGCAATCAGTGTTATCAAATTGGATTCCAAGATCAGCAAGATGACCTCGAACGAATATGGGAGAAGATCCGCTGTAATACGTTGGCCTTGTAGCTGTTGTCGTTACAGGCTTTAAGGTGCACGCACCTCTGATTTCTTTGCGTTCTTCATTTAAATCCGCACAGAACATCAAATTCTCCCAGCTTTCCATCGCCTTCGCCAAAGTAGAGCGTTGTTCATTTGCCAGCCATATTTGCCAGTGTTCAGTGGCGTTTCCGCTCGAGTTGCGAGATGTTTGGTTCACGCATTTGTCGTCTACCTTGTTCTCGTACTTGACAACGAGTTGAATCAATTTTCCCGCGGCGATTGTGTTCTTCATTTCTTCCGTCAGATCAGACTCAATGACTGTACAATTCCAGCTACATTGAATATCACTGCTGATGCCATTGTTTGCGAGAGTGTTGTTATGATGCGATCTGTTCAGAGCCTGTGCGTGACAGAAAACTGCTATCAAGACGGCAAAACATACTTGGGAATAAGCCGATAACATTCTCGCAGCTTGCATCGAGTACAGATGAAGCTGAACTGTGGCTAGGTTAAAGTCATGCGAAAACTTTCAGCTTCAGTTTGACATATTATAAAACCGTTTATGCCAAATAAGCACACAAAATACGCTTGCGTGGTTTCTATTGTATTAGTTGAAATCTGATGGAAACTGAAATTGAAAGTAAAATACAGTACCCGGAAGTGATGTGGGGGGAGGGGGGCGGGCTGGTGTGTTGCCGTGTGTTGCTTTGCATTTGAAATTTAGTTTTCAAATTAAATTGATTTTTTATCAACTGTTTAAAATGGATTGGCTCATCATCGGGTTTAGTTTTTTTCTTTTAATTGTTTTATCTGCAACTTGGCAACGAAACAACTATGACAGTTATCTCCCTTATTGCCCTCTCTGTAACTTTTGTTTCCTTTTGGTCTGATTTTTAGTTTTTGGAGTCATAAATCGACGACTTTAGCACACTAGGTGCAAACAAATCGAAAATTTCATGAGCCACGAATACCATATTTTAAAAAAAACGTCTTGAACCAAGAAAACTCAACAACAGTTGTGCACGTTTGCGTAAATAAGGGGCCGTTTTACACTCCGCAGGAAAGGATTACCTTTGAAGCTCTATTTCCCTCAACCTCCCGTGCATGACAGAACGCTAGCAAGACAGCAAACCATAGATGTGTATGAATTCTTAACATCATTCTCGTAGATTGCAAAAGAAAAAGAGTGAGCAAAACTGTGGCTCGGAGCTCTAACTTTTTAGCTTTGTTTTGAACTATCAAATGTATTTGCCGAGCAAGCACAATTAATTTACACTTGGCTGGAGATTTTGTCTTCTGAACTTAATTTTGCAGCAGGTTGCCCAATAACCAGAAAATGGGTTTGTTTATACCATTTTTGTTTATATTATTTCTGGCTTTGCCTGTGCAGTACGTAAAAAGTAAAAGAAATCGGTTGTTGGAATCTGCGACCATTTTCACGGATTGAAACGGAAACAGATACTCCTGCTTGAGCTTAACCCGTAGCTTTCCTTTGAACTGCCATATATGCTGCATAAGCACAATTTGCACTTGTTTGCGTTCTTATTCTCTCTCGAATTAAATTTGTTATCAGTATAGTAATAAAATATGGCATTCAACTTTATTATTCTTACTCGAAGTTTAGCAATATCGATGTCAGTTTCTTGAATTAAGTCAATGTCACTTTACTTTGTCTGCATTTACACTGTTTTTTTTTTTGGTACATCTTAACAGCTCCATGTTGTGGACATCCATCAACTTTTATTGGCATCTGAGCAATTACTTTCCAAAGCAACCCACCGGAACGCGCCCTGGGGCAGCGAACAATTAATTTACCTAACAATCGTGGCGTTGGTGCAAGACACATTTAAAACAAAGGCACGTTTTATATTTTAACAAGAAGATTAATGAAATAAAAGTAACTTGGCGTTTCGACGACTTCATGCCGTAATTATCGAAAGTGAAATGTGAAAAATTTCATTTTACTTTCACTTTCGATAATGACGGCATGAAGTCGTCGAAACGTCAAGTTACTTTTATTTCGTTAATCTTCTTGTTAAAATGTTTCCCAAAATCGACTACCACTTTTTATATGCCATATTTATTTAATCTTCTTCAGTGGAGCAAATGTGGCACGTTTCTTGATAGACTTAAAACGGTTGTGCTTGGGGTTGTGCACAACTACCACAACCAGTATATTTTAAGGCAAACATTTTTCCTGTGAAGACAAATAGGGAGCTGCAGAGATGTTCTTTTCTGGAGACACACAAACACTTTGATTTAATGACACCACAAAACCTCTCAGCTGCCCCATAAAATGTGAATAAAATGCCGCACAACGCCCTCAACCAACACAACCCCCACAACCAGCACAACTCCCACAACCAACACAACTCCCACAACCAGCACCACCCCCACAACCAACACAACCCCCACAACAAAGACAACCCCCACAACCAGCACAACTCCCACAACCAACACAACTCCCACAACCAGCACAACTCCCACAACCCCCACAACTCCCACAACCAACACAACTCCAACAACCAAAACAACCCCCACAACCAGCACAACTGCCACAACCAACACAACCCCCACAACCAGCACAACCCCCACAACCAACACAACCAGCACAACTCCCACAACCAACACAACCAGCACAACTCCCACAACCAACACAACTCCCACAACCAACACAACCCCCACAACCAGCACAACCAACACAACTCCCACAACCAGCACAACCCCAGCAACTAACACAACCCCCACAACCAGCACAACTCCAACAACCAACACAACCCCCACAACCAACACAACTCCAACAACCAACACAACCAGCATAACCACACAACCCCCACAACCGACACAACCCCCACAACCAGCACAACTCCCACAACCAACACAATCCCCACAACCAGCACAACTCCCACAACCAGCACAACTCCCACAACCAACACAACCAGCACAACTCCCACAACCAACACAACCCCCACAACCAGCACAACTCCCACAACCAACACAACCCCCACAACCAACACAACCCCCACAACCAGGACAACCAGCACAACCCCCACAACTAACACAACCCCCACAACCAGCACAACTCCCACAACCAGCACAACTCCCACAACCAACACAACCAGCACAACTCCCACAACCAACACAACCCCCACAACCAGCACAACTCCCACAACCAACACAACCCCCACAACCAACACAACCCCCACAACCAACACAACCCCCACAACCAGCACAACCCCCACAACCAACACAATCAGCACAACTCCCACAACCAACACAACCAGCACAACTCCCACAACCAACACAACTCCCACAGCCAACACAACCCCCACAACCAGCACAACCAACACAACTCCCACAACCAGCACAACCCCCACAACTAACACAACCCCCACAACCAGCACAACTCCAACAACCAACACAACCCCCACAACCAACACAACTCCCACAACCAACACAACCCCCACAACCAGCATAACCACACAACCCCCACAACCGACACAACCCCCACAACCAGCACAACTCCCACAACCAACACAACCCCCACAACCAGCACAACTCCCACAACCAGCACAACTCCCACAACCAACACAACCAGCACAACTCCCACAACCAACACAACCCCCACAACCAGCACAACTCCCACAACCAGCACAACTCCCACAACCAACACAACCAGCACAACTCCCACAACCAACACAACCCCCACAACCAACACAACTCCCACAACCAACACAACCCCCACAACCAACACAACCCCCACAACCAGCACAACCAGCACAACCCCCACAACTAACACAACCCCCACAACCAGCACAACTCCCACAACCAACACAACCCCCACAACCAACACAACTCCCACAACCAACACAACCCCCACAACCAACACAACCCCCACAACCAGCATAACCACACAACCCCCACAACCGACACAACCCCCACAACCAGCACAACTCCCACAACCAACACAACTCCCACAACCAGCACAACTCCCACAACCAACACAACGCCCACAACCAGCACAACTCCCACAACCAACACAACTCCCACAACCAACACAACCCCCACAACCAACACAACTCCCACTTTCAGCACAACTCCCACAACCAGCACAACTCCCACAACCAACACAACTCCCACAACCAAAACAACCCCCACAACCAGCACAAGCCCCCACAACCAACACAACTCCCACAACCCCCACAACCAGCACAACCCCCACAACTAACACAACCAGCACAACTCCCACAACCAGCACAACTCCCACAACCCCCACAACCAGCACAACTCCCACAACCAACACAACCAGCACAACTCCCACAACCAACACAACCCCCACAACCAACACAACTCCCACAACCCCCACAACCCCCACAACTCTCACAACCAACACAACTCCCACAACCAACACAACCCCCACAACCAACACAACTCCCACAACCAACACAACCTCCACAACTCCCACAACCAGCACAACCAACACAACTCCCACAACCAACACAACTCCCACAACCAGCACAACTCCCACAGCCAACAAAACCAGTATAACTCCCACATTCAACACAACTCAGTTTAAGTGAGTTTGGCTGAATTGCGGTTGTTTTTTTTTTTATTTGTTATGTACATAGTATTTTTAGAATGTATGTATATAGTACTTTTAGTGTTATAGAAGTATGGTGGCGGGGTTTAATTCCCTTGTGAAGTTAGCAGGCTGGGTTTTCTCCTTACCATGTGTGTTTTTGTTTTCCAGCTTTATTGGGTATTTCATCCCTTTTTTACGCAATAATGGCCTGAGGGCATTGCACTACCCCCTAAGGACTGCCAAAATACATATTCCCAAAGCACAATTAACTGAGGCAATTATGTTTGTTTAACACAATTTTATTAACGACTGATTACACTCCGAAGTCTCAAAAATCCTTGAATCTTTTATACACAAAGAAAACTTCAGTTACATTTCCTTTAACAAAGTTCTAAAATAAAGTAGTTTGTGTTTAAAACATTCAACGATCCTAGAGACTTCAGAGTGTTTTCAGTTATTAATAAAATAATGGCAAACATTGATAATTGCCTACATTGATAATTGCCTCAGGTCAAAACTGCATGAAAAAGGAATGAAATTCCCTAAAAAAGAACAAAAACAAGCACAAATATTAATGGTAAGGAGAAATCCAGTTACACAGTGGTGTGTAAACGATCGAATGATTTAATATTCAATAAACTACATGTGCAACACCCTTCCCCTTTTGAAAGAAACAAAACAAAACAGAAATAAAAATAAAATAACAGTGATAATGAGACGTTCGGTCAATATTACTGTTCATGTGCTACTGTTCATGTGCTCTGCTCTGTGACGATGGAATTATCAAGCCAGTAACGGAACCTACGGAATGGCTCTCCAATATTCTAGTCAAAGAGAAACCAAATGGAAAGTTGAGGATATGCATAGACCCAAGTCAGACGATCAACAAGGCGATTAAAAGACCGATCTACACCATCCAAACAATCTAACACGACGCCTTGGGGCGTGGACAGGGGTGACATCAGGGTCCATTTCGATATGCAAGGGGCTGCCTAGTGGTTCTCCGCGGCCTGGTCTGAACACGCTGGTGTAGCGTTCTAGAACGTCTTCCTTTGTAATCGTTCCAGGTTGGAGAGGTGAACGGGGCGTTGCTGTCTTACTATCGGTGCCCTCTCCGTCAACCGCATGAGTTTTGTCTGCATAGATCCTTAAATAGTGCAGGGCCTGTGCGTCTTGACCACTGAGAAGTGGTGGTTTTCCTTGTGGAACGTCCACTACTAGGAACTCTAAGATGTGTAGTTTTCCTTTCCTTTCGCAAGACAGAGTTACCTGACCCTTTGCCCACAAAGTCTGATCTCCATACGTGCTGATTGTGGTCTTTGTCTTTGAAATCTTAGCGCCGGGAAACAGCTTTCGCAACAAACTTTCAGGCATAGTATTGCACGTGGATGCAGTATCAATCTGAGCTCGTACAACTTTTGTTTTGCCACCGGTATCAAATGAAGATGGGCGAAGAATCTTCTTCCAGGCCTCTTGTCAGACCACGCTGTCTTCTCGCCATCGATCACAGAAGCCTCCTCACTCGGATCGCTTTCGACGAAATTCGACTGTTGATGTAATTTCTGATGACTTGCTCTGCTTTTGCAAGCAGGAGAGAAATGGCCCATGATTCCACATTTATTACATCTCTTGCCATATGCAGGACAGTGCTGCTGGCGAGGCTGTTAATGGCTGCCATTGCACCAATAACAAGGTGTTGATTGCCGGTGCACTTCCTTTCCAGCTTTCGGCTTGCTTGTGTAGTTCACCTGTTCTTGATTGCCTCTAGTGGTCTTCATCAATTGGTTGGTGTAGGTAGTGGCTTCAAAGCATTTCACAGTTTCGACCACTTCTTTCAAGGTAACCTTTGTTTGCGACACGTCGCGATGCCTGTGCCACGTTTAGCAATCAGTTTGACGCGAAGCGTTTCGGATCGCTAAACCAGCGATGAACTGGTCTCTCATGAGTTCGTCCGCAAAGTTCTCATACTCGCATTGTGTGCCCTGGTTACGGACTCTTCTTTATCACGAAGCGATCGACTCGCTCTTGTTCTGAATGAGGCCAAGGAATTTCTGTCGTTCGCCAGAAACCCCGATACTAGCGCCATAGAATTCTTTTAACGCAGCAACAACCAAGTGAGGTTTCTTCTGATTCTCTTCGGACAGCCCCAAGCTGTACTTGTATATCGACCTCGCTGCTGGAGAAAGGGATGCCTGTAGACAAGCAATCGCTTTGTCCGGTTTAGTCCATTTCTCCTCGTCACTTTCCTTCACTGGGTCGTACCAGTTGTGCATAACACAATAATCCACTAAAACTTCGATGTACACTTCCATGTCATGTTTATCGTCGCTCGTCGTTTTAAGAGACTGGAATGGAGAGCTAGGCGAAGCCATGATGCTTTAAAACGCTTTAAAAAACGGCTAAAACCGCCACTGCTGCCATCATTATTCAAGAAACTACATGTGCAACACCAGCTAGCTTAGCAAGCCGAGGGAATCAAACTTCGCCTCCATACTTATGTAACACTAAAATAACTATATTCACAATAATAGACCAAAAAAACAGGCACAATTCAGCCTAACTCACTTGAAAAGAGGTTGCGGGAGTTGTGGGGGTTGAGTTGGTTGTGGGGGTTGTGTTGGTTGTGGGAGTTGTGTTGGTTGTAAGGGTTGTGTTGGTTGTGGGAGTTGTGTTGGTTGTGGGGGTTGTGCTGGTTGTGGGAGTTGTGTTGGTTGTGGGAGTTGTGCTGGTTGTGGGAGTTGTGCTGGTTGTGGGGGTTGTGTTGGTTGTGGGAGTTGTGTTAGTTGTGCTGGTTGTGGGGGTTGTGCTAGTTGTGGGGGTTGTGTTGGTTGTGGGAGTTGTGTTGGTTGTGGGAGTTGTGCCGGTTGTGGGGGTTGTGGGAGTTGTGCTGGTTGTGGGAGTTGTGCTGGTTGTGGGAGTTGTGTTGGTTGTGGGAGTTGTGGGAGTTGTGCTGGTTGTGGGAGTTGTGTTAGTTGTGGGGGTTGTGCTGGTTGTGGGGGTTGTGTTGGTTGTGGGGGTTGTGTTTGTTGTGGGAGTTGTGCTGGTTGTGGGGGTTGTGTTGGTTGTGGGAGATGTGCTGGTTGTGGGAGTTGTGCTGGTTGTGGGAGTTGTTTGGGTTGTGGGGGTTGTGGGGGTTGTGTTGGTTGTGGGAGTTGTGCTGGGTGTGGGGGTTGTGTTAGTTGTGGGGGTTGTGTTAGTTGTGGGGGTTGTGCTGGTTGTGGGGGTTGTGTTGGTTGTGGGGGTTGTGTGGGTTGTGGGAGTTGTGGGGGTTGTGTTGGTTGTGGGAGTTGTGGGGATTGTGTTGGTTGTGAGAGTTGTGTTGGTTGTGGGAGTTGTGGGAGTTGTGGGGGTTGTGTTGGTTGTGGGGGTTGTGTTGGTTGTGGGAGTTGTGCTGGTTGTGGGAGTTGTGGGGGTTGTGTTGGTTGTGGGGGTTGCGTTGGTTATGGGGGTTGTGTTGGTTGTGGGAGTTGTGCTGGTTGTAGGAGTTGTGGGAGTTGTGTTAGTTGTGCTGGTTGTGGGGGTTGTGCTAGTTGTGGGGGTTGTGTTGGTTGTGGGGGTTGTGTTTGTTGTGGGAGTTGTGCTGGTTGTGGGGGTTGTGTTGGTTGTGGGATTTGTGCTGGTTGTGGGAGTTGTGCTGGTTGTGGGAGTTGTTTGGGTTGTGGGGGTTGTGGGGGTTGTGTTGGTTGTGGGATTTGTGCCGGTTGTGGGGGTTGTGGGAGTTGTGCTGGTTGTGGGAGTTGTGCTGGTTGTGGGAGTTGTGTTGGTTGTGGGAGTTGTGGGAGTTGTGCTGGTTGTGGGAGTTGTGTTAGTTGTGGGGGTTGTGCTGGTTGTGGGGGTTGTGTTGGTTGTGGGGGTTGTGTTTGTTGTGGGAGTTGTGCTGGTTGTGGGGGTTGTGTTGGTTGTGGGAGATGTGCTGGTTGTGGGAGTTGTGCTGGTTGTGGGAGTTGTTTGGGTTGTGGGGGTTGTGGGGGTTGTGTTGGTTGTGGGAGTTGTGCTGGGTGTGGGGGTTGTGTTAGTTGTGGGGGTTGTGTTAGTTGTGGGGGTTGTGCTGGTTGTGGGGGTTGTGTTGGTTGTGGGGGTTGTGTGGGTTGTGGGAGTTGTGGGGGTTGTGTTGGTTGTGGGAGTTGTGCTGGTTGTGGGAGTTGTGGGGATTGTGTTGGTTGTGAGAGTTGTGTTGGTTGTGGGAGTTGTGGGAGTTGTGGGGGTTGTGTTGGTTGTGGGGGTTGTGTTGGTTGTGGGAGTTGTGCTGGTTGTGGGAGTTGTGGGGGTTGTGTTGGTTGTGGGGGTTGCGTTGGTTATGGGGGTTGTGTTGGTTGTGGGAGTTGTGCTGGTTGTAGGAGTTGTGGGAGTTGTGTTAGTTGTGCTGGTTGTGGGGGTTGTGCTAGTTGTGGGGGTTGTGTTGGTTGTGGGGGTTGTGTTTGTTGTGGGAGTTGTGCTGGTTGTGGGGGTTGTGTTGGTTGTGGGATTTGTGCTGGTTGTGGGAGTTGTGCTGGTTGTGGGAGTTGTTTGGGTTGTGGGGGTTGTGGGGGTTGTGTTGGTTGTGGGATTTGTGCTGGTTGTGGGAGTTGTGCTGGTTGTGGGAGTTGTTTGGGTTGTGCTGGTTGTGGGGGTTGTGTTAGTTGTGGGGGTTGTGCTGGTTGTGTGAGTTGTGTTGGTTTTAGGGGTTGTGTGGGTTGTGGGGGTTGTGTTGGTTGTGGGAGTTGTGCTGGTTGTGGGAGTTGTGGGGGTTGTGTTGGTTGTGGGAGTTGTGGGGGTTGTGTTGGTTGTGGGGGTTGTGTTGGTTGTGGGAGTTGTGTTAGTTGTGCTGGTTGTGGGGGTTGTGCTAGTTGTGGGGGTTGTGTTGGTTGTGGGAGTTGTGCTGGTTGTGGGAGTTGTGGGGGTTGTGTTGGTTGTGGGAGTTGTGTTAGTTGTGCTGGTTGTGGGGGTTGTGCTAGTTGTGGGGGTTGTGTTGGTTGTGGGAGTTGTGGGGGTTGTGTTGGTTGTGGGGGTTGTGTTGGTTGTGGGAGTTGTGCTGGTTGTGGGAGTTGTGGGGGTTGTGTTGGTTGTGGGAGTTGTGTTAGTTGTGCTGGTTGTGAGGGTTAAAAGGTAAAGGTAAAGCAACTTTATTTATACACGGTTTGTGTTTAAAGCTAGAAGCTTGTGGGGCCGTGTATATGAAACAAATATTTTGGGTTGTGCTAGTTGTGGGGGTTGTGTTGGTTGTGGGAGTTGTGCTGGTTGTGGGAGTTGTGGGGGTTGTGTTGGTTGTGGGAGTTATGTTAGTTGTGCTGGTTGTGGGGGTTGTTCTAGTTGTGGGGGTTGTGTTGGCTGTGGGAGTTGTGCTGGTTGTGGGAGTTGTGGGGGTTGTTTTGGTTGTGGGAGTTGTGTTAGTTGTGCTGGTTGTGGGGGTTGTGCTAGTTGTGGGGGTTGTGTTGGTTGTGGGAGTTGTGGGGGTTGTGTTGGTTGTGGGGGTTGTGTTGGTTGTGGGAGTTGTGCTGGTTGTGGGAGTTGTGGGGGTTGTGTTGGTTGTGGGAGTTGTGGGGGTTGTGTTGGTTGTGGGGGTTGTGTTGGTTGTGGGAGTTGTGTTAGTTGTGCTGGTTGTGGGGGTTGTGCTAGTTGTGGGGGTTGTGTTGGTTGTGGGAGTTGTGCTGGTTGTGGGAGTTGTGGGGGTTGTGTTGGTTGTGGGAGTTGTGTTAGTTGTGCTGGTTGTGGGGGTTGTGCTAGTTGTGGGGGTTGTGTTGGTTGTGGGAGTTGTGGGGGTTGTGTTGGTTGTGGGGGTTGTGTTGGTTGTGGGAGTTGTGCTGGTTGTGGGAGTTGTGGGGGTTGTGTTGGTTGTGGGAGTTGTGTTAGTTGTGCTGGTTGTGGGGGTTAAAAGGTAAAGGTAAAGCAACTTTATTTATACACGGTTTGTGTTTAAAGCTAGAAGCTTGTGGGGCCGTGTATATGAAACAAATATTTTGGGTTGTGCTAGTTGTGGGGGTTGTGTTGGTTGTGGGAGTTGTGCTGGTTGTGGGAGTTGTGGGGGTTGTGTTGGTTGTGGGAGTTATGTTAGTTGTGCTGGTTGTGGGGGTTGTGCTAGTTGTGGGGGTTGTGTTGGTTGTGGGAGTTGTGGGGGTTGTGTTGGTTGTGGGGGTTGTGTTGGTTGTGGGAGTTGTGCTGGTTGTGGGAGTTGTGGGGGTTGTGTTGGTTGTGGGAGTTGTGTTAGTTGTGCTGGTTGTGGGGGTTGTGCTAGTTGTGGGGGTTGTGTTGGTTGTGGGAGTTGTGCTGGTTGTGGGGGTTGTGTTGGTTGTGGGAGTTGTGTTGGTTGTGGGAGTTGTGGGGGTTGGGTTGGTTGTGGGAGTTGTGTTGGTTGTGGGAGTTGTGTTAGTTGTGCTGGTTGTGGGGGTTGTGCTAGTTGTGGAGGTTGTGTTGGTTGTGGGAGTTGTGTTGGTTGTGGGAGTTGTGTCGGTTGTGGGGGTTGTGGGAGTTGTGCTGGTTGTGGGAGTTGTGTTGGTTGTGGGGGTTGTGCTGGTTGTGGGGGTTGTATTTGTTGTGGGAGTTGTGCTGGTTGTGGGGGTTGTGTTGGTTGTGGGAGTTGTGCTGGTTGTGGGAGTTTTGCTGGTTGTGAGAGTTGTGTTGGTTGTGGGAGTTGTGCTGGTTGTGGGAGTTGTGGGGGTTGTGGGAGTTGTGTTGGTTGTGCTGGTTGTGGGAGTTGTGCTGGTTGTGGGAGTTGTGTTGGTTGTGGGAGTTGTGTTGGCTGTGGGAGTTGTGCTGGTTGTGGGATTTGTGTTGGTTGTAGAGGTTGTGTTTGTTGTGGGAGTTGTGTTGGTTGTGCTAGTTGTTCTGGTTGTGGGAGTTGTGTTGGTTGTGGGGGTTGTGTTGGTTGTGAGAGTTGTGCTGGTTGTGGGAGTTGTGGGGGTTGTGGGAGTTGTGTTGGTTGTGCTGGTTCTGGGAGTTGTGCTGGTTGTGGGAGTTGTGTTGGCTGTGGGAGTTGTGTTGGCTGTGGGAGTTGTGTTGGTTGTGGGAGTTGTGCTGGTTGTGGGATTTGTGTTGGTTGTGGAGGTTGTGTTGGTTGTGGGAGTTGTGTTGGTTGTGGGAGTTGTGCTGGTTGTGGGAGTTGTGTTGGTTGTGGTGGTTGTGTTGGTTGTGGGAGTTGTGCTGGTTGTGGGCGTTGTGTTGGTTGTGGGAGTTGTGGGGGTTGTGTTGTATGTTGGAGTTGTGAGAGTTAGTATACTTAAGCATTACTAAATGTTCCATTAGGTTGCTGGTTTAAGAATCATATAGGTCGTTTCATTTTAAAATACTGAAGTGGATGTATTTGCGCTCACAGAAAGATGGCACTGTTGTTTTCACTTGTTAAATGCTTGCCTTAAAATATACTGGTTGTGGTAGTTGTGCACAACCCCAGGCACAACCGTTTTAAGTCTATCAAGAAACGTGCCAGGTGTACAGTGGAGATACACGAAGTTAACTTTTCGAGGCAAGAAATTGAAATAATTTGATCAAATGCACTCAAGTAATAAATTGGGTAGATTTAACGCGCGGTATTTCTACTCTAGTCCCTGGCCCTTCGACGTTTCTTTCGGAGCAAAAGACTTTCCATTCATTCACTCTGGTTCTCTATAAAACCCTAAATTTCTAGTATATATGTCGCATTAGCACAATGTCCGCTTGTTTGTGTCTTGATTGTTTCCAGCCTAATTTAAGGTGTTCACCAGGACACTAAAACTTTAAAAGTGTTATACATGTAACTCTGGTTTCGGCCGAGTAAGCATCTCGCTTTATCAGTCCTCCAGCAATTTATGTTTATTATGAACAAATAGCAACTTGCAACTATCACAGGAAGGCTGTAGCTCTAGTTCCAGCATTTAGAAATTTGTGGTTGTGCTGTTGCACCCGCGTGGGAGGGGGAGGGAACGGGAAGGCTCCGATCGAGGTCCAGCCCTTTACCCTTTATATACCATTTTTGACAAAAAAGGTAACCCTTTTAACAGAAAAGGATACTTCGCTCGTACACCTTCATTTGGGATATAAATGTCCGATATATACTAATGACAGTTCGATGTATGGTTTTCAGATGGTATACAGATCTAGACACCAAACACTTGAAATTAATACCACAATATATTCTAAAACGGAGTTGTCATAAGCTATAATATTCACAAGAATATTTTCAGCCTAAAATCGGCAGAAGAATAAGAACATTCAGCCTGGGCCGGAAAAACAATATTCTTATAAAATAGGAGTGTAGAGCTTTCATGAAAGGGGGAGCACCACCACATCGCATTAAAATATGTTGTGAATGACCCCGTTGGTGGGTCTCTTCGAGATATATTATTATTAAAGGAATAAGGAGTGCAGGAGCAATAAATGGAAGAGGTATGATCACAGATCGTAAAACAAATGTTCTCGCCTTGTGCCAGATAGTTCCGTCATCCTCAGAGAAGAAATAGTTTCCCATAAAGCTTCGAAGACTTACTGGGCTGGCTCCTTCCAGAATAATCTGACGGACGCCATCTTCTGTCATCTCTGTCGGCGACAAAAGACATAGAAGAGCAGGTGAGTAGTATAAGAAAACTGCCGAAAATACTGAACAGAAGCCATAGAAAACGGCAATCGGCCATCCATTTCGTTTAATTGTCGGACTTTTGGGAGTAGTGGTACTGCTTCCAGTTGATTTACTTATATTCAAACAAGGTCGTACATCATCCTTTTCTTCGGTATTGCAATCAATGCTATCAAATTGAATTCCAAGATCAGCAAGATGACCTCGAACGAATTTGGAAGAAGAACCACTGTAATACGTTGGCCTTGTAGCTGTTGTCGTTACAGGCATCAAAATACAAGTGGCTCTGATTTCTGTGCGTTTTTCGTTGGAATCCCCATTAAACATTAAATTCTCCCAGTTTTCCATAGCCTTCGCGAAAGCAGAACGATGTCTATTTGCCAGCCATATTTGCCAGTGTTCAGTGGCGTTTCCGCTAGAGTTGCGAGATGTTTGGTTCACGCATTTGTCGTCTACCTTGTTCTCGTACTTGACAATAAGTTGTATCAGTTTTCCTCTGACGATTGTGCTCTTCATTTCTTCCGTCAGATCAGACTCAATGACTGTACAATTCCAGCTACATCGGGTTTCATTGCTGATGCCATGGTTTTCACGTATGTTGTTATGATGCGATCGAGCAAGAGCCTGTGCGTGACAGAAAACTGCTAGCAAGATTGCAAACCATACTTGGCAATAAGCTGACAGCATTCTCGTAGATTGCAACGGACGCAATTAGAACTGCAATTGAAGATGAAGTGTGGTTAGGTTAAAATGATGTGAAAACTTTCTTTGAATTAGGAAAGGTTTATGCCGAATAAGCACAAAATTGACACGCTTGCGTGGTTGCTATTGTGCCTTTTGCAGCTGCTGTTTGTTTAATATGCAAACTGGCACTCGGCAGTGAAAGCGGGGTTTTTCCCTTTCTGTTACTTGCTTTTTTTTTGTCTGATTTTCAGGCCTGTTCAGTTGAAGCCATAAAGAAACGCTTGATGCAAACGCTCAACACCTAGCATTTTTATTAGGCGGTTTCTCCCATTTAACATCCGGGAGCCGAAAAACGGAGAACGTTCTCGGTTCCTTAAGTTTGTGAGCTCGTTTTGGAGGCATATGGACGTATTTGCTATTTTTGCTCATGTTACAGCTCTTCTTTTAACTGAGTTCATGCATATAGGGTTAGGGTTAGGGTTTAATAAACTGAAACTTGCGTGACAGGTACAGAAATAAGAGACGGTCATGTCAACAAATTCAACAAATTCTACCAAACAAGCACAACAAGCTGAAAATATAAAACTTTGCAGGAGAATTTTTATTCTGCAAATCGATACTCCCATAACGAGCAAAAACTAATTGATTTGCCTTTCGCGCGGATGCACGCTACATTTTATTAATTGTCACCTCGTTTCCGAGCAGCGGAAAAAGGTGTTAGTAAATATATTCAAAGGACGCTATTTTTTTCACATAGGCGTACGGGCAATTTTTTTACCAGGGGGGCGCGGTGAACCATTTCCCCAAAAAATTCTCGCAAGTTGCCCAAATTTTTACGAAAAAGTCGAAAAGAAACGAGGGTCATATACGATGCTCTGACATAGACCTACTTAGGAAGTGAAAATATTCTTACAAATGAATCTATCATATGAGCTCATAAAACACTTTAAAAGAAATAGCTGTCTCGGCCATTCCGACGGCCAAAGATATCAATGATACGATCCATGTCATTGTTGACTACAGAGTTGGCATATGCTCTTTCAATGTTAATAAGTGCGATGAACATTACTGACACGTTGTTGCCCCATGTTGTTGCGCAGGTATGCTTTCAATCTGCGCAACGCACTGAATGATTGTTCTGCTGAACACGATGTAGCAGGTATCACTGCAATGATATGTACTACAGAAACTCATCACGTGCTGGGCAACCACTGTCTCGTGTGAATTTAACTGGCTTTACCACGCCGACTTCAGGTTAAAATAGAAAAATGATATCTATCTCTTCAAAAAACAAAAACATGGAAACTTCTTTTAAAACTGGCTTTGCCCAAATTTCTTTTGCTGCCCAAAAAATCTGAGTTGCCCAAAATTTGCAATTCTGCAGCCCGCCCAGCCCACCCAGCTATATTTCCTACCATATGAATTCCTACTTTAAACAATAGTAGCAAAAACGAGAACGAATATTAAATCAAGAGAAACTAATTGATAGGTATTTCTAAAGACGAAAACAGGTATTGTCTCAACTGATGTACTCTAACGACTTCCTGACAGGATCATTCGATAACCAAACTGTTTATAATATATACGCATTTCCTACTCAGGCATAAACATGGTCATGTCATATTCAGTCCTCCTTATTTTTTCGGAAATAGCGCATTTTCTTTGATCTGCCGGAATTATCTTCGCGGAATTCAACATTCATAGTCAACCACCCCCTCCCCACACCCGCCCCCCCTAGCTGAAGGTGTCAATCCGCCACTGATATTGGCATACTCATTGTTTTTTCTTTTTGCTCATGCATGCAACAACAGTTTGATTTTGTTTATCTTATGAAACTCTTGCAATACCCTGCAATCAATCACGTCACGCAAGACTATTGAATTTCATTGAGCTTGAAGAAGGCATATCACAAACTCAACTTCAAGTTGACGGTAGATCATGGAACTTGAGCAGTGTCATGATTAATAAAGTTTATCGTCACATTCGGCTTGGAAGTAAGTGTGTAAATCCTTAACAGCCAGGCAGTTCAGAGTCAAAGTCATCCTTATGTAGCCATTGAGCATTACACGGTAACCAGCTCGATATTTTCTTGATCCACATAAAGTAACGATACTTCTTCGCCATCAGCGCCACGGTGGTCTAACCCTTGATTAGACACGGATGTTTCAGTTGCCGTTCCATTGATGTACTCTTGCACAATTATGGGAATCATTTCATCAGTAACCATAGCTTCAATCTTTTTCTGTCTGCCTCCGTCGAAATAAATTGCGACGATCTTGGGAAAAGATCCAGTGAGGAACGTTAGCAAAGCTTTCATGACTGGGGTAGCACCAACATTCAGTAGCATTGTGATTGAAAAAACCAGAAGGACAAAAGAGACAATTATAGTGATCTTTAAAAACAGTATGCATACACCTTCTCTGATAGGCATAAATTTCTCACATGCCATGTGAAAAAGTTCTTTAGGAATTTTCATCACGTTGTCTTTGCCTTCATCAGCGATTGATGTGTTTTCTTGTACCTGATAAATGTCAAGGGCCATCGCCCCGCACTTGTATTGTCGTGATTTCTTGTAATGTTTAAAGAGTGCAAGGGCGAGATCCTGGAATTTGTTAGTAAAGGAGCTGTAACTGCTCCACATATAATACAAGACAAGAACAATACAAGCCACATACGGAAGGCTTTCCTCAGAGAGCAAGAGTACAAACACCAACATAATCGCCATTAAAACTCCAAATCCTGCCAACAGCAGCACAAATCCTGCACCAAACAATGCTGGTATAGCGACCATGATGCACGCAAATGATAACAACAGTTTAATAAAACGATTACTAGAGTAAGCATTCAAAGGTTTAGGTCTGCCACCTAAGATTATAATGGGAGATGTACCTGCAATAGACATACCAACGACCAAAAGCATTGCTGTAAGCAGTGTAACAGTAACAGCAGGGATAGCGAACAAGAAAATGACGAACACAGACAAGCGAAGAAAAAATATAGTAGAACAATTATAAGCTGAGGGAAGCACAAGAAAAGACACCTTAAATAATTTTAAGAGACATCGAGTAAATGCCTGCCAACATTTCACTACAATTAATGGTTGGAGACGCAGATGATTTACAATTTCTTTAGGGAGAACTTCTTGACAGATAAGGGTCTTCGATTGAACACGCCTACAAACAAAGCAACGACGATTCGGCTTAGAGGACCTTGTAGTAAAGAACGATATGTAAAAACTCAGAACATAATAACATCCAAAATATACTGGCATACCTTTTTGGAATAAACGCGAAATATCGTAAAAATTGAGAGTTGGAAACACGTTGTTTCGTTGTAAGTAACCAGCAAATATGGCAGGACCTAGAAATAGAAATGGAAGAACTACAGCTCGTAGAAGAAACATTCTTGCTCTATGCCAGATGGTGTCTTCATCCAGGGAAAAGAAATAGTTTCCCATCAGGCTTCAAAAACTTACTGGGCTGGCTCCTTCCAGAACGATATGACGAACGCCATCTTCTGTGACCTCTGTCGGCGAGAAAAGACAAAGGAAAGTAGGAGAGTAATACATGAAAACTGCCACGAATACAAGACATAACCAAACTAAAATAGACGCCGGCCAAGTGCATCTATCTTGTTTGAATGCCGGACTTTCGATAGTGGAGGTACTGTTTCCGGTTGATTTACTTATGCTGAAACAAGGTTGTTCATGATCCTTTTTAGCGGTATTACAATCAATGCTATCAAATTGGACTCGTAAGGACATGGGAAAAGAACCACTGGAATACGTTGGCCTTGTAGCTGTTGTCGTTACAGGCTTTAAGAGCACATGTTCACAAGAATCAAACAATATCGAAAATTCTTGGCAAGTGCCGAAAAATGGATTTCGCTTATATTCTTACCACAGGCAGGTCTTTGTAAGAAACAAATACCAGTATACTTAGTTTGGCTGAATATCGATTTGTTTTCGAGAAAATCGATAATCCTTGAAAACCGCCATATTGCCACTTTCGGAGCTCAAAATTCATGCCGAGTTTCGTAGCTTCGCGTGAAAAAATAAAGCACTCTGAAAGGAAAATACCGGCCAAATGTTGTAGAATGACATCAAATAAGTACGTGGAAAGCAATTTTAGTCCTTCGTGTCCTTTTATTTACAAAATATAATTAAATTTATTTGACAACCTTTTAATGGGGTTCAAAATTGGTCAAACTTATCGTCTAATTTAAGTACGTGCGAAGCGAAATAATTGGTCAAAAATTCGGTATTTGCAAGTCAAAGGACTGTTCTTTACGACTTCAGAAGGATTAGCTGGGGAAATGATTTCGTGCGATGTTTTCGAATTTCGAAGTTGCCTAAAATTCGTCAATTAGTAATCGTGGAGATACCGCCGTTTATGTAAACATTTCACGCAAAGGTCGAATTCTTCCCGACGCGAACTTAACTGTGTCTAATAAAAACGTAGAAATGCTTACCTTGATGTTGCTGACGCATTTTAAGCGTTGTATTCTTCACGATAAAACCCAAGCCCGCGGTGAAGTTAGTTAACCGATTTTCCTGACGCCATGTGTCATTAATTTCCTTGTCTTGAAGTGTCATCTCTTTTTCATTCCTTCTTGAAAATTAAACACTTCAGTCTCAAGTGATCAACGTAACAGCCATGCATAGTATTTTTGCTTTAAATCAGCTTCGAACTGAGAAGCAGAGGCAGATAAACCGATTCAGTGGCAAACCGTCATTTCAAAAACCGCCATTTGTCCCGAGGCAGCTAATTTATTCACAAGGACAATTTCACCAGAAATTGACAACCACTGCCGTGACAAAGTAAGAAGCAAGCACCGTAGCTTTTTGGTATCTGGTTAAGGTATTTTGTTGTTGTTATTTAAATTTGAACTTACAATGACACACAGCTGGACTGAGCAGATAAAGAAATTTCAATCAGTTCAAATAAACCACCGTTTGCAAAAGTTGCTAAATGGTTGCGTGTAAACGCCTTTTACTTCCTGGCCGGAAGTTCTTCTGTTGAGTTGCTTCGCTTTTCCTCACTTTTAAAATTCATATCATGGCACTTCCTTTTTAAGTTGAAACGCAAAAAGAGATAAAATAAAAGTCTTATTGTTGCCGTTAGATCGGCCGTCCGTCAATACTCAAGGATCATCCTGTAGAATCCAGCCTGAATAAGATCGATTTTGGGGGAGGGGGTGGTTAGCGGTGGAGAAGGTGTTCCCGCCTGAGCTGCTGTGTGCGGTAGTTGCCTCGCCTCCTCACTTACGAAAATAGTATTGCGTTGACATAACGTGTAGACAACAATTACCTAAAAAGACTGCATTAGTCACGGCAAGTTTCATTTCACATTTCATAGCACGTTGATTTGTTCTAGGCTGTCAGCAAAACAAATACCCGTAGTGGTCATAATCACCCGCTGTAAAACGGATTTAAGTGAGGCAACGATTCCGTATTATACCTCACCCAGAGAATCGGGAAACGTGAACATTGAATGTCATTAATACCCCCACTCGCTGGACGTGTGGTGACGCCAGCTCAGGCATGTGCAAATAAATACCATTCTATATTCCCACGACGTTTCAAAAACGCAACGACGTTTTACTCTAGAATACCTCAACTTGGTATTTTTACCCTGCTACTAGCATTATATTACACACCTTTGCCAGAGTAGCTAGTAAAACGGTAGTGTTTCTTTTGGTATCACAGGAAATAATGATCTGGGCTATAGCTGTTCCGATCAGGTGGGCCGGCATATTAAATAGGTTTTGCTTACTTCACGACTGAAATAATCATTAGCATAAATACAAAAACTCGACAACAAAATGCTATCATTTATAACCAAACGCGGTTTGGTTCCTTGGCATTGCTCATTACGTAGATAGACGTCTTTTGTGCTAATTCTGGCACTGATTTCACTAAGGTCAATCACCAGCCAAATATTATACTCCTAAAAATTGCCGGGTATAAACGACTGCTTGGGAATCTGATTCCAATCCCGTACGGTGGGGGTGGGGGGGGGGGGGGGGGGTGTTGAAAAGATAAAAAATTTATACAAAACAATCAAAAGACTGTGACCGGCCGATTACACGGACGACTACCTTCCTTGCCAGGATTATCGGAGAAAGCCGCAACAGTTTGGCACTATAGTGAGAAGTTCTAATCTTTAGGTTTGGTTAATCGTTTTCAAATAATTCATCATAATTCATCATTCTTTCGATTTCTTTTCCACTCATCCACCCTGCATGTTATTTTAATATTTGTGTTTTTAAAACTGTCTGAACGCACACACTCATTTCTGAACATTTCAGAATTTTTTTAGAATGAAAATTACTTTCCAAAGAGCTAATATTGAAGGCAAATGTTAATAATTAAGAATTATTATTTGATTAATCCTACTATTTTTGATATATCACTTTTATGTAATTTATGGATATGTACATATTTTGTATTTATTTTGGCTTTTATTTATAGTTGATGTGATGTCTTACAAGATTTTATCAACTTAATAAATATAGATGAAAATGCATCCCACCTCAGAAATGATGTCAAAATGCACGAAATGGCACTTGAGAGAACCCAAATTTGCAAAATTTTCTGGGAGGGCAAGCACGAAGACCCCCCAGAGGCTCGTTCCTTCGGAACTCGTGCAAGCGCCTCCGGCGTTAAAATACCTCCCAAAACATAAAAGAACCCCCCTCAACAGAATCCACCCTTAGGGCCTGAATTTACCTTATATATCGCTTACTTATATCGCTTTTACGACTTAACACATTGCCCTTCTCAGGACTTGAACCAATTTCGTATTCCCCATTAGCGCTTATGGTCACCCGCGCAACCCTCCCCATACATTCGAATAGCGTGTAACAACGAACTCGCATTTATTAGGCTTAAGTAGTTATAGCCGAAACGTCTACGAAACAATGTAAAAAGAGTCAGTGACAATCCGTCTAACGTGAAATATGTCAACTCCCCACTCACAGACTACAAGTATTCGTTATTTAAAGTATTTCGCATCTATGGTGCATCACTGAATTACAAGGCTAATAACCAGGGTGTTGATGTTGGGTACCCTCCCACTGCATCCCCCTATTGAAACTTATTCAGGCTGGACTCCACGGGATGATTCTTGAATATTGACTGTAGAGTGATCAAACGGCAGCAATAAAGCTTTTTTATCTCTTTGTTGCTTTAATCTGAAAAGGAAGATCTTGGAAAATAACGATATGAATTGAATAAGGAAAAGCGAAGCACTTCCGGCACGGAAGTAAAAGGCGTTTACACGCAACCATTTTGCAAACGGTGGTCTATTTGAACTGACTTAAATTTCTTTATCTGGTCAGTCCAACTGTGTGTAATTTTAAGGTCAAATTTAAATAACAACAGCAAAATACCTTAACCAGATACCAAAAAGGTACGGTGCTTGCTTCTTACTTTGTCACGGCAGTGGTTGTCAATTTCAGGTGAAATTGTCCTTGTGAATAAATTAGCTGCCACGGGACAAATGGCGGTTTTTGAAATGACGGTTTGTCTCCTGAACCGGTTTATCTGCCTCTGCTTCTCAGTTCGAAGCTGATTTAAAGCAAAAATAGTATGCATGGCTGTTACGTTGATCACTTGAGACTGGAGTGTTTTCAAGAACGAATGAAAAAGATGACACTTCAAGACGAGGAAATTAATGACACATGGCGTCAGGAAAATCTTTTAACTAACTTCACCGCGGGCTTGGGTTTTATCGTGAATGAAGAATATAACGCTTAAAATGCGTCAGCAACATCAAGGTAAGCATGTCTACGTTTTTATTAGACACAGTTAAGTTCGCGTCGGGAAGAATTCAACCTTTGCGTGAAATGTTTACATAAACGGCGGTATCTCCACGATTACTAATTGACGAATTTTAGGCAACTTCGAAATTCGAAAACATGGCACGAAATCATTTCCCCAGCTAATCCTTCTAAAGTCGTAAAGAACAGTCCTTTGACTTGCAAATACCGAATTTTTGACCAATTATTTCGCTTCGCACATACTTAAATTAGACGATAAGTTTGACCAATTTTGAACCCTATTAAAAGGTTGTCAAATAAATTTAATTATATTTTGTAAATAAAATGACACGAAGGACTAAAATTGCTTTCCACGTACTTATTTGATGTCATTCTACAACATTTGGCCGGTATTTTCCTTCCAGAGTGCTTTATCTTTTCACGCGAAGCTACGAAACTCGGCATAAATTTTGAGCTCCGAAAGTGGCAATATGGCGGTTTTCAAGGATTATCGATTTTCTCGAAAACAAATCGATATTCAGCCAAACTAAGTCTGCTGGTATTTGTTTCTCACAAAGGCCTACCTATGGTAAGAATATAAGCGAAATCCATTTTTCGACACTTGCCGTCTTTTGTCTGACCGTTGGTAACATTGGCTCTTAAGGTGCATGTTCATCTGACTTCTTTGCGTTCTTCATTTAAATCCGCACAAAGCATCAAATTCGTCCAGCTTTCCATGGCCATCACCTTCGCAAAAGCGGAACGTGGTTGATTTGCCAGCCATATTTGCCAGTGTTCAGTTGCGTTTCCGCTAGAGTTGCGAGATGTTTGGTTCATGCATTTGTCGTCTACCTTGTTCTCGTACTTGACAACGAGTTGAATCAATTTTCCGGCGGCGATTGTGTTCTTCATTTCTTCCGTCAGATCAGACTGAATGACTGTACAATTCCACGTACATCGGGTTTCATTGCTGATGCCATGGTTTTCACGTATGTTGCTATGATGCGATCGAGCAAGAGCCTGTGCGTGACAGAAAACTGCTAGCAAGAGGGCAAAACATACTTGGCAATAAATTGACAGCATTCTCGTAGATTGCAACGGACGCAATTGAAGCTGAAGTGTGGTTAGGTGATGCGAGGTGAAGTGATGCGAAAACTTTCAGCTTCACTTTGAATGAGGAAAGGTTTATGCCAAATAAGCACAAAATTGACACGATTGCGTGGTTGTTATTGTGCCTTTTGCAGCTGCTGTTTGTTAAATATACAAACTGAAAATGAAAGTCAAATATGATTTCCGGAAGTGATTGGGGGCACGGCACGCGGCGGTGGAAGCGGGGTGGGGAGGGGGGCTGGGGGATGGCGACGGACAAAAACTGGAAGTGGGGGTGTGCTGCGTGTGTCGCTTTACATTTCTTTAGCTCTTAGTTTATCTTGATCTTTTTATCAACTGTTTAAAATGGATTGATTAATTATCAGTTTTATTTTTTGAATTGTATTAGTTGTAATTTTGACACCAATCAATGGCGTTTATCTTCTTTTTTCCCTCTCTGTTACTTGCTTTTTTTGGTCTGATTTTCAGGCCTGTTCAGTTGAAGCCATAAAGAAACGCTTCGTGCAAACAGATCGAAATGCTTGTAGAGGCCCGCGCTCATCACCTAGCATTTTTAGTGTGCAGTTTCTCCCATGTAACATCCGGGAGCCGAAATCTCGGTACGTAAGTTGAAGTTGTAGGTTTGTGAGCTCGTTTTGGAAGCATATTTCGCCAAGTTTTTTTATCCCCTTGGACTTGTTACCTATCGTCGGTACTTGGTAAGCAATGTTTTTAATTATGTCAGCAATGTTTGCGATCTTCTTTTAGTTTTATCGTTATTTTCGCTTCCCTAGCCGTCCACGAGTTGTCTTGTAATTTGAGTAATTATATTACTTTCAGAATAAAACAGAGTTTGTACGATATCACGAGCCTTCTCGTCACTGTCACCTCTTCGTCGCATTCTTACTGACAAAAAATTGGAATAGACCTCGCCTCGGGCGCCTTTTCAATGTTTATGAAGCAGGTTTTCAAAAAATCATACTTTTTTAATATCAGGTAAAATATATACATGAGCTACTATTCGATATCTAATAAAATGCTAGGCTAATACTTTAAAACAAGCGAATCACTATTTACAAGATATCTCTAAAGCAAGTTAGTGACAATACAATCACTTCCAGGAAATATGCAAAAATTGTGTTCCTAAAAATAATCAACAATGTTAACATATATTCAAATTGTTTGGGCAAACAATTTGCAAAAAACTTAAATTTGTTTGCAAAACAATAACAACTATATCAAAGCATTCAATTTCAAATCTGTTCATCACATTAAGTAATGCTATTTAATTCCTAAAAATTAATAATCATTAATATCAACCTAGCCTCTACTTGACTCGGTAGAAGCTAAACAATGTGACAAATCAAGAGAAATCTTGGTTCCCTTGCAAATGATACTGTAAGCTATATCCTTACAAGTTGGTTCGCTTGATATCCAAACATAATAATATATAAACCAGGCATAGACTGGCTCTAGGATAAACAGCCAAGGGGATAACTAAACGTGGACATACAATTGTACTTGAGTTTTGCCTCATACAATGTCAGTTTTCATTTTGAGATCTCAGCAATGATGCCTAGTAAAATTTGTATCAGTTAAATGAGTCTTGCACACAAGACTTTTGAAGAACAGTGAGCCGGGTGAATACACATATTACATTCCTAAAATAACATACAGGATTAAAATAGAGGTTAATTAGGTTTCGTCATACAATTTGGCCCAAAAAAAAGGATAATAATAATTTAATCTTACTCGGCGCAAATTAACATAGGCATTTGATCAAACGCGCCTTATGACAAATTAATTAAAAACATAAAAATTTACAATAACTTTCCTAGAGAAGTCATGCTAAAAGAGGCTCTAGCTGTAACAAGCAAATGCTTTCTTAAACAAGTACGTCTTAATTGCTCGTTCAATGGGGGAGAAGATCCTTCACAGTTAATGAGTTTACGGTCAATCCAATCAGGGTCCTTATACGTTTATCAGCGCTGTGCTCTCCTCATTCTCATTAAATAATATCATTTCTGTATCTGCATCACAGTTTTCCTGCCTATTGTTCAACCCAGACGTTCCACTGGTTCTTCTGATGTATTCTCGCACAATTTTAGGAATCTTTTCGTCAGCAATCATAGCTTCAATTCCTTTCTGCCTTCCTCCATCAATGTAAATGGTGGTGATCTTGGGAAAAGATCCAGTTAGAAACGTCAATATAGCTTTCATGAAAGGGGTAGAATCATCACTTTTCAACATTATGAATGAAAATGCAAGGAGAACGAAAGACGCAATTATTGTGATCTTCAAAATCATTTTGCAGACACCTTCTCTGATGGGCTTTAGTTCTTCGCATGCCATGTGGAAAAGCCTTTTTGGAATTTTCATCTCATCATCCTCGAAGTCAGCAGTGATGTTCAATCGCACTTGGTCTGTGCTTACAGCCATGGCAACAAACCTGTCATGTCGCGATTTCTTGTAATATTTAAAAAGCGCAAAAGCCAGATCCTGGTAGCTGTTAGTCACGGAGCTGTAGCTACTCCACACATAGTACAAAACAAGGACAAAACAGGCCACATACGGAAGGCTTTCCTCAGAGAACAAAAGTTCAAAACCTGAAAGTAAGAGATGTAAAGTACCAAGGCCTGCGGAGGCTATCACAAGACTCAATCCGACAGCTCCTAGAACAGTGACGTAGTAACGCATAATCCATACGATAATACATGGTGCATTGATCGCCGAGAAACGAGCGTTGCATAGCTTAACAATGGGAGATGAAAGTACAATACCATTGAAAGCTAGTAAAAGGGTTAATATAGACAATATCATAGTTACAGGAGGTACAGTAGACAAAAAAACGATAATTAAAGGAAAACGGAGCAAATTTAGAAAAGAAAATTCGCTTGATGGAAATAAAATTAAAGTCAATTTTAAATAACGTAACATACAATGAATAAACAGCTGCCAACACTTCACTAAAATCAATGGCTGTAGGCGTAAATGATTTATAATTAGAAGAGGAAGCTCATCTTGACAGCTAAATATCTTAGGTCTAACGTGCTTGCAAACGGAGCATGGTTTCGCTTGGACCAACATCATCGTGAAAAACGATATGTAAAAAGCCTTTATAATATAACAAACACAACATACCATTAAAAGCACGAAAAAATTATTTTTAAGAAAGCTGAGGAGATTTACATGTGAATCAGCACAAATTGCAATAACAAGAAATGGAAGAGGCATGATGACAACTCGAAAAATAAATGTTCTCACTTTGTGCCAGATAGTTCCGTCATCCTCGGAAAAGAAATAGTTCCCGATCAGGCTTTGAAAGCTTACTGGGCTGACCCCTTCCAGAATTATGTGACGAGCGCCATCTTCTGTGACCTCTGTCGGCAAGAAAAGACAAAGGAAGGCAGGGGAGTAGTGTACGAAAACTGTCAAGAATACTATGCAGAAGCCATACAAAACAGCCACCGGCCATCCACCCCGTTCAAATGGGCTTGTAGAATTAGTGCTGCTGTTTTCAGTTGAGTTGGTGATGTTAATACAAGGTTGTAAATTTTCCGTCTTCTCTGTATGGCAATTGACAGTGGTATTTAACTCGACTCCAAGAGCAGCTAGATGACCTCGAGAAAACATGGGAAACTGACCGCTGTTATATTCCGAGGCTGTAGCTGTTGTCCCTGAAGGCCTTAACGTACACAACGCTTTGAATTCTTTGTGTTCTTTATTTGAATCGGTATCGAACATCATATTCTCCAAGCTTTCCATTACCTTCGCGAAAGTGGAGAGTTGTTTGCTTTGCAGCCATATTTGCCAGTGTTCTGTGGCGTTTCTGCTCGAGTTGCGAGACGTTTCGTTCACGCATCTGTCGTCTACCTTGTTCTCGTACTTGACAACGAGCTCAATTAATTTTCCCCTGGCGATTGTGGTCTTAATTTCATCCATCTCGTTGACTGTACAATTCCAGCTACATCGGGTTTCATTGCCAAAGCCATGGTTTGCAAGCGTGGTGTTTTGATTCGATCGATCCAAAGCCTGTGCGTGACAGAGCACTGCTAGCAAGGCGGCAAAACATACTTGCGAATGAACCGACAACATTCTCGTAGATTACAACCGACACAGATGAAACTGAACTGTTACTAGGATAAGGTAAGGCTAAAACTGTCAGCTTGACATTGAATTACAAACAGTATATTCCGAATAACCACAAATATGCCGAATAAGCACAAAATTCGCCTGAGTGGTTTCTATTGTGTGTTTTTGCAGCTATCAGTTTATATTGAAACTGAAACTGAAAGTCAAACACGATACCCGGAAGTGATGGGGGGACTGGGGTGAGGAACAAACGAAAAGTGGGAGAGTGGGTGTGTGGCGTGTGTCAAACAACAGCGAAACTGAATGGCAAATATCTTCCTCGTTGATTTCCCAGTTACGTCTGTTTTGTTTCGGTCTGAATTTTGAGGCATATTGGAGCCATGAATAAAGTAACGCTTGGTGCAAACAGATCGAAAATTTTATGAAACAGGCTTTAAAAAAATCAGCTATGTATATCAATAATATATTAAAAAGCGACTATTGAACAAACAATTGTCAACAACGTGCTAGTTTGAATGGATTTCGATGGGTTTTACATACTCAGACAAGAGGTTACAACATAAGCTCTATTTAGCCCTCCCCCCCTCTCCCCTCGGGGGGAGGGGGGAGGGGGATGTGGGGTTTATTCCTTTTTGAGACCTTTTGCGAGGAGAGGGGTTAACAGTGAGTGGCTTATCAAATCTTAAATCATATATCAGTTAGGGTACACATAAAAGCAATGAAGCGGGCTTTTAACGTTTCAGTGTTGCTTGGTAGCACATTATTTTTAAAACATAGCGGCAACACTACTTCATTGTGTTGGATCCCGGCGATATCAATCAATGAAAATCAATCATTGATTGCAATCAATATAATCAATAGTAATCAATAATAATTCATTGATTATTATTGATTGGTTCAACCAATCAATAAAAATCTATACTCACTCACCAAATTGTCTTAATTGCTATTGATTATTATTGATTTTTATAGATAATCAATAACTGATTACGCAACTTTATGGTGCGTGGTAGCATGGACGTGCATCATAAATCACGGACACATTTATCGGTCCAGAGGGTAATTCGATTGCATAAGTTTTTCCCGTGCTTTGATAATTCCGTGCATGTACAGTAAAGTCAAGAATGATCCCGTGTACTATGTTTCTTCGACGAATGACATAAAAGAAAACTCATGTTACACATTGTTTTTTCTTTTCTTGCGCTGTTTTCGCTTTGCTTAGATTTTTCTAGCAATCGCTGTATTATGGTGTTGTTGCACTCTCTAATATACCAGCCCCCCGGGCCCGGGGGGGGGTCACTCCCATATATGGGCTATAAAAAATTATAGGTATGTGCCGCGGGATAGGGTATGGTTTTTGAGGTTCTCGGTCCTTAAATAGGGTATCATTTTTGCTCCTTTTGGCATTGTGTTTCCGGTGTTATCCTTACATAGGGTACCTAAATTCTATCAGCTAAAATAAATGCCCAACTAAATGTAACAAAAAATGGTCTGTTTAAACTATAAACTATCAACTAGTAGCAAAGCGATTTTGTAAAGATTTGTGTTTTGCCGTGAGCGGTTAGGCGTTATTTGGATCGTCACCCAACGCTTCTCCTCCCCTTGAATAGGGTGTCATTTTTCGGGTTTGGGCCTTAAAAAGGGTATCAATTTTCGTTTTCTTTATCCTTAAATAGGGTCCGGGTTTAAGAACCTTCGCGGCACACCCCTATCCGAAATTTATGGGAGTACCCCCCCCCCCCCCCCCCCGGGTATACCAGGCATGTGTTCTGAGTGCTGTAGAGTGTCTTGTTTACGCTTCTCTGAAAGCACACGACATTTGCCTTTTAATTATTATTCTGTTATCTTCCCTTTCGGTTGTACAGGTGAATGTTCTGGGTGTATGTTTTTGGCCTATATTCAGGCGGCATAGAAATGATTTGTTCTAGTGACATTATATAAATGTTGAGTATCTGAGTATAGCCACAGTTGTGATCATTATAGAAACACTTGGATTGATTTGGTTCTTGTACTGCAATTTACTATTAGACAAAATTTGTTGATGTTCGATCACTGTTAACTGCAAATAAAAAATATCTCTTCCTTTTTAATTTCTGTGATCAACTAATGAACAAGTGCTCGTTGAAAGTAACTGGGTGCCGCACCTTGACCTGTGGACTGAAGAAAGTAGATTTATTAACAGTTTATACCGGTAACACGTTCTTGTTTCGAGACAATGAAACATTTTAGTAAGTAGTAAGCTTTTAATTTGATTTGATTTGTAATAACATAAAGCTAAGCAAATAAAGTTTAAAACAGAGTAAAACTAAATGGATGCTGTTTGGAACTAGGCAAAAACTAGAACACTGTCCAGACTATAAAATAGAGCTTCATGGGAAAAACATTGACAGAGTATCAAGCCTCTGTTACTTAGGGGACACGTAACACTAGATGAGAATCTTTCATGGAACGAACATGTAGAATTGATTTGTAAGAGAGTAAGAAAGCGTCTCGGCCTGCTGTCCCGCATACGACCCTACTTTACTCTAAAAGCTGCTAAATGCGTGTATAATTGTTTAGTTCAGCCGATTTTTGATTACACTAACACGGTATGGGATGGGCTGTCAATCGGTTGCAGTAACAGCTTGCAACGTCTGCAAAACAGAGCAGCACGCATTATACAAAGGAGGGCAACAACCGAAGGATCTTTTAAAATGTTAGGGTGGGTGGATTTGGAAACCCAAAGAAAAGCCCACAAATGCATATTTTATTTTTTTAGTTTTTAAATGTTTAAATAATTTAGCTCCTCCATATTTGTCGGATTATTTTATTAGAAATTGCAACGTTCATTCTTACAACACGAGGAAAAGGAACGACATGCACTTGCCGAAACCCAAGTTAACGCTAGGGAAAAGGACTTTCAGATACTCTGGTGCGCTTCATTTTAATAATTTACCCACTACAATAAAAGAAGCAACATCGCTCCCCATTTTTAAAAATCTTCTTAGACTTTATTTTAGGGAGTAGTTTTTATTTTATTTTTAAAATAATTATATTTCATTTGTATTTTTAAGCGCTTTTTACCCGTTTTTTTATAATTGTAAATATTAATTTTTATATATAGGAATTTAATGTAGTCTTAATTTACGCAGGGCCCCTTTTGATAACAGCCAAGTGCTGATTGGGCCACCCTGCCTAAATAAAGTTGACCTTACCTTTTAGTGAATGGTTTGTTAGTTCATATGGTGCATTTATTGAAAATAAATAATCAATTTCATAATCAATAAAAATCAATATCAATCAATAATAATAAATGATAATCAATAAAAATCGATACTCACTCAACTTTTAGGCATTGATTTTTATTGATTTCCAATACCAATCAGTTAATTGTTATTGATTATTATTGATTTCATTGATTCTCATTGATTGATATCGCCGGGTGTTGGATGAATTTTAAAAGCGTAAAGTTGCCTTGTTTCCTTGCTAACAATAGTCATGATTTATCAACTATGGAAGGGAAGAGACGGGGTATTTATTAAATAAAATGAGGCGGGGTGTTTATTAGAGCCGGTAGGATTCAAAAGAGGTTAAGCTACTAGGATTGAGGCACTTTATATTAACGGCGTTATTATCAAAACGTCGACTTTAAATTGCATGTTATAAAATACATAACTCTTTTGGATATGAGGGAACGTTTCGAAACTTTGAAGTTCAGCGGTTTCATCTTTTTGATACGACAATGACCGTTTTATCAACCCTGCGGCTATGCTGTAATGAGCGTTGCCATTGTCTCATAAATTTGCCCATTCCAACAAATTTGGCCACTTAAATAAAAATGGTAACACATGCTTCGAGAGGTTTGGGTGTCGTAAGCATGACGTAGATAGTGGTACCGTTGTTGTTTTCCTGTTTTTAATTTATCTTCTCTTGCTATCTTGATAAGCAGGTGGAGCTGAATAGAAGGACTTTGATCTAGACAAATTGTCTTATTAGAAAACAGGCTTAAAATAGATAGGGAGAGTCGGCTTTAATCAAATTTTGCTGTCACTAAGAGTTTCATTTTCCCACTGGCATGAGCTCACATATTTCAGGGAAATGATCGAAATATTCTAGTGGATGTACCACATGAACGAGAATGGAAACAAAAAATGTACAGAGGAGAGCTCGGTATCTTCTTTCGTCCTTCTTCCTTCTTTGGTCACTCAACCGGAACAGAAAAACCCTAAAACTCAAACGACGCATAGATTTCAAAATTAAAATCAGTGCCAATAGATGAAGAACGTGGACATGCTTAACATGAAGTATAGTTTTTTGACTCTAATGCGCATGCGCATTAGACTCTATGTAGTAGAAAAAAAGCTGTTAGCAATCCCAAGGGAATGGTTCGGGATCGATAATCGTCCGGTGTAATTGTGCTTAAACAATAGCCCGCCTCATTGCGGGCTTGGTGCGGTGATCGTAATCCAATCAGAAAGCAAGGGTGTTGTTAACGAAGCAATGGTCGAACGGAGCTCGAGCACGACACGCACTTGTAAAAGAAATTGTCATGTATGTGATTGGAATAATTTTTTTACAGTGCAAAATAATATGAATCCTCGTTTTCAAGTGTGAAGCGACTGAAAATGTTCTCCTTCAAGCTGCATGTTTTTTTTTTATAATCCCTTGGAAACGTAACGTGAAATCGACATCTTTTGATGAAAAAAATCCGGACGTGACATTTGTGTTCACAAGCAAAAAATAACTTTGAAAAAAATGAAAAATTAAATAAGATGGTAGTCAGCAATTGATTGTTCAATTCAACTGAAGCAGGATTTCATTCACAGAATGCAACTTTCATTAAAAAGAGTTTTGTTTTCACCATTGAAGATTCAATCTAGAGCTTGAAAACAAGACAGTGTAATCAAATTACATTTCGCGCGAAATTTGCATAAATATTGAAACTTGCCATAAAGTAGTTAAGACAGAATGAAAACTCGCTTTAATAGTTATTGAATTGTGATCTGATTGTTATTTCCATGCATTGACTATTTGAAAGCTGTTCTCAGTCATGAAAACAAAACTCTTTCATTCAACTGCTTGCAGTGTTTAAAGACGTGAAAATATTTCGCTTAATTAAATTACATTCTGCACGCAATGTTTTCTTTGCTCTTCTGTGTCGAAACGTTAAGGGAATTGAAATCTTTGTTGAGCAGTATTGCATAAATTGCAAAGGAATTGAAAAAAAATATATTTTGGCTTATTTTGATGGGATTTAGGATATTTAGAATACTGAATAAGCGGCTGTATCTTGTCTATCTATGGGGCCGACCATTATTTTTTTGGAAGCTGGGGATGAAAATTTTTCCAAGACAAACAATTTTTTTTTCTGTTCTGCTGTCATCGTTGTTAGTGAAAACATTTTTTTCCGGTGTCATCTTCCTGCAGATGATTTTTTTGATGCCTGCAAAAAAATTAGTTGGGCTTTTTTTTGCTAAAACAAATTTTTCAGGTTACCCCCAGTAATCGAAAGATTTTACTTTTTATTTTTTTATTTATATATCTTCATCATCGTAGTTCATCCTGTGTTGCGCGCTTGCGGTCGAAGCGTGCCATGAAGGTGAAGATCAGCCAGGACTTATTTTGCACAGGTTATTTTCTTGCACTATAACACTTGCTTGGGCGTTTGACGAGTCGTCGTCGCGGTAGATGAAAGCTTATGTGTGTATTTATATAGTCAACTGAAAAACAATGAATACATACAAGTAACTATTAGACTTCATACTTCTTACTGTATCTTGAAACGACAAAACTTACAATTTGTGTTCCTTGTGTGTTGTAAGTCCTTGGTTCTTGACTAAACTCCGTGTCGTGTCGGTTAACGGTTTTTCTAAAAAGATAACGTCCTTTTTGAATATATTACTAGCACCTCGTTTTCGAGCGGCGCGAAAAAAGGTGACAATTAATAAATGCGGGTGAATCCGCGCGAAATGCAAATCATCCTGGCTACGGTCCCTTCGTACCTTTACATAAATCATTTTTGTTACTCATTAAACTGCTAAAATATCAGTTTGTTGAATTAAAATTAAACTGAAGGAAATCCCCAGAAACTAAAATAAGCGGTGATGGAGATAACGCAAAACGCAAGATGATCGAGGCGATCGCCTCCTTTTAGTTCGTCTTTCTTTGGATAGACACAGAGGAGTTTTTCTCCTTGATTACAAGGACTACTAATGTTAATGTACTCGAATGCAACTTTTCGAGCTTTGTCATCAATGGGTACAGCTTTTAAATTTCTTTTTCTCCTTCTCTCAACGTAAATGGTGACGATCTTGGGAAACGAGCCAGCCACAAATGTGAGCAAAGTTCTCATTACAGGAGAAGCGGTTAGCAGCATCGTGAACGAGAAAACAGCCAAAACAAAGATCACGCTTAAAGTGGCTTTCAAAACCATTAGGGAAAAACTCTTTGTAATGGGCATTAGATCTTCGCAAGCCATGTCGAAAAGTTCTTTCGGAATTCTCTTCATATTGTCAACAGTACGGCCATCGTCAGATGTGAAGTCTCGCATGTTCAAATCTGCGTCGCATGCGCTGTCCGTGAGCTGATTGTACTCTTCCAAGAATTTCAAAGGAAGATCATGATATTTTTTAGTAAAAGATCTGTAGGTATTCCACAAGTTACAAGAGATCAGAACACAACAGGTCAGGAATGGAAGGTTTTCCTGAGAAAGCACATATGTTACTGCTAATTGAACAAATATCAAAATCCCAACAGCAGAATACTTCAACACAGACATTACACCGATAGCTGCCAAGTGCCAAGCAAGACAAGCAAATGTCGAGAAGAACTACAATACAGCGAACAGCAAACAGTAGATAATGATGAAAAAAATTAATATTCACAAGCTGCCTTAGGCTGAAATTTGCAGAAGTGCATAACGTTGCTATGGGACATGAAATCCACAGAAAAACAAATAAATAAAATACAGGCATGAAGAAAAATACATAGAAGCAATAACAAAATCCAAACAAAAAAACTTAGAAACAAAATCAATATGATAAGCCCAAGAAACTGAAGAACAGATGAAGCTGAAAATGCAAAAGAGGAGAAGTAAGTAATGATATCATTTTTAGCATTTTTTAACTCTTGATAAGATGGAATTAGCTTCAAAACAATTTTCCAGTACTTCACTGAGACATCCCAAACTACGCGAAGTAGAGTTAACATTCTTTGTGGAAGTTCTTGATGTGAGCAGGTCCAGATAAATCTGGGGTGTTTACCTTCATCGTTCCATTCACACCTTCAGGAGCTCGTGCAGGTTACCTTTCCTATGATGACATTAAAGTAAAAAGTTTGAATACAATAACAGCCATAACATATCAGCCTAAATGGCTGAAATAAATGTTATTTTGTTTACACTTGTTTCCCACGATAACACAGTCTGGTAGAGGAGATATTCAACAAAAAGTGCAGGAACCAAAAATGGTAAGGGTAAGATTAAGACGCGCATAATGAACTTCCTTCCCTTGTGCCATATGGTGTTATCCGTGGAAAAGAAATCGTTTCCTATCAGACTTCGAAAGCCCACTGGACTGGGTCCTTCAACAGTTATTTTACGAATTCCTTCATGCGTGTCCTCTGGCGGAATAAAGATAGACAACTGTAGGAGCCAAATACGGGAAAAGTACCATGAACAGAAAGCTAACCCATCCGGAAAAACCGTTTTCCCATTCACTAATCTTATTACACGTTGGTTGATCATTCCGCTCTACTTCAGAATTGCAGAGTTCACCCATTGTTGTAACAGTGGAGCGAAGGATTCTCTTAAAATAACCACGAGGAGAAAGTTCACTGTTTTCGTTCTGACTGTAAGTTGACTTGAGGTCCAACGTGCAGTTAGCTTTGACTCGGTGTGTAAATGATCTCGCAGCAGTCAAAAACAAAAGGAAACGTCGTATAATGGCGTTATTAACAGAACTGGGGAGTTTGTTGTTTACCAACCAGATTTGCCAGACTAAGGTATGCCACTGACACACATATAAAGTACTGAAGTAGGTAGGCCAAGAGAGACCTAGCGCATTTCATTTTTATAATCTCATCTTTTTTTGAATTTTCCCCTTAAAAAATGAAATTCTCCCTGAATTCATCGATAAACTTTGCTCAAATCCTTCATGAAAAAAAATCCTTCATGAATTCTGTGTATTTGTAAAAGGAAAAATGAGATAAAGATTTTAACCATTCAATATAATCAATGGAGAATCTCAAGGTCAAAGATTTGAAGGCCCTCGCCAGGAAGAAAGGCATCAAAGGGTATTACAGAATGCGTAAAGCCGAGTTAATCCAGGTGTTGACTCCGGTGGGTGATCCTTCACAACCCATAATCGATCAACCCATACCAGAGATTAATATACCTATCCTCACACCGTCAAAACCTGCAAATCCCTCAAAAGTATCACAACTGAAGAATCTTGCGTCAAAGGCTGCAAAGCCGGTGAAGAGAGAGATAAACAAGTTTGCAGACTGGATAATATCTCAAGTACCCGAGCCTATTAAAAAGACTGTGAATAAAAGAGTTGACAGTCTTAAAGAGAAAGTAAACGGTATATTTAAGAGGTATGATAACCTCACACCCAAAGAGTATAAGACAGCTATAAAGGGTTATTTCAAAACATTCAGAGTGAATGGAGTGGAAGGCATGGATGAGAAGATGTTTATTAACAGTGTAAAACCGAAGTTTCTGAATCTCATAAAGAGTAAGGGATCTATCAAAGTCAAGTTAATTCTCACCGTAAGGTTTATCAAGGAGAATCCCGCAACAGGCAACATCGATATCAATATATGCTACTTTCCCACAGACCCGGTGATAATAACAGAGGCAACCGATATCTCTAATATTTATAATACGATGACGAGTCGAATCTTTGAATTGATACAGAATTTTCAAAACAGAGGTTCCGGTTGGCAATTCGATCGAGTCGAACACCTCGACATAAACATTAATCCTTTCAATCCTCTATCCGCATCTTCTTTCATTCCCTTACCGAAAAAGTTGGCAGATAAGAAAGCGATCATTAACGTACAGAATGAGAATGATAATGAGTGTTTTAAGTGGGCAGTAACCTCAGCAGTGTTTCCTGCAGAAAGAGATGGAGAGAGACTCAGCAAACAGATGAGGAAAGATTCAGAGAAGTTTGACTGGAAAGGTATCGAGTTTCCCGTCTCACTTAAACAGATAGATAAGTTTGAGAATCATAACAATTACGCAATCAATGTATTCGGTTATGAAAAGGTTGTTTACCCTTTGAGGATAAGCAAAAAGAGAGATAAACAGGTTATAAACCTTCTCCTTATCGCAAACGAAGAGACCAATCACTTCTGCTAGATCAAAAACATGTCGAGACTGTTATCCAAGCAGAAAAGTAATCATAATGGAAAGATCTATTTCTGTTATAGATGCTTAAACTCGTTCCACTCGGAAAAATCACTGAATAAACATACCGAGTACTGTCAGAATAACGAGGCTGTCAAGATTGAGATGCCGATGTTTAAAGATGACGAAGGAAAATTCATTGGACCAAAATATATCTTTTTTAAGCATCATTATAAAAAGCAGAGAGTTCCCTTTGTTGTATACACTGATTTTGAGTGTTTTACGGAGAAGATTGACACCTGCCAACCTCATGACGGTAAAAGCTTTACCAACCGATACCAAAAGCACAGACCCTCAGGTTTCAGTTATCTTATCAAATGCTTCGATGATAAACTTTTCTCCCCAAAACTCGTTCACTACACAGCTGAATCTCCAAACGATAATGTCTCTCAGTTATTCATCGAGTCTTTGGAGAAGGATATCAAAGAGATATACAACAGGTTCAAAATACCGAAGAAGATGGTGATGACACGAGAGGATAAGATCAACTATAAAAAGGCAACCATCTGTCACATCTGTGAGGGAGGAATACCTGAAGAGGGAGATGATCCAAGATTTAAAAAGGTCCGTGATCACTGTCATCTCACCGGTAAGTTCAGAGGCGCAGCACATGACAAATGCAACCTTGAGTACAGACTTCCCAAATTCTATCCTGTAATCTTCCACAATCTCTCAGGTTACGACAGTCATCTATTTATCAAAAACCTCGGTAAATCAGAGGGAAAGATAGACTGCATTCCAAACAATGAGGAGAAGTACATCTCATTCACCAAGCAGATCATCGGAGACAGATTCATTAATAAAAAAGGAGAAAAGAAAGAGGTCGTGCGTGACATAAGATTCATCGACTCTTTCAAATTCATGGCGACCAGCCTCGACAGTTTGGTAAAGAATCTTCCGAAAGAGTCTTTCAAAAATCTCTCCAAATTCTTTGAAGGTGATCAGTTAAACCTTCTCCTCAGAAAGGGTGTCTTTCCCTATGATTGGTTTGATAAATTTGACAGACTGTCTAATACAGAGTTACCGCCGAAAGAGGCATTTCACTCCATACTGAATGACAGCGGAATCTCAGATGAGGATTACCTGCATGCGCAGAATGTTTGGGAAATATTCGACATGAAAACCATGAGAGATTACCATGACATCTATCTCAAGTCTGATGTTCTCCTTCTCTCTGATGTCTTTGAAAACTTCAGGGATGTTTGCCTTGATAATTACCGTCTCGATCCGATATTCTATTACACAGCGCCAGGTCTTGCTTGGGATGCGTGTTTGAAGATTACCAAGGTCAGACTGGAGTTATTAACTGACTATGAGATTTTAATGATGGTTGAGAAAGGAATTCGAGGGGGAGTCTCCATGATATCTACGAGATATGGAAAAGCAAACAATCCTTACATGAAAGATTACGATCCCGATCAACCGAACAAGTTCATCTCTTATCTTGATGCAAACAATCTCTACGGTTGGGCAATGTGCAGACCTCTGCCGACTGACTGTTTCAGATTTATGTCTGAAGAGGAGTTGAAGAATTGGGAGAGTCAGCCATGCATACTTGAGGTCGACCTTACCTACCCCGAGAAACTTCATGACCTGCATAACGATTATCCGTTGGCACCGGAGAGAGTCAAGGTGAATAAGGTTGAGAAACTTATTCCCAATCTCAATGACAAGAAGAATTACGTTATTCATCACGAGACTCTCAAACTCTATCTCTCTCTCGGATTAAAACTCACCAAGATTCACAGAGGGATAACATTCACAGAGTGTGCGTGGCTTAAACCCTATATCGATCTTAACACGAATCTCAGGGCGAAGGCAACCAACGATTTTGAGAAAGACTTTTTCAAGTTGATGAATAACTCCGTATTCGGAAAGACTATGGAGAACATCAGAAACAGAGTCGACATAAGATTGGTCACTCGGGAGAGTCAGGCGAAGAAGCTGACGTGCAGACCGAATTATCAACATCACACGATCTTCTCGAAGAATCTCGCGGCCGTTCATATGAAGAAGGTAAAGTTATACTTTAACAAACCCGTCTATCTCGGAATGTCAATCCTCGATCTGAGTAAGACCTTGATGTATGATTTTCATTATAATTACATCAAACCCAAGTACGGAGGAAATGCTAAACTCCTCTTCACTGACACGGATAGTCTCGCCTACGAGATAGAGACGGGAGATTTTTACAGAGACATATCGAGTGATGTCTCTTCAAAGTTTGACAAGAGTAATTACCCGAAAAATCACCCAAGCGGAATTCTCACAGGTGTAAACAAGAAGGTCATAGGTATGTTCAAAGACGAAGCAGCGGGAAAGCAGATCGCAGAGTTTGTCGGATTGAGGGCCAAACTCTACTCATACAGGGTGGAGGAATCATACGAGGAGAAAAAGTGTAAGGGGATTAAGAAGCCGGTGATAAAGAAGACCATAAGTTTCGATGATTACAAAGACTGTCTGTTCGATAATAAACCCGCTATGAGAAAGATGAATGTTATCAGAAGTCGCCTCCACACCATCTTTACCGAGACGGTCAACAAGATTGCTCTCTCTCCGTTCGATGATAAGAGATTGATACGGGAGGATAATATTCACACCTTCGCTTACGGTTATGGAGGCGGAAGCAATTCACAGTCATGAAGGCGGAAGCTGAGTGTCTTCCGGTATGACCTGCAGCTCTTCCCTCACAAAAGATCTCTTCGGCCCGTCGAGAAGATAATATAACACAGGCTGATTCGGAGAGATCGCCACACGAGTTATATTATAAATCTCGATACTCCAGATCGGATCAGTCGCTCTTCTTCTCTCTCCTCCCTCATCCTCACCGGGAGAGAGAAGATACCTTACCTGTACACCCGAGGGTAATCTCTTCTCTTTTAATCCGACAGGTCTTTCATAACTCTCTTCTCGAATCTCAACCTCTCTCTGACCGACAACCTCATCAGGTTCTTTGCCTGTGATTCTTATCACCTGAGAGTTTAACGCTTTCATAACCTCAGGCAATCTCTTCACCCAGACTCTCGATCTCCCTTCACTAATCATCTCCTTCGCATACTGATGAGAAAACAGTCTCTCTCCCAAAGTTCTGTTCGCTCTCTCGACGAAGGCCTGAGCTCGATGATTTCCCGCTTCGCTTCTCTGTATCTTCACTTTATGTCTCTCCATCAATCTCATCACAGATCCCATAAACTCTTTACCGGGATCGATCATAATTCTCTTTGGCCAATCGAGTTTTCTCCCATAGATCTTCTCAAAAGCCTTCGCAATCTCTTCACTCTCTTTCGATGTCAAGGCCTCCACATCTTTGTATCTCGAGGCAACGTCGATCACAACCAACGCGTATCTGAAGGTCTTTCTTCCCACCCGGTCGTGAGGAAGAAAGAGAAGATCAGCTTGATGAATCTCATTCACCCGACTCACCTTCCAATGAGGCCTCGGAATCACTCGCGGCGGAAGCAAAAAGATCTGCCAAATTGCCTGTCTCTTTAACCAATCTCTCGCATCTCTCTCACTCACCTTGGCCGCGGAAGCCAACTTCGATACCGCAGAGTACCCTTTCCAATAACCTTCAGGACTATAGTATATTTTTGAAAGAAGGGAGGAAATTCTATCTTTACTCATTTAAAAATAGTCTCTCTTCTTTTAAAATGCCTGATGCAGTGTCCGAGATTATCAATCCCAACCGAGTAAAGAGAGAACCGTTCGGTCTAAGGGGGGAGTCATCTCTTAACCGAATCACATTCAATCCCTCATCCGCTGAACCCGGGAAAGAGATCAATGTGACGATTCCCAAACTGACGGATAATGTGGTGATCGTTCCGGGATCAGTCTATCTTATTTTTGACCTGATCGTCGGGGGTCATGTCAACAACACCCTCGTGAATAACGTTGGTCGAAACCTTGTTGAGCAACTCAAGGTATCTTTCGGAGGTGAGACACTTCAGAGTACACGAAGATATGATCTCTTTCAGACCTATCATGATCTCTTTCTTGATGATCGAGATGACAGATTAAAACAGGGAATCTCTTCGGAGAATATGAGAAAACTTCGAACAAACGCGGGTGACAAGGTCACATCTGACGCAAAAGAAGTCTTTCTCGCCTCCGTTCACAACACCAAGTACAGAGTTCCTCTCGATCATCCCATACTGAGTGATCACGGAGCTCTCTATCCGAAGGCTCTTCCCAGTGATCTTACATTTGAGATCACTCTTCCGAAGGTTGATCAGATCGTGAATCATGATAAAGCAGAGGCGAAGAAGACACCGCCGGCGTATAAACTCACAAACATTGAGTTGGAGTACTCCATAATCTCAAGTGACGAGCTTTCTCGTGATGCCGCCTCTTCATATCAGGTCGGCAAAGGATTCTACTATGAGAACGTATTATATTACGAAAGTTTCACCATCTCGAAACCGAATGACAGCGTGATTAACAAGCATATCAACACTTCGAGGAGATCGATGACGGGCGTACTCTGTCTATTTGAAAAGGATTATGATGAGGGAAGACGAGACTCTGAGAAGTTTGTCAATCCTGACATTAAATCGATCAACATCAACATCGACGGAATGCCTAACCAACTCTACTCAAAGGGAATGGTATCGTCTGACTTTTGGGAGTCAATCAAGAGACGAATGGGTTCAAAGGGAAATGTAAAGGAGGAGGATTTCTATACAGACAAGTTCGCTCTCTGGATCGATTTGAGAACCTTCCCTGACAACGGTATTCACGGAGGAGGTCTTAAATTAAACACCACACGAGACGGTGTCAAATTGGAGATCAAACGAAAGACCGGAGGATCGGGAAACATCACCTGTCATATGTTTGTGGTCGCTGACGCGATTATGGAGATCATGAACAAAGAGTTAAAGTCAATCACATATTAAAATACCATATTAAAAAGACCATGAGATTAATAACAGATGAAAGAGTTAAGAGATAAGATTCCTTTTCACATGATCATAACAGGACCGACAAACTGCGGAAAGACAGATTACCTGATCGAGCAGCTTCGAGGTCCCTTCCGAAAAGTCTTTGAGTACATAGTCCTGATCTGTCCGACCTACGCGAAGAACAGGACCTATCACGGGTTTGCTCGAGGTGATAAACGCTTCTTCGTTCTCTCTCCTGATTCAACCGACTCGGATGAGATCAATGAATTATTAAAAGACGTGTCACTCCTATTCTCCGGTACGAATACCCTGTTAATTCTCGATGACTGCGCCGTCTCCAAAGACCTGAAGAATCGCTCCAATAAATTTATCGACCTCGCATTCTCAGGGAGGCATGACGGATTGAGTGTATGGGTATTGACACAGCAGTTGACATCTATCGCGAAACCCTTCCGAGAGAACGTTGCATGCGTGGTCGCTTTTCACAATCCCTCTCAGGTCAGCATGAAGACCCTGTTCGATGATTACGGAGGAGATCTCGACACGGAGACAAAGAGAGTACTCTGCAGAGTGTTGAAGGAGGAGAGATACGCTCGACTCTGCCTCTGCCCTCGATTTCCCTTCGAATGTTATCTCGAGATACCTTCATAGAGTTTTGAAAAGTTTTTTAAAGATAAGTGTGAGATTAACAATTTAAAGGTTTAACCAATCATATTAACAGAGATGGCAAACGTCGAAGATTATATTGAAGAGATACCGGAGGTTAAGGAGGATAAAAAACCCGATGAGGAAGATGATCTCGAAGTGAAGAGAGAGTCACTCGCGATACTCGCCTCACTCGGATCGACAGAGGAGTTTCTCGGTAAATCGATGAGTCTGGGAGATATTAAGAGACTCACTCCCAAGGGTGTGGAGAAGTACTTTAATCGATACAAGACCGTAATGGGAAAGAAGGTGTCGAACGGTTTGGTAGAGTCAGCCATCTCCGCGACCTCCGTTCTTATCTCATACGTTATTCCCGTGGATGATGTGGAGGCTCTCAATGAAGACTTGAAGAATGATGATCTCGTCAAACGTGAACTGAGTAACTTTGCAGGAATGTTGGTACTCAAGGGAGGAAGATTGGTAGCGTTAGCTAGCGGAATTTTCAAGGTCGCAAAGCATGTGAAGTTAAGACCCTCCGAGGAGAATCGAGATGAATCCCAAGAGTGAGTGGTTAACCATTAATCTTAATTAAATCAACTGACGCGGTTGATTTAAACATTTCCTTTAAGTTAACTAAAATGTCATTCGGAGTATATGAAGAGAGGTCTAGAAAGATATTTCAAGACCTTTTCAAAACAGAGTTCAGAAAGGTGAGACCAGATTGGTTGAAGAATCCTTGGACATATCAGAACCTCGAGTTAGACGGTTATAACCCTGACACGGTCACTCCTCTCGGAAAAGGTTTGGCATTCGAGTACGACGGTATTCAGCACTCGAGGTTCACTCCCTGTTTTCACTCATGTGTTCAGGATTTTGAATATCAAGTGATGAAAGACTCTTTGAAGGATGAGATTTGCAGAGATGAAGGAGTTCTCTTGATAAGAATACCTCACTACATTCCTTATTGGGATCTCAAGCCTTTCATTATCGGAAGATTGGTAATTGAGGGTGTCAAGCTTGACTAATGTTGAAAAATGATTTAAAGACTTTTTATAATGTATTAAAATGGTTTCACAGGATAAGGCGCGAGTTAACATAGTGAGCATCTCTGAGGAAGAGAAGGTTCGTTACGTTGCTCAAAGAGTGAACATCCCTGAAGAAGAGAAAAAAAGATTCTGTTCAGCAATCGATAACAATGAGGCTGTCACCATAAGATTCCGACACAAGGATCTCGGGGGAGGTGATGATCTCATCTGTTTCACTCTCCAACAGTTTACGAGAATAGCAAACGCTTTCGGCAAAGGAAGGGGGATCACCATAAATATGAGTAAAGATCAGGTACAGCAACACGAAATCGTTGATGAGGATGATCTTTTCTTTTCACCTGTGTAAACTCTCGTAAACAGCCATGTGTAAACTCTCGTAAACAGCCATGTGTAAACTCTCAAGGTCAACTAAATCAACAACATCTGTTGATTTAAAGAGATGATTAAGAGTAAATAAAAATGTCAGAAGAGATTGAGCACAACTTTGCGAGAGATAGCGAGCAGATCACCAAAACCCCGGTACAGGATACGGTCAAAAAAGAGAAAGATCCCAAGAAGGTCGCTGCAGGAAAGAGACTCGCCGAGTATAACAGAAGGGCGAAGGAGGCTTTGAAAGAGAAGATGAAACGTGAGGCTGAGAAGATTCCGGAGGAAGAGGAGAGAGAAACAGGGGGGTGGATTCCTGAGATCTCCTTCACAACCGCCATCTCCTTTGTCGGAATCGGTTTGACAGCGATCAATATGTTTATGAGTTATAGAAAAGGTACTCCGAGTGAACCTCCCCAGGATAGATTACATGAACCGCCGAGTGAATTACCGAGACCTCAACCCTCAAAGATTCCCGTTCCAAAAATGGGTATGCACTGAACGAAGTGAATCTGTATTAAAGCTTTATAAACTTAAGATTTAAAGATCTTCTCTCTCAGAATAAATGTCGAAAGAGAAGATCTTCAAGATAATTTATGACGCCTCCGTTCTGATCGGTATCTCCTCAGGTTTCAGTTACTTTGTTAATCTTTGTGATCCCTCAGACAGCGTGATCGACTACCTTAAATGGGTGGGAATCCTCTCCGGAAGTATCTATTTGAAAGATTATATGCAGAGAGAGGAGATTTTGAAGAGGATTGATTCCCTTAACTCGAAGAAGGATAACGACACCAACTCAAAGGAGAAGATATCGAAGAATCTTGATCTCAAATCGAAGAGAATCACGAACCTCGCCAATCCCGTCGGAGACAGAGACGCAGTCAATAAGAGTTATGTTGACGAGAAGGTCATAAGGAAGGGAGATCTCGACATGGGAGGGAATGAGATACATAATGTCAAAGATCCGAAACCTGAAGAATTGAGTCACGCAGCGAATGTCGCTTATGTGAATAAGACTGTCGACAAAAGCGATTCTATCATACAGAGACGATTGATAGAGATTCGAAATTACGTTGAAGAGAAAGTTCCCAGAAAAGTCTTTTACAAAGGTTATCTCAAACACGACAATGATAGCTTCATCAGATTCTTCGCAAACGCGTCGTCTTCACACACTCGGTACACAAGACAGAGTGATCCCTCGGATTTCGTTGTGAATTCAGGGGATGATGAGAGAATAATAATCAAGAATCCCGGTGTCTACTCTATCTCTCTGATCGACGGTTTGAAAACGAGCAGAGATGGAGATAACAGAACTGTTCAGTTTATTCTAAATCCCGCGCCATTCTTGAGTCTGAGCGATAATATCAACATCACGGTACCCAACTCGAGCAAAGGTTGGAAAACGTATAATTTTATCTCCGTAATAGATATATACGAAGACACCTCATTGAAGATTCAGACCTCAGATGCCTCCACCTTATTTGACGGTTTGGGAGAGGGGTATGAGAAGTTCGGAATGATTCTCATAAACAAGATAGATTAAAAGATTATTTCCCTCTTTAAAAATGTGGAAAGGTCTAATTATCGCAGGAAGTCTGTTTGCAGCCTTAATATATATGATGTCACCGAAAGAACACTGCGACTGCGGATATAAGATACCTGAGGGAGGAGGAGTGTAAAACTGTCGAATGACTATAAAGATTGACGGAAAGGATAAACTCAGGGAGAAGGAGTTAAAAAGAATCGAAGAGGAGAAGAGAAAGGGAAATTCTTACGATACCTTCCTGTAATTGTTGATGTAATTAAACATTATCTCCTTGAGAATCGCTTAAAGATAATCTCCTTGAGATTAAAATGTCAGAGAATAAACTCGTGAAGACAGTCACTGATGCATCCGTTCTGATCGGTCTCTCCGCGGGGGTCGGTTACATTGCGAAGAAGGCAATAAAAGAGTCGTTTATCAATGATCCCTCATCCAGTGTCATAAACTACGGTAAATGGGTCGCTGTCCTGTCAGGAAGTATGTACTTGAAAGATTATCTGGAGAAACAAAAGATTCTTCCCTCTTAAATAGAGATAAAGGTTTAACCAATAATAAACATGATAAAAGTAACTCACCTCCCAAATAAATGGCATCCATAGCGTTAATGATCGGAGGAGCGGTGTTGAATGCCACAATGTTTGTCGGGGGATCGTATTTAGCAAAGTATCTGAGCGGATCTTCCACAGATACAGAGAAGATCAGACACGACAAGGCGATAGAAAATTATGAAAAAGATTACGCCGCTTACCAAGAGAAGAGACAGAGACTTTTGGATTGGTATAATCAACAAGAGAGAGCGGAGCATCAGGCTTCGCAGAATCTCTCGAATACCGATGAGGCTTTTAAGTTATATTCACAGAGTCATCCGGATTACTCTCTTCAAGAACCCGAGTGGTCTGATTACTACAGACCGAGTGATGATCAGAGAATGGGTGAGATGGCCTGGGTCGGCGGAGGGATGTTGGCGTTGGGTTATGTTGCGAGCAGATTTTTCTGAAGATTAACAGGTAATAATAAGTTTAAAGATTCTTTACTTAATTTAGTAAAGAATCATGGCTGATATCGATCCGACAGAGACAACTGACAGAGATAATCCTTTTGACCCGGTTGATCCCGGTGACGATGACGGAGAGATGATACCGATGACTTCCACATCGAGAAGAGGTTACGATAATCCCAATTATGAGGAGACCTCTTTTATGGATGATGAGAACACTCCTCTACTCCCTGACGGTCGCAAAGATGTGATAAGGAGAGAAGAGAGAAGAGATGACGCTTGGGAAAGAATCCGAGAAAAGTATCCGAAAGTGAATCCTGCCAATTCTTCTTTCACTGCCGACATCGATGAGTACGATCGAGTGGTCGTGAGAATGAAAAGAAGGGGAGGAAAGAGTTACCCTCTGTTCAGATCTGATGGTGAACCGAATGAAAAATTGCCGAAGACGATAAAAGAGAGTCTCGGACCCTCTGCAGAGAGAGTCATTGAGACCAATGAGAGAGAGATATCAAGGCGAAGAGAGAAACTCAGAGATCTCGAGTCTTCTCGTAAAGATGCAAAACCCAGTCAGAGAGAGAGTATTATCCGAGACATTGAACTGCAGAGAGAGGAGATAGATAATCTGGAGAGAGAGAATGAAGGGATTGAGGAACGCTTATCCCTTCGGGATAAAGTGAAGGTCATCTTCAAAAAGTACGGGTTCACAGCTTTCGCTATTCTCTCTGCGGTCGGCGCAGTGATCGGTGTGATCGTCTCTAATCTTAAGAGCGGTCTGTCAAAACTCGGTAAGGGATTAGGCAACGGACTGAAAGCCATCGGAAAGAAATTGGGAGAGATACTTCCCGGAATGATCGGCGCGATCGCAAGTTTTATCTTCAGAACTCCGGGTGAGGCCATCGGATTTCTCGCAAAGAATGCGTGGTTGTTGATAGTCGCCGTCGTGGCCTACTTTGTTGAGAAGGTCAAAAATAAGAGAAAATAGATAAGGTTAAAAATAAGAGAGAATAATTAAAACATGGAGAGTTACAAAGAGATATACCCTCAGTTACCCGTGAGTGAAACCGGTGATAACTTCAGATTGAAACAGTGTGCAGACTGGCTTTTCCTTCTCGAGAGAGATCTTCAGGAGAGAGAGAGAATCTTTAAAAAGTATAAAAGGGCGAGGAGTTATCTTCTCAATCTGTCTACAGGCAGCGGAGCGTTGTCAGCCATATTAAGCGGAGGAGGATTGGGAACGGGACTCACAGGATTCGGTATTCCGATACCGGTGGCGTTGGGAGCGATGGGAGGTGTCTGCGCCTTGACGAGCGTCGGTGCCGGGAGTTTGGCAAAGGTTATCTCGGAGAAGGTGAGTAAGCATAAGAAGACCGTCTCTGTCTGCCAAGCGAAGATAAACACCGTGAAAGACGTCGTCTCCAAGGCTTTGACTGACAACAGGATAAGTCATGAAGAGTTTGTCTTGATAAAATCAGAGTATGAAAAGTACCATGAGATGAAGAGATTGATAAGGAAAAAAGAGAGAGAAAAAAAGCCTCCTCCGGTGGATGTAAAAAAGATGGAGGAGAATATTCGAGCGGAGATATTAAAAAGACTCACCCAGTCAGAGTGATAGTACTGCTTCCGCAAGATGAGGGATTCAGAGATCCCCCGTATAATCCCGACTTTGTTTAAAAATATTATTCATGATAATTAATTATGAGTCTGTGGAAAAGATTTCTCGATCGATATCCACATGCCGACCTTTCAAGATTTAAACACGGATACGAAAGATACGACAGAGAGAATAAAGAAGAGTACGTGAGATTTCAGGGAAGGGACGGTTCAGAGTTTGATATGTTCTTCAAGGGAAGATTAAATTACAGTGTGTACTTCTCTGACGAGTTGAAAAGAGCGTTGGGTCTTCCCTTGGATTTTCCCCAGGAGTTGACACTGAATCCCAAACCCGAATTACCGATTCCCGCGATCAATTTCGGAGATAACCCTTACCTCAATCTGAAAGATAAGTTGAAGAGATTGGATATCTTCGCAACGCCAACAGATTATTTCTCGATTCCCGTTAAAGACATATTTACGAATACGGTGATTAAACACACCTCCGGAAAAGAATCCCGTGAGTGGTTGGCGGGACCGAATATTCGGTATTGGCCGCAGCAGCTTAACTTTGCTGTCTGGTGCGCGACGACAGGTTGCGGAGTGAGTCATCGTCTTCTGTTTGAGGATGATACTGACCATGAACTCAAACTTCCTCCGCAGATACGAGCGATTCTCTGGTTTCACGTATACTTTACCATCAGGAGAATCCTGTTTCAAATTGGGGGAATACAGAGTTCGATCGCTTTACCCGGTGATCCTCCCTTTGATGACAAAGATAACAGATATGACCAACCATCCTATGAGAGAATCTGTAAAGAGTTTAATATCTCGACCGATCACGACTTTCGATTCCACAAGGGAGATAACCACGGGTTGGGATCTGTTTACATTTGGTACACAAACCTCGGACCACATAAAACAGAACAGGAGTATCCCGGTTACTTTAAATTTAGTGATGAGGGAGGAAAGGGATCAGACGGTAATCTTCTGCAATACATAAAGAATGATGAGAGTGAGAGTCAGTACGAGTACTTTCTGTCTCGGGTATCTCAAGGATTGACAACCGCCGGTCAGGCGAGACTGAATCAATCGATCGAAGCGCTTGTCTACTGCGTATTGGGTGCGCAGGTGAACGTGAGAAGCGGAATTCTCGGAGACACGGGAAGTGCGCAGGAGGTTCGTCGAGAGTTTCTCGTGTTATTGGAGGATGCGATTTCACAGCCTGACATAAGCAAGAGTGTGCAGAGATTTCAACTGGCTGTACAGGAGGCGAAACTGAAGTTGGATTTGGCAGTCTCTCCGGGGACGTGGTTGATGCCTTCGAGAATGGTGATAAATACGGAGAGTACGATCGGTTATAACAACAGACTGAAACGAGTCGAACCGACCATGAGATTGGGAGTGAATACGGATGTTAATTCGAAGAGCGTAAAGGTCGGAATAAAACATAACCTCGGAAAGAGTAAGGTACTGCTTCCGCATGGGTTGGGGAAGAGTAAGGTACTGCTTCCGCATGTGGTTAAGAAGGTTGATGAGAGTAAACCTGCGGTTGAAGAGAGACCAAAACCTCAACCAAATAAACCTGAGACATCAAAACACGAGATTAATCTTGCGGTGATTACGGTGGTGGCGGGGGGATTGGCTTGGTATATGTTTCGATGAATGAGAATTTTTCATAACTTGAGTCGAGTTATGAAAAGATAGAGTCGGGATGAGGTTAGTCTGTTTTGTTACACTCTTCACAATAATGTTTATATTTAAGGTGAGGGCATATCTTCCTTTCAGGGCAATCTTTGCAAGGTTTATTCTTTCCGTGAGAACAGATTCCGCTACCTCCACAGTCTTTACAGTATCTTTTATTCTTTCCATGTTGACAGATGCCTTTTCCTCCACAGTCTTTACATGTGTACTTTACTCGATTATGTTCACAGATTCTGCTACCTTTACACTCTTTACAATATTTTTTCAATCTTCCGTGTGTACACCCTATACAGTCTTTACAATTATAAATAACTCGATTATGAGGGCAGATCTGTGATCCTTCGCAATCCTTGCATTGATGTTTATTTCTTCCGTGAGTGCAGATCTGTGATCCTTTACACTCTCTGCAATATGGTTTAAATTTGCCATGAGTACAGATTCTCCACCCTCCACACTCTTTACATTGAGGTTTATCTTTTCCGTGAGGACATCTTGGAAAACCGTTGTATGGGATTATATTTGGATCACTGCAACGGATAGCTGTATTTTCGAAAGGTACACTCTGATCACTTTCGATCTCTCTAATAACGAATATAGGTTCACTCTTATCATTTGTATTCTCTTTCAAAGCTGAGATAAGTTCTTCAGAGTATGATACTTTAACAGGTTTTTGTGGAGCATTGATGGGTTTTTTTGATGGTGTAAAAATAAGTATATCAACCTCCGGTATAGATTGGTCATTCGCTGTGTAATAAATCTCACTCGGATCACCCACCGGAGTCAACACCTGGATTAACTCGGCTTTACGCATTCTGTAATACCCTTTGATGCCTTTCTTCCTGGCGAGGGCCTTCAAATCTTTGACCTTGAGATTCTCCATTGATTATATTGAATGGTTAAAATCTTTATCTCATTTTTCCTTTTACAAATACACAGAATTCATGAAGGATTTTTTTTCATGAAGGATTTGAGCAAAGTTTATCGATGAATTCAGGGAGAATTTCATTTTTTAAGGGGAAAATTCAAAAAAAGATGAGATTATAAAAATGAAATGCGCTAGGTCTCTCTTGGCCTACCTACTACTGAAGTTCTGGGACACTTTTTATGTTAACATTTTTTAAGCAAAAAATGTTAACATAAAGAGTGTCCCAGAACTTCAGTACTTTATATGTGTGTGGTGGTATTTGAGAGAAAAACTTTAACAAAGGAGTTATGCGCAGACACAGCAATGCGGAAGCGCAAACACGGCAAACACAGCGACAAAAAAATTTCCAAGACAAATGCCAACGGATGCACGGAAGTGTCACGCGACTTGTAAACACAAAGGATGGTGTACAGCTGCAATGCGGAAGCGCAAACACAGCAAACACAGCGACAAAAAAATTTCCAAGACAAATGCCAACGGTACGGTAACAAAAAATTATTATTTTCTTTTGAAGAAATGCCCGCACTGTATAATATACAAAGTGTCTCAGAATTATTTTCCATTTGAACAATTATCTGCACTTGTATATACGTCGAGATGGCAGCCGCAAGATTTTCGTCTAATGTTTTAGAAAATTTTTACAGTCCTTTATCAAGGGGACAAAACAGAAACCTATCTGAACCATTACAACCTGAACTAGTTCCTGTACGTGATGTGTTTAAAATAAGTCAGAGTAATTTTCAGGAATGGCTTCGTGTTTGGATAATGAATGTATCTCAAACAAATCCAAACAATAAAGATATTTTTATGTTTAAAAATGCAAATAAAGAAAAGTACACTAATTTGATTGAACAGGAAATCCTTAAGTTGGGCAGCGTAAAGGTGAGCTTCGGGCTAAAAGTAAATTTTGAAATAGAAAGAAACGGCGAAACGCAAGAAATGTCGCACTATTTTAAAGAGGACCAGCCGCACGTTTTTACCAGGGATAACAAAGAACTGATAGAACAAAAATATGATGAATTCATGGGAAGAACAAGGGGGGAAATAGAAAACTGGTCATTGCGAGGATCAGGATGGGAAATTGAAAGTATAGAGATAGCATACGTGAATGTCGCAAAATATCAGCCACTGCGCGGAGGAACCTATTTGCCACTTCCAGCCGATCTGGCAAAAAAGAAGGCAATAATAAACGTAAAAAACAAAGACAACGAATGCCTTAAGTGGGCTCTAAGAGCTGCATTATTTCCTCCAAAAGATGGGAAGGACCCACAAAGACCAAGCAAATACTTCAAAAATGACGGGATAAATTACGAGGGAATTGACTTTCCAACACCGGTAAAACAAATCGACAAGCTTGAAAAACAAAATCCAAACCTGGCAATAAACGTGTTCGGATGGGAAAAAGACACCGTGATTGTGTACAGAATAAGCAGTAAAGAAAAAAGCGTGAAAAGAATAAACCTTATGTTGATTGAGTCAAAAGATATGCAGCATTACTGTTGGGTAAAAAGAGAAAGCGCTTTGCTGTTCGATAAGGCAATAAACAATAAAACTTTCTACTGCATGAAGTGCTTAACACGTTTCACAAGAGCGCACATGCTGGTGGATCACGAAAAGTACTGCAACGGAGTTAATGGCAGACCAACAAAAATAGATATGCCGGAAGAGGGGGAAAACATACTAGCTTTTCAAAATCATCAGAAACAGATGAAAGCGCCCTACGTGATATACGCAGACTTTGAGGCACTGGTAAAAAAAGATACAAGGCTGTGAGAGAGACCCGGAAAAAAAATACAAAAGTTACACAGAAAAAACCGAGTGGCATGAAGCGTGCGGGTATTCATACTTTGTGGTGAGAAGCGACGGAGAAGTAACAGCCAAAAAAGTTTTCAGGGGTGAGGGAGCGGTAAATTCATTTTTGGAAAGCATAATGCAGGAAAAGGAAAAAATAAGAGAAATGCTCACCAAACCGAAACCTATAACAATGACACACAAAGACTGGTATGACTTCAAAACCGCAGAGAACTGTTATATCTGTGAAAAGAAACTAATAAAAGAAAACTATTGGGATTCATTGCCGGTTTACACTAAAGGTCTTATATCAAAAAAAGAAAAATACCAGGGTCAATATCACAAGAGATGCTTTTTTCAAGAGCAAAAAGATCAAAGGAAAGCATTAGAAGAAGTGGGATGTGCAGGAACAGAAGAAGGTGAATTTGAAATTATAATACTAAAAAAACCGGAGCAAAAGGACAAGTGGAAAGCAAAAGAGAAAACCAACTGTTATTTATGTGTAAAACCTTTACTACAGAAAAACTACAGAGACGCGGTAAAAGTTCATTGCCACTTAACGGGTAACTACCGAGGAGCGGCGCACAACGCATGTAATCTTAAACTGAGAATAAATCCCAATAAGGACCAGATACCAGTTGTATTTCACAACCTGAGGGGCTACGATGCGCACCATTTAATGCAAGCGATGGCAAATTTGAAAAAAGAGGTGAAATGTGTCGCAAACAACATGGAAAAGTACATAACCATTTCGGTCGATGGTCTGCGTTTCATAGACAGCTTGAACTTTTTGCAAGGAAGCTTGGACTCGCTGGTAAAAGCAACGCCAAAGGAGGCGCTAAAAATCACATCAACATTATCAAATGGCAGTGATCTGCTTTACAAAAAGGGAATTTACCCATACGAGTACATGGATTCATTTGAAAAATTCAGCGAAACAAGTCTGCCCAAAAAAGAAGACTTCTACAGCAAACTAAATGATGAGAACATTACAGAAGATGAATACGCACAAGCGAAGGCAGTCTGGGAGACATTCAAATGCAAAACATTGGGAGACTACCACGACCTTTATGTGAAAACGGATGTAGCTCTTTTGGCAGATGTATTTGAAAATTTCCGTAAATTGTGTTTGCAGCAGTACGGTCTTGATCCAGCGCACTATTTCACATCACCAGGCCTCTCATGGGACGCGCTCTTGAAAAAGACGGGTATCGAGCTTGAGTTGTTTACAGACCTTGAAATGCATCTATTTGTGGAAAGGGGGATAAGGGGTGGAATCTCGATGGTAAGTAAAAGATACGCAAAGGCAAACAATCCTTTGGTATCGGATTATAACCCAAGCAAACCGAACAGTTATATAATGTATCTGGACGCAAACAACCTGTACGGCTGGGCAATGAGCAAGCCTCTCCCCAAAAGCGGATTCAAATGGAAACGAGTGATGCCGACTGAGGAGGAAATAATGAACAAAAAAGAAAACGCCAAGAAAGGCTGGATCCTTGAAGTAGACCTGGAGTACCCGGCGGAACTGCACAAAGAGCACAACAGCTACCCGCTGGCGCCTGAGAAAAAGGTCGTGAAAAAAGAAAACATGTCGGACTACCAAAATAATCTGATAAAAGAATTGGACCTGAAACTCCCAAAAAGCAATAAACTGCTGCTGACACTTGAGGACAAAAATGACTACGTGGTTCACTACGAAAACTTGAAGTTCTATCTGAAGCAGGGGATGAAACTGAAGCGCGTAAAAAGGGTGCTGGAGTTCGAACAAGAGTATTGGATGGAGCCGTACATCCGTATGAATACAGAATTCAGAAAGCAAGCAAGCAACGACTTTGAAAAGAACTTTTACAAGCTGATGAATAACTCAGTTTTTGGCAAAACCATGGAGAACCTGCGCAACCGAGTAGACATAAAAATAGTTCGCACCAATGAGAAAGACAAAATAAGGAAATTGGTCGCTAGCCCTTTGTACGCAAGGCACGCAATATTTACAAATGACCTGGTTGGCATTTACATGCACAAAAGCCGCCTGCTGCTCAACAAGCCGGTCTACACAGGAATGACAATCCTTGACAAAAGCAAGATACTGATGTACGACTTCTTTTACAACCACCTGAAAAAGCAGTACGGTGAGAAATGCGAGCTCCTGTACACGGACACGGACAGCCTGCTGCTGAAGATAGAAACAGAGGACGTCTACAAAGACATAAAAGCAAACGAAAACTTCTATGATACATCAGACTACCCGAAGGAGCATCCGCTCCACTCAACAGTGAACAAAAAGGTACTGGGAAAAATGAAAGACGAGTGCGCTGGGACCCCAATATTGGAGTATGTGGGCCTGTGGTCAAAGATGTACTCAATCATGACGGAAGGTGAAAGCAAAAAGGGAATAGACAAAATAAAGAAAGACTTCCCTGAGACGGAAATAAAAGAGTGCGCTTGCGAAGGGAATAAAGTGCAGGCAATAATGACAAAAGACGCGGAGTTGGTCAAAAAAATAAAAAAGAAACATCCGAAAGCAAGAGTGTCGCAATGCTGTAACATGATAAAAGTGGACGAAATAAACGTAAGAAAAGCGAAAGGCGTAAAAAAGAACGTTGTGAAGAAGCAAATCAAGCACGAGCAGTACAAGCAGGCGCTGTTCAGCAAAGAGCAGATGTGGCACGGAATGAACATTTTGCGAAGCGAGGGGCACGAGATCTACGGCATGCATGTAAATAAAATTTCACTGTCCCCGTTTGATTCAAAGCGCTGGATAGCAGACGATGGGGTAAATACAAAGGCTTACGGGTACAATAACCAGATGGAAGAAATAGAAGCTTTATTCGCTACTACAGAAATGAAAGAAATAGAAGCTTTATTCGCTACTACAGAAATGAAAGAAATAGAAGAAGCTTTAACAGAGATGCAGAAATAAATGTTATAGTTGTTGCTCAGGGGGTAATTGTGTGTTTGGAGGAACAACCAGCAGTTCTTCACGCACAAAGCCACGCTTGGGCCCGTCATGCAAATAGTAGAGAACGGGCTGATTCGGTTTGGTAAAAGATCGTTCAATGTTGTAAACTTTCAAAGACCAGATTGGATCAGTGGCTCTTTTCACACCACCTTCAAGCTCGCCAGGTTGGTACAAATACCTAACATTCACAAGAGAGGGGAGCTTTTTTTAACTTTCTCCAACAGGCCTCAAATAAGGTGTCGATGGCTTTGCATAAACATTTTTTTCTTTGATGGCAACGGCGGGTTTCTGGCCGGTAAGGCTTGTTACTTCGTTGTTCAGAGCGGCCACAACTTCAGGAAGCCTTTTTACCCACGCAGTGGACCGCTGGCCCTCAGTCAGGCGCATTTCAACGGCATACTGGTGCCCGAACAAGCGCTCAGCCAGGGTGCGGTTGAAACGTTCAACAATGGCCTGGTCACGGTGAATGTCAACTCGCCCGCGCCGAATGTAAGTTTTGTGATTTTCCATTTTTTTTGTAACAGCGCCCATGAATTCACGCCCAGGGTCAACCTGCAGCAGTTCAGGCCATTTCAGAGGTGAGCGTTTGTAAATTCTCTTAAAAGCAAGGGCAACTTCATCAGAGTTTTTAGAGGTTAAGGGTTCAGCTTTTTTGTATCTACTGGCCACGTCGACAACGGTGAGTGCGTATTTGAAAACTTTGCGCCCGCGGGGTAGTTTGTCATGTGGCAAAAAAAGAAGATCCGCCTGATGCACTTTGTTTGGTGTAGGAACGTCGAATTTCGGCCGAGGAATGCGCTTTGGTGCTGGGAGGAATATCTGCCACAGTGCTTGCTTGAACAGCCACTTTTTTGCGGTTTCTTCTGGTACATTAGCAGCTTCGGATAATTTTTTGATTGCGGCAAAACCTTTCCAGTAGCCCCCAGGACTATAGTATGACTTTGCGAGTTTGGCATCCATCGTGTAATATAAGTAAGGAATTAAAAAAGTTTAAAACTCTGGGGTGTGGGGTAAACCCCACTAAAGGAACCGGAAGGCAGCGTAGCCCAGAGCAAGAGCCCCCGCACCCACGAACATGAGTTCACCATTTTTCTGCTGCTCGCTTGGTTGATAGAAATCTGAGAACTTGGGTTCTTTGGGGGGTATCATTTGTTTGTCAGGGTGCGCTTTGTTATACAGTTTGAAGGCGTACTCAGTGTTTGTAAAGTTCTGCTTGGCCTGCTCTTTTATTTGCGTGTTAGTCGCAATCCAGTCGAGAAGTTTGGTGCGGTCACGGGAGTATTTGGCGTAAGCCGCTTGATATGCCTCGAGAGCTTTATCATGTCGTACTTTTTCGTCAAGTGCAGCGTCACCTCCGCCAAGTGCCTTCGCAAGATAATTGCCGCCAATAAAAGCCGCAGCATTCAAAATAGCCCCACCAGCCATAATCGCGATACTTGCCATTGTGGTATATAACAGAGCAGAGTTTTTTTCAAATCATTAATTTTAGATGCTGGTGGGAAGGATTTTTTGGTCCTCGAGGTACTGTTTGAGCGCAATGCTCCCCGCCATGACGGCGGTGAACTTCACGAAGTTCATCGCACTGCTGCTGGGGTCAGAAGTAAAATTCTCTTTCACAACCTTTTTTGCTACCCAACCGATGCCGGCGACTAAACCAGTGATAGTAGCCGCGTCTGTGATTGTTTTAACAAGCTTGTTGTCTGACATTATTTTGTAAGTATAGAAATGGAAACATACAAAAGTTTAAATCAAAATTAATTATTTGTCTCTTCTTCTGCATCCGGGTCAAATATTGTTGCATTCAAAAGATCGCGGACCGTATTAAAAACCTTCACATTGAAGTCGTACCATATCAGTCCGATTCCAAAAATGGCCGCGGTTGAGATAAGAACTTGTGGAATATCAACTTTCTTCATGATATATGATACAGATATAATATTAATTTGTAAATATTCAATCCAAATGTTTTACACCTCTGGGCTGTGTCATGCGAGCAGGCTGTGACTCAGGTGTATTTTTTTTGCTGAATACGGCCTTGAGCTCTTCACGTTTGTAATAAATCCCGATCAGTGAAACGACTATGCCGGCAACACCAATCCATTGGGTTGTGCTGAGACTGCTATTATCAACTTTGTTGATATCTTCGGTACTCTTTGGTGTTTCGTCTGCAATAGGCGGGTCTGGCTCAGAAACCGGGGCAGTGGCCTTTGTCTTGTTGTTTGCGATTATAATAGCAGCCTCAGCTGCCGCTTTTTTCTGTTGTTCACGGGCTAGCCGCGTTCTTTCAGCAACCAATTTGCCTGCAGCCACACGCTTGGGATTTTTTGCACGCTGCGGGGCTGTAGTTGGAGTTGGAGTTGTTGCTTGCTGTTTGATATCGACCTGAGGGGTCTCACCCTGTGAATTTGTAATCTCGGATTGTTCGGTTGACATTTTGAAACAAAGCGTATATGTTAAGCAAATAAAATAATACTTAGAAATTACTCAGAATTTCTCTGTAATTGTTCAGCAGTTGGTGAGGTATGCTCAGAAATTTCTTCTAATTTTGCTTCATCCTTTCTCTGCAAATGTGAGTTAAAATCAATGTGCTTCGCCGTGATCAAAGCAGCAGAAATAGGAGCAAGAAATTTTCCATATTTCAAAGAGAGACTGAAGACAAAATCTGTCATTTCTTTGTTAATAATGAAGTCTTCTTTTAGTTCTTTTTTCATTGCATCAATGTCATCTATTTCAATAACCATTTGCAGGCCTCTTGTCAGAAGCGTAAGCAGGCTGTCAACCATGCTTTCGGTTGTCTTGCTGCCAACGAAGGTTTCATATCTCTTGTAGTACTTTTCAACTTCTTTATCAGTCAAGCGTTTCAACTGCTCATGTGTTAATTGCACTCCTATGGCCTCTTTGGATTTGCCTGTTGATACAAGCAAGGCCAGCTGCTCACGAAGAGCAGGAATGTTAGGTCCGGGGGCAGTTAAACTTGTTAAGTCTGGCACAATACTACCAGCTGGGCTGCTTGATGGCTCAGCTTCCAGTAGGTTTATAACTTCTGCAAATTCTTTTTCAGCCATTGTAACTATATACAACTTTTATTTTTTTAATTCAAAATGAATACCGTAGGGGTAGCGAAGCGAGAACACGAGATAAGAGAACTTCCGCTCTTTCAGCTTTGAAATCAGAGATTTGTACTCATCGTGGGAGAGTTCGCCCGCGTAATCATCAAAGATCGCCTTCGTGGTTTTGGCTGAGGGAGTGTAAAATAAAACGATAGCCGCCACGTTCTCCCGGAAGGAAGGTGTTATGCTGGTTATCTTCTGGGTCAGCACCCAAACGCTGATTCCGATATTTCGGGCGAAAAAGCCAAGATTCACCAGCTGGCCTGTGCGCCCTTTCACATCTTTGGAGGCTGCGCAGTCATCGAGTATTATGAGCGTGTTGGTGCCCTCAAACAGCCAGCTCACGGCCTTCAACCAAATTTCAACCTCATGCTGCTTGCATATAATCACAATCATTCTTGGATCATTTTCACCAATTCGGTGGTAGGTCTTGTTGTGCGCGAATGTTGGGCAGATAAGCACGATTTAGTCGAACGTGCCGCGGAAAGGGCCGTAGATCTGGTCCACCACAAACCTCGATTTACCTGAATTTGTCGGGCCCACAATCAGAGCGTTGAAGGGTATCTTGCTCGGATCCATTTCTATTAGTACTGCACAGATTCTAATTGCCTTCCTAATATATTCATCTGCGCGTCGCTGATTACGTAAATGTGGCAGTTCACATTGCCAGAGCCACTTGCATTCCTCTCGAGCTCCAGCTGTACCCCATCCTTTGTGTTTACAAGTCGCGTGCCGCTTCCGTGCATCGAGTGGTCAGCCATGGAACGCAGATCGATCATAAGCCCGAACTTGTTTTCTGTATAAAACTTTGTTGCATTCATGTGCTGTGTTTTGTTTTCGGCTTTGAGAAAGAAGCGTTTGACCTCCTCCCAAACATCAATTCCTTCAAGTCCGTTGTTGTACAGCCTGTTGGGTGAGCAGTTTACTGTGACACTGACTTTCGTAAGGTCTGGGTTTAAGTAAGTTTCTGCCTGCCTTGTGCCAGCAACATAGGGCTCGACAAACAGTAGCAAGATGCCTTTGAGGGACCTTCTCTGTGGGTTAACTCTGAGATTCAGCCTTGTGTCTGTGCCTTTGGCAAACATAACCACTTCGTCACGCTGAATGTGGTCATATGCAAATTCTTTGCCACTTGAGTACGCGCTGAGGGCTTCATCTGCCAGTGTTTTACTTCTTATCATCTCGTACTCCAGCTGGATGTTTGTTAGCTTGTATTTCAGTTTTGTTGTATCGGAGCCTCTGACGACCTGAGAGGCTGGCGCAAGTGTCAGTTCGAACACAAGATCATTGTATAGAGCCTGCGGATAAAAGGTCCCGTGGTCGTTCAAAATCTGGTGGTCAAGGCGTATCCTGTATTTTGATCCGTAAATCCCGTTCAGTTTGATTTCTGCAGCGACGCCTGAGGTCTTCTCATCACCCGCGTTTGAGCGAATTTTGTTGAGGTCCTCACCCTGGATTCCATCTTGCAGCATGTTGTCGCGCTCCTCCTGCGATAGGAAGAGGTCCTCGAATATCTTGTAAATGTCGTAACCAACTGTGTCCTGCAGGATAGTGCCAGAGTACTTTACAACAAGTTTATCAACTAGCGCCCGGCCAACATTGTCGACTAGAAAGTTGTTGGCATGGCCTCCGCTCAAATCGATGTTGAAGCGCAGCGCAAGTGAGCCGGGAACAATGACCTCGTTTTCATTCAGCTTGGGCACCGAAACATAAAGCGTTTCCTGCGGATTGGCTTCTGTGCGCTCGAAAGTGATGCGTTTCACCGCGCGCTCCGCTTTTAGAGCGCCGAGAGTTTTTTCACTGCGTGTTGGTCGAAGGTTTTCTTGTACACCGTCCATTATTGTAAGGAATATAAAAATGTTCAATTAAAATTTCAATTGTAAATATAAAATAACTTCATCAACTTTGTTGATATCAACTTTGTTGATATTCGATGGCAGAAGGTGGCGAATTTGGTATGGACCAACCAGATCTTGACCACGATATTGACCATGAACAAGAGGTCAACACAACTCGGCCATTTTATCCGGGCTCTGCGTCCACCCCCTACCATGGTGGTGAACAACATGAAATGCAAACTATGCAGCACGAACAGAGCGGACTTCCAGAAACATCATTTGATGAAGTCCCTTCATTGGGGTCTTTATTCATCAAGAAGACAAACCAGCGCTTCTTGAAAGAGCAAGAGATTTCATTAAAAGGAGGTTTCCAAGAGTGGACTTCGGGAAATTAGGCCCAATCGGTTTCAGCAAAAAGCCTGGCAATGAGACTACAATCGTTTCATTTGGAACAAGGGGTGGTGAAACTGAAATTTTCGAAAAAGATGGGAAAAGTCTTCTCAAAAAATTTACAGAAAAGTTCAAAACATCCCTTGGTCCAGAATCTGAATCTCTGATTGCACAAGAAAAAGAAGAAAAAAGAGAATATGAAAAACAACTCAGAGATGCAGAAAAACTTGCCTCTGAAAAACAAAAAGCCACCCAAAAAGTTCAAAATATGAGAACCAGAATCGAAAAAACTAAAGCTAAGATCGTTACAATTCAAGAAGAACAGGGTACAAACGTTGAAAGTGAAATAGAACTGCGGAGACAGCAGCAACTGAAAAAAAATCTTGAAAATGATTTTGAAAAAGCAAAAAAAGAGTTATCCGCGCTCCAGAAACAATCAAAAACAAAAGCCAAATAACAAAAAAGCGTAGACCAACTTAGAGCAAGCCTGGCAGCAAAAGAGAGAGAAAAAAACACAATGCAAGCGAGGCTAAATGACACAAAAACGTTGGATGAGCTGAAAGAACAAGAAGCCGAACTGCAGCGCCAAAATGAGGAAGATCAGGCAGTTATCAACAATGAAGACGCCTCACCTTCTGATAAACAAGCTGCTGAAGGCCGCGTTGAAGAAAGACAAGGGGAGCTTGCTCGTTTAAGAACGCAGATTGATGAAAGAGAAAGAGCGCTTCCACTTCGTGAGAGGGTAAAGGAGATATTCAAAAAATATGGTGTGACCGTTACAGCTATCGTTCTTGCTGCCGGTGTCACAATTGGTGCAGTTATTGGGGCTATTACAAACGCTTTGAGAGCCACCGGTAAAGCGTTGGGAAAAGGTCTGAAAGATATTGGCTCAAAGGTTGCATCAGCTCTGCCAGGTCTTATTGGCTCAATTGTGAGCTTTCTTTTCAAAGCTGCCGGTCAAGCTTCTTGCTGAGCACACCTGGCTGCTGATTTTGGCTGCGGTTGCCTTTCTTGTGGAAAAATACATCAAGAAGCGGCGTTAGCGCATAAAAGTGTAAATCAAAGCCGCAACCCCGACGGCACCAACAGCAATAGCTGCTTTGTTATTTTCGTGTGTTTCAGTGCTATTTGCATTTGGTACTGGCTCATCAGGTGTTTTCACTTCAGGCGCGGGCCCCTTTTCTTTCGTTGCTTCCTTGTGTATTGGGTTTGAGGGGTGGCTGTTTGGTGGGTTTATCTTTGTTGGACCTCCTGCCATCAGCTTTAGCCCTGCTTTTTTTGTGCTCGTGTTCACTTCGTGCTTCATGCCTGGCACAGCTTGTTTGAGCTGGTTGTTGTAACCAGTTACAGTTCCCATATTTATCACCATCCGCGCAGGCATCAGCCAGGCCCCCGGACACACAGCAAAGTTAAGCCTCACCTTTGCCTCGTCGACAGCAAGTTGGTACCTTTGAACTGACTTTGCCAGATCCGGTTGCCTTATTGAGTCTTCCACTAGCACAAGGAACTCACTTTGCGCTTCCTTTGCGCGCCCTCCTGAGCCAAGTATGCTGCTTCTAACGTTCACCTGTGAACCCAAAACACAGTAAACGAACGCCTCTATCGACTGGTTTATTCGCGCCAAACCCGCCTGGGTCAGACCTTCTGCTACATTGGGACAAAAAAAGTCTGACTGCCTGTTTGCAACGTCATCCATCTCGATATACTGAATCAAGGTGCCTTTTGACCCTGTACCACCTTCGTCTGAAAATTTATCGTGACCGGGGTAACTGGTATACGTTTTTTGTGGCCCATGGCCTGACACCCATATGTAAACGCTTCCCAGGCCGTGGTTTGCGCCTGTTGTGTAACGAAAATCACTCGACGGGTCGACTCCGAACTCAGCGCATATTCTCTTGTACGAAGCCACGTCGTATTTGTTGTTAAACTGGTCAAAAGTAGGGTCGCCAGGCAAAGCGCTTATGCTTTGTATTCCCCCCATCTGAAACAATATTCGCCTGACAGTAAAATATATATGTTTTGGACTCTTTACCTGAACGGTGGGTGAGTTTGGTTTTTTGAAATATCTCTCTGAACTTTGTTGTAAAATACTGGTCCGGTGTTACGTAAATATTCTGTTGGTCATTAAATATTTTTTTCAAACTATTGCCGGGATAGTTACTGTGAAAGGCAACAGCAGGGATGGGCAAAGAGTCTCCTTTTAAACCACTTGGTGTAAGTTGTTGTGGAAACCCTTCTGATGATTGGTCAACATCCAGCGCACTTTTCATTTCCGTACTCCAATATTTGCTGTCTGAACCAAAAACGTCTATCAAATGGCCTGGTCCTGCTTTGAAATAAATTTTCTGAGGTTCCTGTGTGGTCTTTGGCGAAATCGGTTTGTGGCTCAAACTTAGATTTATCGGCATTCGGGTATTTTGCAAGAAAGGTTTTCCATCCTTCTGTTCTGCCACTTTGGCAATGCTGACAGCTTGTGGTGTCTGAATCCATTTTAGAAGTTCAGCCATGTTATATATTTAAACAAAATATTTTTCTCTAATTATAAAATGGTTATTGTAACAGTTGTTACAAAAGAAAATCCGCATACGGTCTATTTTGACCAGACTATTCAAAAACCAAGCTATATCCGGCTGTTAAGTTGTTCTCTTTACAATTCGTGGTTTAACTTAAAGGAAGGTGGGTCAATTACTTTGTTTGATAAAGATGAAAAGTCTTTCAAAGTTGATTTTAATCCGGGTCATTATACACTCGATACTTTAACCAAGGAAATCAAACTCGTTTTATCCAAACATAGGGTCGCATTGGCAATGGATATTAATACTTCCTTTGGTAAGCTTATAATGTATAATCTTGATTCTAAAAAGATTGTTTTTGATTCCAATTTAGGTAATTTACTCAATTTGAAAACTTTTGCAATTCCATCAAAAATTTGCATAAAAAAACTGAATTACGAAACTACATATTACATTCATTGCGACCTACTTGACAAAGAACAGAATCTGTTAAATGGAAAACCGTCTACTGTTTTACAAACTTTTGACATAACAGGAAAACCTTTTGAAAAAGTTTTTTATCAAAGCAGCCCACAACATGTCTTACGCGATGTTTCTGCTGATAAGCATATCTCAAATATGACAATTTCTGTCAGGGACCAAAATAATAATCTATTTGATTTTAACGGCTTGCCTCTTCAGTTTCAAATTGAGATTAATTAAAGAAAAAATATTTTTGTACATATAACTATGGCATCCAACGTATTACCAACTGCACCAGCTTATGAACAAACAGAAACTCAGACAACACTCTATCCGATTCTTCCAACTCAACCAGATAACAATTTTCGTATGCAGAAAGCAAACGAAGTTTTGAAATATTTAAGTGACGAAGTTTCCCATTATCGGCTTGTTGCAAAAAAATATAAACGTACGAAAACCATTATCAACTACGCTGGCTTTTCTGCTGGCGGTATTAGTGGTTTTCTATCCGCAGGTGGCGTAGCAGCTGCATTTACAGTAATAGGGGCTCCTGCCTCGATACCTATTGGCTGTGTCGCCTCTTTATTTGGGCTAACAGCTGCTGGGCTTACCGGTTTTTACAAAAAGCTAGAGCCCAAACTTATCAAACACTGCAAAATCATGACACTTGCTTTGTCAAAATGCGATACAGTCAACAGAATCCTGTCAAAATCACTTATTGACGGCAAGATCAGTGATGTTGAGTTTCAAAGCATTCTTGATGAAAAAGAAAGCTATAGAATTCAGAAGGAGATTCTTCGAAAAGGCACGCTTCTCAAGGAAAAAAATAAACAAAGTAGCCCAGACATTGAAAAAATACGACAAGAGGCGATGCGCGAAGAAAGGATCCGTATGCAAAAAAAGCTTCTTGGCAGCGCGGTCGACGTTTCGAAATAAAAATTCAGTCGAAACGCACACTCTTTCACTTTATTAAAGAATGATTTCTGTTACAAATATAGAAAAATGATTGTACTATTTCATGCTCTTATGTATGCTATAAACGAACTTTCTACACCCGTTTGGCTGAATGAGGTCAGACATATAACATATCAAGTAGTGGAGGCGATGCTAGAGGCAGAAACTGATTAAAATGTTACGCAACGGCTCCACACCAACTCATGGTGAAAGATTTTTTGAAGACTTCATCATAATCATCTTCATCATAAATAGGATAGCCGAGATAGTGATTAACTCCATTTCTGTTGCACAGATTACAGAGATAATTTCGCATGCAATGACCACATTTATAACAAAATAAGACCTTTACAATTTGTTGATTGTGTTCACAAAATGGTGCTTCGGCGATTGCAGCATTCACCTCGCCCCAGCCAAGAGCTTTTCGCTGCCTGAGTTTTATTTTAATAAACTCTTTGTAGATTTCTTCTCGAAGTTCTGGTGGAAGTGTTTTTATTAGTTCCAACGTGTCTGCCATTCAGCGTATATACTTGTTGGCATTTCTTTCTAAATGACAATGCAAATGTTCCGCACTAATCCATTAATTAGTAAGATAGATTGATGGTTTCGTAGTAGTACTTTTTAGGACCACTATAGTTGTAAGGTACATTGAAGACATCATCGTAGTCGTTTTTATAATACAGATAGCCAAGAAAGTGTTTGACTCCATTTTTGCTACACTTATGGCAGAGCCCATTCCACATACAATAGCGGCATTTACCGCAAAACAATAGATTTACAATTTGTTGATTATGTTCGCAAAAGGGTGCTTTGGTTATGGCTTCATTCACCTTGTCCCAGCCAAGAGCTTTTCGCTGACTGAGCTTTTTGTTAAGATTCTCCTTGTTTATTTCTTTACAAAGTTCTTGTGTAAGTTTTTGTTTGCCCTCGGAAAGTTGGCAGTTATTTGATCTACCAACCATTTTTGGCATATATACTTGTTTGCTTTCCGTGTTTACATTTTTATTTGGCGAAAGAATATTCATTAAGTTTTGTGGGCTCATTTTTTTTAGCTCCTCTATGAATTCTTTTTTGAAAAATATTGTTTCTTCGTAACGAACATCTACTGCATTTAACATCTTAAAAGTTTTTTTTCCTTTTTTATCCCATTTGGGTTTTTTCATACTTTGCTCAACAGTGCCCTTTCTACCTCTTCCCATCTCGGCGTATATACAAGTGCAGATAATTGTTCAAATGGAAAATAATTCTGAGACACTTTGTATATTATACAGTGCGGGCATTTCTTCAAAAGAAAATAATTATTTTTTGTTACCGCACCGTTGGCATTTGTCTTGGAAATATTTTTGTCGCTGTGTTTGCTGTGTTTGCGCTTCCGCATTGCAGCTGTACACCATCCTTTGTGTTTACAAGTCGCGTGCCACTTCCGTGCATCCGTTGGCATTTGTCTTGGAAATTTTTTTGTCGCTGTGTTTGCTGTGTTTGCACTTCCGCATTGCTGTGTCTGCGCATAACTCCTTTGTTAGAGTTTTTCTCTCAAATACCGCCACACACATATAAAGTACTGAAGTTCTGGGACACTTTTTATGTTAACATTTTTTAAGCAAAAAATGAGACCCTTTAGGGTCGAATTTTTTGCTTAAAAAATGTTAACATAAAAAGTGTCCCAGAACTTCAGTACTTTATATGTGTGTCACTGTTCCTTCTCTTCTCCACTTGAGTTGTGTAACATTTGATTGACACAGTTTTTGTCCACCTTCTCTGGATAGTAAAAGCTTTGAATGATAAGTATTTTTCCCGCAGTAAAAGCTGTGTTTAAGCTTTCATTAAGATCTGATTCATTAACTTCCCATCTCCAAACACACTCAAATCCTTGCTCGCTGAAGCCATTAAGCGCGGTCCCGTTACTTAAAGACAAAACGACTTCTTTGTCGTTTGTTGGTTGTGATTTTTGACAGAGCACGTGTGCTGCTACGAGGAGAACAAAATACAGTGGTGAAGACCACATAACGGCTAGCTGTTTGAAGATAACTGTGGTAAGACAAGCCTTTTTTCAAAGTATAAGAGCACTTTAGAAGCCGGCTTACTTGCTTGTGCTGAGTAATGCTGAGAAATGTCCGTATAACAACGCATACAAATTTCTGCGTTTCATTTTTTCCTTGTTAGTAAAGCCTGTTAAAACCAGGAACGTTGGAATTGCACAAAACCGGAAAACATATTCAATGAACAAAAAAGACAGTAAAAATAAACCCTGGAAAACGAAAATACGGATAATTTCTTTGTCAGAAATGTTAAGGAGGTGTGTAATAATACGTCATGTCCGTTTTTAGCAAGAAGCAGAAAATTACTTAAGATTGCGTAGCTAGCCGTGGGTAAAAGCGGGAAGGAGTCTCTATGTAACGAAATATAGGGTATGTTACAAATATAAAATCTTGTGAAAGTGATAAATGAAAAAAATTCAGGGCTTCGACGTTGAAACCCTGAATTTTTTTCAGGCTTCTTTATTCCAATTGCTTAAATTGGAAATTCACTGCGATGATCATTTACCACTTTCATATATATCCGCAGTTCATATACGAATCATTTCAAATACATCACGTCATAAAATCTTTTCTTAAGTCTACTTGGTTGGAGATCTTTTGGATACTGAATGACATGCTTTAAAGTTCAAAGATAATAAGACAAACTGGCACGGTTTGATATATATCGTCTATGGTTTCCTGAAAGCAAAAAGACGAACTTCTCGTATGGAATGTTATCTATGTTCTCGCAGGTAAACCTCTAACTTCAACTAAACAGTCAAGTTTCTCCTAACTTTTGGCACCCTGCTGTTCAGGCTTTGTGCATAACATTAATTCTAGTGAAAGCTGGTTAAGTTCCTGGTATGTCGGTCGAAAGTGCAAATTTTACAACGTATATATGATGACTAAGCTCAGCTTATTTAGATTGACCGTTAGTTTTTCCTTTTTGTCGTCTGTCCCTAGCTGCCGTAAAAGAAGCGAATGACGCATTTGCTTGGTTTTGTTTCCGTTCTACTGACCATACGCGACAGCAAGCAGTCTTCAGCTAATCCTTCTTGAATTATTGACGGTCGCAATTTCATATGATGCTTTCATTTTATATATCAGTCTATCGTTAATCAACAAACGAATGAATTACATACATTCATAATAATAAAACATCCTTTACAAAGTCGTGCGAGTTTGCATGAATGCAGTAGAGCTTTACAATCATACTAAGAAAAGAATTAGTTTGTAATTTGCTGAAGAAACGAATATCACTTAGATATTCATCTAAAATATTGGCTCTGCAGAGGCGAGGAACACGTCCGCCGCTCTATGTAGTAGTGGCACCAAAAGAAACTGTGTTCACTGTTGGTTTATCATAAGGTCAAAATTTAAATTTATTTTCAAACCTAGCAAGTTTAATTTTCTCGACGCAAAACTTTCTTCGACCTTAAGGCTATGTGTAAATTTTCTTTAACCAACGACTCGTAAATCATGGTATTTCAAATCCACTTGACAAAGACAAAGCATTTCGTTTGAGAACATGAGTCTGTCGAGTTATCTAACAAATTCGGACGTTATTATACGACCGCAGCATATTAAAGTGCCCCTGTGATCAAATTTTCGATTTGTATTTTTTTACATGTTCGTGTACAACTAGACGTCCTTATTCATCTTGCCAAATTTCAATCCATTACGAACATCAGAAGTCATTTTATTTTAACATTTAATTCCGAAAATTTACGGCCGCCATTACAAAACCCTGTTCCAAGGTTTGGTTGCAAATGAGAGAAAGTGACGTCAAAGGCTCAAACATACCTCACGGGTTGAAATTTTAATAACAATCAGCATAGAAAATTGCACGAAGAACACGTCCAAAGTTTTTGTTCCTTTTCGCGTGATTTTGAACACTTATTGTTATTCTCATTTCAACCCGTGAGGTATTTTTTAGCCTTTGACGTCACTTTCTCTCATTTGCAACCAAACCTTGGAACAGGGTTTTGTAATGGCGGCCGTAAATTTTCGGAATTAAATGTTAAAATAAAATGACTTCTGATGTTCGTAATGGATTGAAATTTGGCAAGATGAATAAGGACGTCTAGTTGTACACGAACATGTAAAAAAATACAAATCGAAAATTTGATCACAGGGGCACTTTAAGGTGGCTCGTAATGGTTAAGATATTCCCGCCTTTGATATTCTCTTGCAGCAACATCGATGTCGTTGAGGTTGAACTTTTAGTCAAACTTTGTTAAGGTTTTATCAATGAACAAATTGAAGTCATTGTGATGTCACACTTCGTTGCCATGGCAGCAACAAGCGGGGTCAAAGATACCCTATTTTTTTATCGTTTCAGGCTAAAAAATGAAAAAGCACTGGTTATAGCGTAATCTAGATTGCGCAAAATTCAAATTTTAGCTGTTTATCGTTGTCATAATAATATTGATTTTTCTTAAAAATACACAATTCCAAACTTCAATCTAATAGCAACAAGCACCGTAATTCCTATATCACAGTCCCGTGAACGGAAGATTGACAATGTTCGTTATTGGTCCTAAAAGGTCGTATCGAGACCCCTCAAAACGCTTGACGAACAGCTTCAAACGGAAAAAATTACGATATCGTGCATGGAATCAATTTGCACCATCACTGCCAGTATTGATAATCTTTTGTTACATTTTTCCTCTCAGATTGGCCGTTGGTTCGTGCCTTTTTAAATTGCTGTTAAAACTCGCCCAATTGCTAAAATATCAGTTTTTGTATTAAAATTAACAAAACTAAAAACAAGCATAAGCAGTCCTAGAGATAATGCAAAACACCGGTATATCGCTTTTCAAATCGTCGTTCCAAACAAACGGCCGTATTTCTCTTTGATATCAAGGAGAACTAATGTTGATGAAATCGTGCGCAATGCCCGATTCCCTCTATGGCACGCGCCTGCAGGGAATCACGGTAGTTGTATTCATCGTTGCTAAGTCTCGTGCATGGTTTGATGAATACATCTACTGTGATTCCCTGCAGGCGCGCGCCATAGAGGGAATCGGGCATTTTTCGAGTTTTCTCAACAATGAGTGAAGTTTTTAAATTTCTTTTCCTCCTTCTTTCAATGTAAATGGTGACGACTTTTGGAAACGAGCCAGCTGCAAACGTCAGCAAAGTTTTCGTTACAGGAGAAGCAACAACATTGTTAACAAGAAAACAGCCAAAACGAAGATCACGCTTATGGTGGCTTTCATCAACATTACTTTCGTAAATAGGCATTAGTTCTTCACAAGCCATATCGAAAAGTTCTCTTGGAATTCTCTTCACATTATCAATGGTGCGGCCATAGTCATATGTGAAGCCTTGTATGCACAAATCAGTGCTAGGTGCACTGTCCGTGAGTTAACCGTACTGTTCAAAGAGCTTTACAGCGAGATCTTGATATTTCTGAGTGAAGTATCTATAGCTGCTCCACAAGTAACAACAGACCAAAACACAACAGCTCAATAATGGAAGGTTTCGTTCAGAGCGTACAATGATCACGGCTAACTGGAGAAATATCATGACACCAACAGCAGCATACACTAACACATAAATTTCCCCGATAGCTGCCAACAAGACATGCAAATATCGAAATAAAAGAGCTTAAAGACAATGCAGCGAACAGCAAATAGTAAATAGCGATGGACAAAGTTGATGTTCACAAGCTGCCGTAAGCTGAAGTTTGCAGAAGAACATAAAGTTGCTATGGGAGATGAAAGGAACTGAAAACACAATATATAACTCACAGCCCAGAGAAAAAGGCCATAGCAATAAATCAACGAATAGAATAAAACTAGGATGCTAAACACAAGAAACTTTAGAAGAGATGGAAGGGAATTTGCACAAGATGAGCAGTCGGCAAAAGCGTTTTCTTTAGCATGTTTAATGTCTTGACATGACGGAATTAGCTCCAAAGGAATACTCAAAAATATCAATGAGGCACGCCAAACACCGCGAAGTAGATTTAACATTCGTCACGGAACTTCTTGATGCGAACATGTCCAGAAAAAAACTGTTTTCACTTTTACGGACCCATTCAGTTACACAGGAGCTCGTGCAGGTTTCCTTTCCTATATGATAAAATGAAAGTAAAAAGCTTGAATACAATAACAGCCATAACACATCAGCCTAATTGGCTGAAATAAGTGTGTTCTTTCTTTTGCGCTTGTTGGCGGAGACAACGTTGTCTGGTAGAGGAGGTATTCAACAAAAATTGCAAGAACCAAAACCGGTAAGGGCAAGATAAAGACGCGCATAGTGAACTCCCTTGCCATGTGGCACATGGGTGTTATCTGCGGAAAAGAAATAATTCCCTACTAGATTTCGAACGCCCACAGGGCTGGGTCCTTCTACAGTTATTTGAAGAACTCCCTTATATGTGTCCTCCGTGGCTGAATAAGGACAAGCAACTCCAAGGCCAATATAGTGAAAAATGGACATGAACAGAAAGCCAATAATTCTTGTTTTCCATCCGTCTGTCCCGCTAGATTCACTGATTTCGATGCAAGTTTTATGTTGATCACTTCGCTCTACCTCAGGATTGCAAAGTTTGCCATGTACGTGGAACTTTTTCGAAATGCTCCCGAGGAGTAGTACGTACACCTGTAGTTTCCTGACTATTAGTTGTCTTAGCTGCAAAATTAAAGTGCACTTACTTTCTACTTGGACAGGTATCCCTGCTCCAACCGAAGATGCAAATCTTCGTAAAGCGTTATTAGCAGAGCTAGAAAGTTTGTTATTCATCAGCCAGATTTGCCAGTATGCATATGAATGTGACCATTGTTCCAAAGTGCCGTCTTCACTCGATTTACTATGTGATATTTGAAACACACATTTTTTGATCACTGTTTTCAGGTATTTGAAGACAAGATTGATAACTATTTTTTTTTTTTTTGATAACTATTTTTATTTTGAAAAAGCGCTGCTAGGAGAAGAGCCAAATGCAGTTTGGAAGACTTCTAATAGCGGCTGATCGCATATTATAACTGTAGTTAAAAGTCAAGGCGCTTTCTTTATAGTAAAGAGCACTATAAGCTTTCCTTGTTCAGGAAAATTTGCGAGTAAATTTGACGGTATTTAGTATAATCTAGTAAAACCTGAATGCAGGAAAGTTAAAAGTTAAGTCAAACTCATAAAATAAACAAGAAAATGAACTTGGTTATCTAGGTTCCAGTTTAATATTTTAGATTTATTTTGAGTAAATTGGTTAACTTGATTACAATAAAAAATAAAAAGTCATAAACATCGCGTTTTAGAAACGTTCGTATAATATAGCCATCAACTTGAAATCTTGAAATCTGTGACTACAGAGAAAATAGGGTAAACCTTATCAGGTTAGATAAGTACATGCTTCGCCAAATTAGCGGGTAGTCCTCACAAATTAAAACCTAATTCCTACAATTTGCTTGCGAACAACTTGATGAGAAAAAAATGATCCAGACGAATCGAATCAATGATTTTTACCATCACTGCCAGCATTTTTATGATCCATTGTTGTACATTTCGCCTCAGTTTGGCCTTTCGTACATTTCTTTCGAATCGTTAAAGTTTTTGTTACTCGTTCAACTGCTAATATATCAGCTTTTTGAATCAAAATTGCCCCAAGAAAAAACAGACAATAAAGTAGGAAGTGACTGTCATAGAGATAATCATAATCACACATAAGTCTGCTTTCGGTTCGTCAGGATCTTCCCTTGGAAAAACAAAGAGGCGTTTTTCTCCTTGATTACAAGGACTACTGATGTTAATGTACTCGTGCACAACTTTTCGAGCTTTCTCATCAATTAGTACAGGTCTTAGATTTTTTTCCTCCTTCTCTCAACGTAAGGGGTGCGAATGACGAGTACTATTTTATGCTTTTACGTTGTTTATAGAACTGTGGAAGGCAATATGTGATATGATGCTTTCACTTTTGAATAAATAAATAAAAATAAATAGGTAATAAAGGTCGAATTAAAAAGTGTTAAAATCAAACGTGCAAGTTCACATGAATGTAGAAGAACTTTACGTACTTAGAAAATAATCAGTTGGTGGTTTACTGAGGCGGTCAATATCACTCAGTTATTTGTCTTAAAATATTGGCTTTGCCGCTGTATATTGCCTGCCGAAGAACTGTATTTCGTATTTGTTTATAAAAACTTCAAAAATTATACAATGTAGCAAAATAAGTAATTCTTCTAGAAACAAACGGATTTTGAAAGAAGCAGGTTTATTTTTTCTCAATGTGACAATGACCGCAAAATTGTATTCAACCCTACGGCTATATGTCGCATTGACTAATTTGCTCAAATTACAGACCCATAAATCAAAGTACTTCGCTTCCACTTATAATCTTTCTTGACAAAGTATCTCGTGACAACCTCGTTACCAGGGCTTTTCCGTTCCTCGAAGACGGTTGATTTCTTGAGAACACCAGTCGTCTGTTGTCGCATCCTAACTGAAATTCGATCGTCACGATAAAAACCACAATATATTAAGTGAGCTTTTGGGCGTCATTGACATGATTAAATTGTATTCTAAAGACACTCTATGTTTTACAAGATGGTATTTTTTTTTTCAGTCAATGAAACAAAATTCCGAGTGCTCCAAACAGGAGTCGAACCGAGATGTACTTCCGATAAGTACTTCGGACGCTCTACCACTGAGCTGTAGGAAACTCGTGGTAGCAAGTAAGGTAGCAAGGCCATTAAACTATAGGCTCCAGTTTATTACCCTCTATGTTTTCAAACAAAAACGAAGTGGCTGGAGTTACTGCAACTACCGGCTAGCCGGCAAAGGAACACAGCAATTTCTTTAGAAATAAATTGCTGGAAACCATAGAGAGGACGTCCCCGGTATCACTAACGAGATTATTCCCCGGCCCGGATAAAGTTAACGAACTCATTTTCTCAATCCTTTGGCAGCTCGTTGTATCGAGTTTGCAATGTATAAAGAGCATCAGTAATTTAAAGCACTAATAAGTTTTAAAGACTCAACGACTCTTGCAACCTAACGCGCTTGTGTTCATGCAATAAATGACCTGATTGCTCTTTATTTTAAGAACACATCAAAGGATAGTTACAATAGGTATCTCCAACTGCTATGCCTGGTTCATACAAGAGAAATAACGACATAAAGACAAGTTCACGCAAACTTATAAACAATAGTTCCCGGAATAAGTCCCGGGGACAAATCACTTTCCCGTGAGTTACCATGAGCCAAGCATTTGGTGTTAAGCTATGAATACGTTTGTTTAAACGCCTTTATAGCGACACCAAAGATTTGGTCCCTGCGACTTGATCCACGAATTCAAACTGGTTTTAATTGAATAACTACCAAGGACTTATCCCCAATATTAAGGTCGGCACACAACGAGACAGAGACTTTTTAATATTGGGTCAACAATTTATTCAAATTAAAGTGTCAGTTCTGAGGTGTTTAATCAATATTGGATGTGCAAGTAACATTATATTTATAACATGTCAGGTGACATATTTCGTTAACGATTTTCCTATAATTTAAACATGGCTACACATTCGAGCACTGCTTATAAACAGTAGATAGCACGGAAACTGACAGTTAACTCGCTGAAACCTCTATATCCTTGACCTAAAAATTCCACTGATAATAAGGCACCAAAGGCATAAAGGTACAACTGTGAAATACGGTTTTACACCTTTGATGGTTTTGTCTATTGCTGATCTACAAATAATTTCATTTCACGATTTTCCGAGTAATTCCAAGTAATTCCCAAACAAAGTTTATCGAGAACAAACCAGTTCACTTATCGATAAAGGATACCGATAAACAAGTTGAGAAATTTCAGTGAGATTAAAGGAATACTTCCCTTTGAAAAACAAAGATAAAAAACAAACACATGCTCCTGGCCTAAAAATACTAAAAGACAAATAAACAACCAGTGAAATGAAACATGGCACTACCACTGCCATAAATAATTTCAAAATTGAGTTTTCACGACTGTTGGCAAAAAAGAACGAGCGATAGATCTGTTGTCCTCGATTACAGGGAGGTCTGCTGTTCATGAACTCTTGTGCAATTTTAAGAGCTTTTTCCTTAATGTTGTTTTGTCTCTTTCTATCGAGGTAAATAGTGACTATCATGGGAAAAGATCCAGCAAGAAATGTCACCAAACTTTTCTTCTCAGAAGAAGCATTCAGTGGCATTGTTAATGAGAATGCAAGACACACGTAGATCACACTCAAAGAAGCTTTTACCATCATTATGCGGATGCTCTGCCTAATAGGCATTAGTTCCTGACATGCCATGTCGAAAAGTTCTTTTGGAAATGTCTTCAATTTGTCAATATCACGGCAATGGTCTCGCGTGATGAGGTCCCTCTTTGAAACTCTGTTACGTGCGCTGTTCGTGAGCAGATCGTATTGTTCTAAGAGCTCTACAGCAAGATTTTGATATATCTGTGTGAGCCATCTATAGCTATTCCACAAGTAACAACAGACCAAAACACAACAGGTCAGATATGGAAGGTTTTCATCAGAAAGCATGCATCTCAAAGCTAATTGAAAAAGTATCACGACACCTACAGCTGCAGATTTCAATACAAACATTACTCCAAGAGCCGACAAACACGACACAGAGATATCGAAAAAAACTACAACGAGGCGAACACCAAAGAGTAAGTAACGATGAAGAAAGTAAATGTTCACAAAATTCCATAAGCGTGTTATGTCTGTAGATAGACACAAGATTGTAATGGGGAATGAAAGGGCGATAATAATTTCAAAAAAATAACCGCAGCCCATAATTATATACATAAATTGAAGCGAAATTAAGAAAAGAAAAACCCACCCGAGACCCGCAAAATATAGCGACAATGGAAGAATGATTAGAAAGAAAAATAATAATTCAAAAATCTCTCCAATTAATAAAATAAAAAGACCACCAAAAAATAGTAAAGCATAGCCAAAAAGCCAACATAAACACACTAAAAACCACCGAACTGCGCGGAGATGTCCTATCATTCTCTTCGGAAGTTCACGATGTGAACAAACCCACATAAAAAGCTCACCATCGGCATCATAAGAAGACTTGCCTTCATAAAACACACAAGACCTGTCAGCATCTGGCGGTTTTCCAAGGAGGAAATGTAAGTAAAACGCTTGAATACAGTAACAGCCATAACACAAAATTCGAAATGGCTGAAACAGGTAAGAAATTCGTAGCATATTTTGCTGAGGTAATAGATTCTGATGCAGGAGGTATTCCACAAATAACGCAGGAGCTAAAAATGGTATGGGCAAGAGAACAGTACGCATAATGAACTTCCTCGCCATGTGCCACGTGGTGTAATCAGTAGAAAAGAAATAGTTTCCTATTAGACTTCGAATGCTTACTGGACTCGGTCCTTCTACAGTTATTTGGCGAATTCCTTCATGTGTGTCCTCTGTGGCGGAAAAGAGACAAACGACTGCAGGACCAAAATAAGTGAAAATTGTGACAAACGCAATAAGCAAGACATGCAGAATGAACTCCATCCACTGGGCACCAAGGTTAAATTCACGTATCTCGAAACAAGTTTGCAGATTTTTCTCTACTTGTGTATCACACACTTCCTCGAGCGATCTAACAGTCGAGTGAATAATTTTCTCCAAATGGTGAGCTGGAGAAAGTTCGCCATAACTTGTCTCCCTTCTATCCGAGTTGTTAGTTCCGAGTTCACATACAGCTTTGACTTGGTGCTCAAACGATTCTTGTATAAAATTTGAAAAGCTGCTTATAACATCTGGAGCAAAACTCGAAAGCGTGTTATTTACCAACCGGATTTTCCAATGTTTAGCAGTGTTTCCGCTTTGGTTACGAGATGCTTGGCTCACGCATCTGTCGTCAACTATCCTTTCGTACTGGACAACAAGTCTTAACTGTCTCTTCTCACCAATGATGGTCGTTTGAATCCAGTTGCCAAGATCAGAATCCATCATTTGACAACTCCAGCTACATTGGAACTCTCCGGTACCGGAGCCATTCTGCATCTCGCCATGACTATGCGAAAACATCGTATCGTTCGTGTAAGCCACCTCTGGTGGTCGGCGGCTAAACACTGCTGGGACGAGAAGAAGACACAGCTGGAAGGTCCAAAGCATCCTCTTGGATTTGTTGAAACGGTGACAGAAAGTTTTGGAGTAAATTTTCTTGATAATGAAAGGCAAGGCTCAACTCGATTACTGTGGAAAATACACAGAGTGCGTGAGTAATTACACGTACGTTCAACTTTTTCCGTGTTCAAGTCATATATGCAATCAATTAAAAAAACGCCGTGATGATGGAAATTATGGAATACTAAAGCGTGGAACAAAGAGAAAACAAACGAGAAACAAGTACATGTATGCTTTTTTTTTCTTTGGTCTGGCAAAGAATTCTTGTCGTTTATTGGTGATCATCGTTACTTGTCACAAGACATACATTAAACATCATATGACAAGAAAATAGACAGATTGTTTTGGAAACGGAATGATTGTCGGTGTGTACGATCTGGCAGTTTTTAACGTTCCAGGATTTCTTATCCTGCATTCACGACATTCCACCATTCCAATTTTTTTGATTTCAAAAAATTAATTCATGATCTCATGAGTATTGGCTTTGGTAAACCTCCTACACTTGCCAACCACTGTATGTTTTGTCTTAACGTTTCTGGTGGAAATAAACTTCTTTCAAAATCTCGTTTCTAAGGAAACAATCATTGCAAACTGCGTGCATTCCTACAATTTGCTTGCGAACAACTTGATGAGAAAAAAATGATCCAGACGAATCAATGATTTTTACCATCACTGCCAGCATTTATGATCCATTGTTCTACATTTCGCCTCAGTTTGGCCTTTCGTACATTTTTTTCGAATCGTTAAAGTTTTTGTTACTCGTTCAACTGCTAATATATCAGCTTTTTGAATCAAAATTGCCCCAAGAAAAAACAGACAATAAAGTAGGAAGTGACTGTCATAGAGATAATAATAATCACACATAATTCTGCTTTCGGTTCGTCAGGATCTTCCCTTGGAAAAACAAAGAGGCGTTTTTCTCCTTGATTACAAGGACTACCAATGTTAATGTACTCGTGCACAACTTTTCGAGCTTTCACATCAATTGGTACAGGTCTTAGATTTTTTTCCTCTTTCTCTCAACGTAAGTGGTGCGAATGACGAGTACTATTTTATGTTCTTACGTTGTTTATAGAACTGTGGAAGACAATAATGTGATATGATGCTTTCACTCTTGAATAAATAAATAAAAATAAATAGGTAATAAAGGTCGAATTAAAAAGTGTTAAAATCAAACGTGCAAGTTCACATGAGGCGGTCAATATCACTCAGTTATTTGTCATAAATATTGGCTTTGCCAAGGCACGGGACATGTCAGCCGCTGTATATTGCCTGCCGAAAAACTGTATTTCGTATTTGTTTATAAAAACTTCAAAATTTATACAATGAAGCAAAATAAGTAATTCTTCTAGAAACAAACGGATTTTGAAAGAAGCAGGTTTGATTTTTCTCGATGTGACAATGACCGCAAAATTGTATTCAACCCTACGGCTATATGTTGCATTGACTAATTTGCTCAAATCACAGACCCATAAATCAAGGTACTTCGCTTCCACTTATAATCTTTCTTGACAAAGTATCTCGTGACCACCTCGTTCCCAGGGCTTTTCCGTTCCTCGAAGACGGTTGATTTCTTGAAAACACCAGTCGTCTGTTGTCGCATCCTAACTGGAATTCGATCGTCATGATAAAAACCGCAATATATTAAGTGAGCTTTTGGGCATCATTGACATGATTAAATTGTATTCTAAAGACACTCTATGTTTTACAAGATGGTGCTTTTTTTTTCAGTCAATGAAACAAAATTCCGAGTGCTCCTAACAGGAGTCGAACCTAGATAAACTTCCGATTAGTACTTTGGACGCTCTACCACTGAGCTATAGGGAACTGCTGGTAACAAGGCCATTTAAACTATAGGCTCCAGTTTATTACCCTCTGTGTTTTCAAAGGAAAACGAAGTGGCTGGCGTTACTGCAACTACCGGCAAGCCGACAAAGGAACACAGCAATTTCTTTAGAAATAAATTGCTGGAAACCAGAGAGAGGACGTCCCCGGTATCACTAACGAGATTATTCCCCGGTCGGGATAAAGTTAACGAACTCATTTTCTCAATCCTTTGGCAGTTCGTTATATTGAGTTTGCAATGTGTAAAGAGCATCGGTAATTTAAAGCACTAATAAGCTTTTAAGACTCACCTAAACCTGCAACCTAATGTGCTTGTGTTCATACAATTAAATGACCTCATTGTTCTATATTTTCAAACCACCTCAAAGTATATACTGTAGTTGCAATAGGTTACTTCAACTGCTATGCCTGGTTCATACCAGCAAAATAACGACATAAAGACAAGGTCACGCAAACTTGTAAACAATAGTTCCCAGTGAGCTACCAGGAGCCAAACATTTGGTGTTAAGGCGCTGTGAATGCCTTCATTTAAACGCCGTTATAACGACTGACACCAAAAATTTGGTCCCTGCGACTCGATCCACGAATTCAAACTGGTTTTTATCAAATAATTACCAAGGACTTGTCCTCAAAATTAAGATCGGCACACACGACGAGACAGGTCATTGCAACTAGTCCCCTCAGTGGTGTAAACTCTTCAAGGGATTTGCCGCTTTTCTTTCTGCCGGCCTTTATGTCACCAGTGTGAAAAAAAAAAAACATGCAATGACAAATAAAACTAGCAGCATAACGACACAAGGAAAAAGGATCTTCACTTTATGGCATTTATATGCTCATGTTGTTATGTCCTTATGACGCTCGCTTAAACGAGATGAGAGCAGTCGATATATTATGTTTGAAATAGCTTGTAACACGAGCGTACCTCTCGTCACTTCAAACTGAGAGTTGGCGTGAGCTTCGACCGTATATTTAAACTTCCAATCAATTTCCGAACTTTTCATTTGAAAAGTAGCCCAAATGTCTTGAAAAGCCATTTGGTGCCATTCTGATATTAAGCCAAAAACCGTGATTATTTACGACCAAAATAAACAACTTTTAATTATTTTTTACCAGTTCTTTCCCTCAACACTTTTGAAGTTATAATAATTGTTTTTTTTTTTGTTTTTTAATTGGCATTTCACACAATAATAATTACTTACAAAATATTACTCTACATTAACATATGCAACCGTACTAACAATAGTAACAATGGTAGGATACGAGATACAAAAAAAATACATAATACATAAAAAGAAATAAAAGATACATAAAAAAAGAAATTACAGATGTCATACTATTCAAATATTTCAAATAATAACATTTATTATATTTTAAATGTACCGCAGCAGATATTGAAAATATCTTAACTTTTTAATATTGGGACAACAATTTATTCAAATTAAAGTGTCTTCCGAGGTGTTTAAACAATATTGGATGTACAAGTAACATTATATTTATAACTAACATGTCAGGTGACATATTCCTTAACGATTTTCCTATAATATAAACATGGCTACACATTCGAGCCCTGCTGATAAACAGTAGATGGCACGGAAACTATCTGTTGACTTGCGCGATACTTCTGTATCTTTGACGTAAAAATTCCATTGATAATAGAGAGGTTAAGCATGACGTTTACGGCAAACGGCAAACGGCAAAAATCGAACTTTTGGTGTCTGATTTTAGCCGTTTGTACAATTTAGGGAAATTGTTTGCATTTACTGAGATTAAGGGATTTTTTTCCTATTTTTCGACTGGCTTTATTTAAGTGCTAAAGAAAAAGTGAGCAAAATCAGAATTATTTTTGCCGTTTGCCGTTTGCCGTAAACGTCATGCTTAATTAACCTAATAAGACTCCTTAAGGTATAAAGGTACAACCGTGAAACACAGTTTTGCACTTTTGAGGGTTTTTGTCTGGTCTGGAGTTTCGAACACTTTGGTTTAGTGACCCATGATTTCATTTTACGTTTCTCTGAGAATGATTATCATTTATTTACAACCTTCAGTGAAAACTCATTCCCAGTTATCCCCTCTTACAAGTTAATTCCAAACAAAGTTTATGGAAAACAAACCAGTTCACTTGATAAAGGATACCCATAAACAAGTTGAGAAATTTCCAATAGATTAAAGGAATACTTCCCACTATTTAACAATGTTACAAAACAACAATATAAACATGGCCTAAAAATACTAAAAGACAAATAAACAACCAGTGAAATGAAACATGACACTACCACTCCCAAAAATAAATTCAAAAATGAGTTTTCATCACCGCTCTTGGCAAAAAAGAACCAGCGATAGCTCCGTTGTCCTCGATTACAGGGAAGTCTGCTGTTCATGAACTCTTGGGCAATTTTAAGAGCTTTTTCCTTAATGTTATTGTGTCTCTTTCTATTGAGGTAAATGGTGACTATCATGGGTAAAGATCCAACAAGAAATGTCACCAAACTTTTCTTCTCAGAAGAAGTATTCAGTAGCATTGTTAATGAGAAAACAAGACATACGTAGATCACACTCAAAGACGCTTTTGCCATCATAATGCGGATACTCTGCCTAATAGGCATCAGTTCTTGACATGCCATGTCGAAAAGTTCTTTTGGAAATGTCTTCAATTTGTCAATACCACGGCAATGGTCTCCTTTGATGAGGTTCCTCTTTGAAGCTTTGTTACGTGCGCTGTCCGTGAGCAGATCGTATTGTTCAAAGAGCTCTACAGCGAGATTTTGATATGTGTGAGTGAACCATCTATAGCTATTCCACAAGTAACAACAGACCAAAACACAACAGGTCAGATACGGAAGGTTTTCATCAGAAAGCACGCATCTCAAAGCTAATTGAAAAAGTATCACGACACCTACAGCTGCAGACTTTAATACAAACATTACTCCAAGAGCCAACAAACACGACACAGAGATATCGAGAAAAACTACAACGAAGCGAACAGCAAAGAGTAAGTAACGATGAAGAAAGTAAATGTTCACAAAATTCCATAAGCGTGTTATGTCTGCAGACACTAAACACAAGATTGTAATGGGGAATGAAAGGGCGATAATATGTTCAAGAAAATAATACCAGGCCATAATTATATACATAAATGAAAACGAAATTAAGAATAGAAAAACCCACCCGAGACCCGCAAAATATAGTGACAATGGGAGAATGATTAGAAAGAAAAATTTACGCACTGCGGATAATTCAAAAATATCTCTAATTAATAAAATAAAAAGTTCACCTAATGCTAGTAAAACACAGCCAAAAACCCAACATAAACGCACTAAAAACCACCGAACTGCGCGGAGACGTCCTATCATTCTCTTCGGAAGTTCACGATGTGAACAAACCCACACGTCACCAAGCTGACCATCGGCATGATAAGACTCATAAAACACACAAGACCTGTCAGCATCTGGCGGTTTCCCAAGGAGGAAATGTAAGTAAAACGCTTGAATACAGTAACAGCCATAACACAAAATTCGAAATGGCTGAAACAGGTAAGAAATTCGTAGCATATTTTGCTGAGGTAATAGATTCTGATGCAGGAGGTATTCCACAAATAACGCAGGAGCTAAAAATGGTATGGGCAAGAGAACAGTACGCATAATGAACTTCCTCGCCATGTGCCACGTGGTGTAATCAGTAGAAAAGAAATAGTTTCCTATCAGACTTCGAATGCTTACTGGACTGGGTCCTTCTACACTTATTTGACGAATTCCTTCATGTGTGTCCTCTGTGGCCGAAAAGAGACAAACGACTGCAGGGCCAAAATAAGTGAAAATTGTGACAAACGCAATAAGCAAGACATGCAGAACGAATTCCGTCCACTGGGCACCAATATTAAATTCACGTATCTCGATACAAGTTTGCAGATTTTTCTCTACTTGTGTATCACACACTTCCCCGAGCGATCTAACAGTCGAGTGAATAATTTTCTCCAAATGGTGAGCTGGAGAAAGCTCGCCATAACTTGCCTCCCTTCTATTCGAGTTGTTAGTTCCGAGTTCACATACAGCTTTGACTTGGTGCTCAAACGATTCTTGTATAAAATTTGAAAAGCTGCTTATAACATCTGGAGCAAAACTCGAAAGCGTGTTATTTACCAACCGGAATTTCCAATGTTTAGTAGTGTTTCCGCTTTGGTTACGAGATGCTTGGCTCACGCATCTGTCGTCAACTATCCTTTCGTACTGGACAACAAGTCTTAACTGTCTCTTCTCACCAATGATGGTCGTTTGAATCCTGTTGCCAAGATCAGAATCCATCATTTGACAACTCCAGCTACATTGGAACTCTCCGGTACCGGAGCCATTCTGCATCTCGCCATGACTATGCGAAAACATCGCATCGTTCGTGTAAGCCACCTCTGGTGGTCGGCGGCTAAACACTGCTGGGACGAGAAGAAGACACAGCTGGAAAGTCCAAAGCATCCTCTTGGATTTGTTGAAACGGTGACGGAAAGTTTTGGAGTAAATGTTCTTGATAATGAAAGGCAAGGCTCAACTCGTTTGCTGTGAACAATACACAGAGTGCGTGAGTAATTACACGTACGTTCAACTTTTTCCGTGTTCAAGTCATATATGCAATTAATTAAAAAAACGCCATGATGATTGAAATTATGGAATACTAAAGCGTGGAACAAAGAGAAAACAAACGAGAAACAAGTACATGTATGCTTTTTTTTCTATGGACTGGCAAAGAATTCTTGTCGTTTTATTGGTGATCATCGTTACTTATCACAAAAGTAGACAGATTGTTTCAGAAACGGAATGATTGTCAGTGTGTACGATCTGTCAGTTTTTAACGTTCCATGATTTGGTAGCCTGCAGACACGACATTCCACCATTCCGATTTTTTTTATTTGAAAAATTTAACTCATGATCTCATGAGTATTGGCTTTGGTAAACCTCCGACACTTGTCAACCACTCTTTGTTTTGTGTTAACGTTTCTGGTGGAAATAAACTTCTTTCAAAACCTCGTTTCTAAGGAAACAATCATTGCAAACTGCGTGCACGAACAGATCCTTCGTGTGCACCAGGAAAATGACGAAAATAGTTTTACTGGCCGCTTCCGGTGCCACAATCACCGCTTCAGAATACAAAAGCATGAATTGTAACGATAAAGTTTATGGTTGTGTTTACACTAGGACAATTTTGACTAGATAAAGCCAGGAGCGGGAATGGAGGTGTGAGGTTTCGTCCGAAACTACAGAGCTTTCCCCCCTCGCCTGTCTCAAGCAAATTAAGGTATGGGCCTCTAGTTATTCGCCCAAAAAGTGAGGGGGTAGTCTATCTTTTGAAGCTTTAGTTGTAGCAGCATGAAACTTCGCCAGATCCATGGATTGTCAATTGTTGCCATTTTAACATGTCTATAATATGCAAATTAGGTCACGTGACATCTCAGAGGCCAAAAAATATCTTATGTAAAATAGGAACACTTTTTTTTGCTTCCTTAAAATTGTTGTTAGTTTTATAACTTTAAGGCAATTAGTTACATCGTTTCTGTTCTTGGAAACGTTAAGATATTTTAAAAGAAACGTTTGAAAAGACAAATCACTTTTATGGGGAGACTGGGTACTAGTAGAAAAAACCCTTTATTTCAAAAATTAATCAAATATTCAACAACTGCCAAGCACAGTTTCTTTGCTGTTGCTATTAGGACTTGTCTTGTACCAGTTCAGTTGAATCACTCTTGCTATAAACTGTTCCCATTTTTGCTTAAAGATTTTCCTCGATTATTTGGCATATCAAGTCACGTGACCTAATTTGCATAATTTCGACCTGTTAAAAACTCATCACTTTTGGGGACGTATTTGTTTACCACAATTTTATGTTGTTATGAACATCGCCTTATGAGCTAGACCACCCCCTCACTTTTTTGTGGGAAATAACTGTTGACCCATGCCTTAATTTACGCGAGGTCCCCAAGCCATTTCAAAACTAAGGACTCGGAACAGATATACACATTGACACAGTTTTAGCAAAGCTCTAGTACGTAACACTATTTTTAAATACTATTTTAACACTATTTTTTAACTTAATTTTTTCTAATAAAAATTAAAACCTTTCGTTAATCGCCTAGCGGCAGCATAATATTAACACGGTTGCTAATATTTCCGTATTACAAGAGCACTCTAATCTGAAACTAAGAACAACGAATGACAAAACGGTACCTCGGGTACGCAAAAAGGGCGAATGTTCGTAGTTAACTTTCAAAAATATCGTCGGACGAAAATCTCAAGATTGCCCCAACACTGGTACTCAAAAGCAAATGCAGAAGACGTCCTCCAAACTTTAGACCTCCTAGTCTCGTTTTTACTGTTTTATGGAGTGACTTATTAAGGCATTAAAGGCCGGCCCATAAGGACGTGTTTCTAGCCTCCCACGCAGTCGCTTTTAGGGGAGATCGGATTGTTTTTAGGGGAGCTGAGCGAGTGTAATCCGATCTCCCCTAAAAAAGACTGCGTGGGAGGCTTGTCTCCAAGCGACAGCCGGAAATACGTCTGCGCTCGCAGGCTAATAAGGAGATGCTGCATCTCGGATTAAAGAATGGAGGGAGGTAGAGGTTGCGGCCAGAGCATTAACTTCATCAAACATATTAGAGCATCAGGTGTGAAAGCCATCGAGAGAATCGGTGACATAATCAGATTGGGGAATCTAATCTCTACTAAGGCCAAGCTACTTCATTGTAAGTCAGCCATTCTACTCCCTATCTGGCTTACTGCCATCTACAATAGTCTGGCACTTTTGTAAGGCCAGTGACACTAGAAAGCTGGAAAGGTTGCTGGAGAGGGCACGTGGAGCGGGTTTAGAGATATCCGCAGTTACTAGTAAGTGCCAATCTTCCGTCTCTTTTAGAGATTATGCTGGTTTTTCAGACCCATAGTGCCAATTACAATTTACACAAGTCTGATTTAGTTTAACTTAATTTTAACACTATAACTCTTTTGAACACTCATTATCTCGGTCCAATTTTATAAAACAGGCTCTTCAACAGATTAAGGTTAGCCAACTGTATCACTACCTTCAGAGCGACAATATTTTCAAGATGAAATCCTAATATTATCCTGAAAATATCCTCATATTTTGTGAAATGTGGATATAGTCCATTTATTATTATTGTTATTATTATTATTATTATTATTATTATTATTATTATTACAAGTGAAACCGGTAAAAACAATATATAATTATATATCCCATAGAAAACAGGTAAATGTGAAAATAGATTAGTGTGTATCAATTAGATCAATCTGCAGCTTACTTTTATAAGCAAATGCCAACATTGTGCAGTTCCAGAAAATATCCTTACCCACCCCAAGGATGGTCATTGGAAATTCCGAGGGGGATGGGGGTCTCAATAGCACAATTTTTTAAAGAAAGTATGAAGCTAAACTGGAATTCCCAGGGGGTGGGAGGGTCCAAACTAAAGAACCATCCTTGGGAGAGGTATGGATATTTTTTGGAAACACACCTTGAGGAACCAAGCCTGTGCTGCAAAAAAACTTGACACATTAACTTAACCTGGAAACATTGAAACAATTTTTTTTGTCATGAACCCCAGAATGGTTTTAAAACTTACATGTAATTAAGTGTCAGTATTTACATGTAGCCTTATTGGGTTCTGGGATGTTCATATCATATAAATAGCTATAAATGTCACTCAAGTATATTCAGGTTTAAACTGGCAACATGTGGGAATCAATCATGTGACAAATTTATTACATTGACACAATGTGTATTTTTGAGTTCATTTTGACTAACAGGAATGCCCTTGCAAAGTCTTCAAGTCACCTGTAAAAAGAAACAAAACAAACAAAAACCATTTATTTTGATGAAATTGCTATTTTCCAGCATGCAGACTCAGTATATTAAAATTAAATGGCCTTTTTCAGTGTGTGAAAAAAAAAAACTGGCTGCTTTTATGTTGTGCTAGTGGATCCAATAATTTTTTCCACTTGCTAGATAGCCAAATGACATTTATGGATTCTTATTTTTTGTTGTAGTTGTTTCGAAAGAAACATGGTACTTTGGGTAAGCTTATATTGGTTTCACCTTGCCCAGTCTACCTGGGTCAGGCAAGGAAGAAATCAATGTTCTTTGCACCCCTCCTTTCATTAATCATTACAGAAAAATGTCAGATTATTATAATTAAATGTTTAAAAATGTTTTTGTAATCTGTTCATTTCAAAACATTATGTCACAGAAATCTGTGTTTGCTTTTCTTGTAGAGCAAGTTGCCAACAAAAACTAAGCTGGAGTTTGTTTAAATCAAATTTACAGCTACTACTTGGCTAATTCCCATATGAGTTAAAAAAAACTTGGGCCTTGACAAAGTGCGAGCCAACAAGTCATGAGAGCCATTCCACTATATATAAATAGCACATTGGTTAGCCTAAAAAGCTCCCTGGTTAGCCAAAGCAGTACTCCAGTTAGCCTGAGTATAGTTAGCTGAGGTGGCTTGAGGTTATGCTAATGACTGGACTTAGGTATTTCTGGCTTGTATGGCACTTGTGTCATGAAACATGCAAGCCATGCAAGCAATTCCAGTTAGCCTGCATAAGATTCTGGTTGGCCGACATAGTACTCCGGTTAGCCCTAAAAGCACTTTGGTTGCCAAACGGTACATCATGTTGCTTGCAGTTAGCTTTATATTGGAATTAGGGTTTTCTGGCTTGCTTAAGTTTAAGGCCTCATGAATTTTTACATTGCTACTTTAAAATGCTACTGAAGATCATCCAACAACTGAAAATACAGGCCTTAAGAAAATATCTAGCCTGCGAATACAGCCGCCTCTCATTCGCTCCCGCTACTACGTGCGAAACGCGAAGAGAGACGTCTGCGATTCACGGCCAAAAATTCCATACTGATGACGTAAATCTGTCCGGAATCCGGACAGGCGCGCTGATTGGTCAACTAGGTAATTTGCATAATGTATGTGAAATATAACGCCGGGTCAACGCCGGGTGTTATTGTGGGCCAAAAGTACACCGGGTGGCGGGCGGCAGGATTATGAAGATACACCGGTGCAATAACTTAAAACTTACGTTTCTCTGATTTCTCACTTCATACCTTATTGGAAGACTAAGGCAAGAGTGCTTCATGAACGATCTCAAAGACGTTCAGGAAGGATGCGCCACTGCAGCCAGTTTCAAAACATTTAGATAAATTTTGACACCCGTGGGTTTTATTGGTGACACATTTAGTGATTTCACAGCTTCGTTTTTCAAATCTTAGCTAATGTGCAACTCGTATGGGGATTTTCGTGACCAAGTTGTCCGCTGTTTATGCGTCCTTGACTGCCTTGAAAGTGTTTGTGTTCAATCAATAATTGTTCAATGAATCTATTCTTCGAGCAGTGAGCTATAAACAATGGGCAACTGAAAATGAAGACATTAATTATGCGAGACCAACTGCATGTGTTGTTGTTATATTCCGGAAATCTAATTAGCGGTTAACGTCATCAGTATGGAATTTTTGGCCGTGAATCGCAGACGTCTCTCTTCGCGTTACGCACGTAGTAGCGGGAGCGAATGAGAAAATTTGGTGCGTACGTCCGCCCGCCCGCCCGTACAGACTCTCCGGGAGGGGGAGTGGATCACGGCACGAAAAATTGGATTTGTCGCACATTTGATTCTTGTCAAAGGCGAGGTCAAATATGCTGATAACTTTGACTGTACCTTTGACGCGCGTCAAAGACGAATCAAATATGTGGTAGCTTTGACTAAACCTTTGTCGCACGTCAAAGGTAAAGTCAAATGTTCTAATAACTTTGACTTAACCTTTGACCCACGTCAAAGGCAAAGTCAAATTTGTAACAGCTTTGCCACACCTTTGATCGCTGTCAAAGGCCAGGTCAAAAATGCTCATAGCTTTGACTTCACATTTGGCGCCTGTCAAAGGCGAGGTCAAAATTACTAACAACTTTGACTTCACATTTGACGCCCGTCAAAGATGAAGTCAAATACGCAACAGATGGTTTTAGGTCAAACACTTGCAAATAAGTTTTATTTCACTTTTCACGTCCTTAGGTGAATTAAATTTCTGGAATTTTATATCAGGATTTTTAAAATTTGTTTTCGTCGCGAATTTTTGTTTCGATTGAGACTACTTGACTCAGCACATGGGTTTCACCAGAAATACGCCATTGCACGTCTAATTCTTCATTCTTTGACTGCAATGAAGCACAGTTTATTTGATGTATTTGTTGCTCTAAAGGATCAATTAATTCGGAACCGCTAGCGAAGGTAACTTGGACAAACCCTGAAGCGAAAAACGGCGCACGGATTAGGCCTGGGGACGAGGAGGATGCCTATGGCAACCCGCGTTTCTTGGCGGGAAATTGTATTGCCAAGGTTTGTTGTGGCAAAGAAATTTCAAAGCGACTGTAAAAAGCGAGCTGAAAATGTTTTCTTCTGGGCTTTTGTTATCTCAATGTCGACAAACGAGAGTATAGTAAATCCAGCTTCGAGGATACAGGGCTCAAGTGATCTACCAAGGGATAGAGAGCGAGAAAGTTCAAGAGAAAACATGCGAAAAGCATAAAATAGCAGAGACAAAAAGAGCAAGAAAGAGCGGCGCAGAGCAACGAGGATAGAACGAGAGAGGTCTCGCTTATACAGGCAAAGAAATAGCGAACAACAGCGAGAAATAGAAAGAGAAAAGGCTCGGCCAAAGAGGCAGAGAAGTAATGAAGAGCAAGGAGAAAAAAGGAAAGAGGGACGGACTTAGAAAACAAATAACAAGAAAACAGAGAAAGGCAAAGGAAAAATGAAGACAAGAAAGCCTTGGAGTAGGTGAGACGTAAACCTTAGTTGAAAAGTAATTGCACAAAAATTGTAATTTAATCAGGATTATCTCACCGGTGCCGGATCTGGAAAATGTGATAGGATATTAAAAGGTACTTGTTTGCTGCCTCATTAGTTATCAGTTGCTGTTAATATAATAATGTCGAAAATTGAAGGTGGCTCTGAAGCCACTTGAAGGAAGTTTTAATGCATCAGTCAATTCCAGCAGTGCCCATCCCCCCCCCCCCCCCCCCCGGGCAACCGCGGGGCATTTCCTAATGTTGCCCGTCCCAAGGGTGGGGCATTTGCGTACATCGGGTTGACCCCCGGGCATTTGACACGTGGTTTCGAAACCGTGGAGTGAGTCGCGTATTCGTGATGGAGGCATTTATAGGCCAAGACGTGGACTACGTTGCAGATTAGTTAGTCCATGAAGGACTAGAGAAGCTCGTGGATGTCCGTGGGTGTTTTTAAAGGTATATTTTCTCAATATTAGATATTTCTTCATTGCTAAGAAGCAACAACTTGTATTATATTATATCACCTATCGAGAGTTTGAAAACAATCAACCCGGGAGCGGGGCATTTGCCCGGTTCCTTCATCCCCACCCCGGGGAATTTGCCAATTTTTTTTAAAGAAATGCTAATGCCCTGGGGTTAGCCCAGTGGGGGGGGGGGGGGGGGGGATGGGCACTGTTGGAATTGACTGATGCATAACTTTGCAAAACGTTTTGTCTTAACGTGCTGATCATTATTCAATACTGAAAAATGCGGATCACTAAGCGACTCGTTTTTGAGTAATAAGCACTTAAAGCAAATATAAAGGGTGTTTTTAACAGGTTGTACTGTTGCCATGGTAAACAGTGATGTCATGAAAATAACCACAACTTGTTCATTAATGACTGAACATTTGTTTGACATTATTTTATTAGCAGCAACTGATGAAGATTTATAATAATGACCACAAAAATCATCAAGCTGAATAGTGCTGGAAACCATTGTGAGCCTTCTCTGACCGTACATGATTTATATAAATTTGACCATAATGCTGAGGTACAGTTTTTAGCTTTTTCTAGTCAAACAGTATTCTGAAATTCTCAGCAATTCCAAGTTTAATTACCTTTTGTCGGTTCTGTGGTCTTTTGTGATTTGATGGGGGTTTGGGTCCATCAATTCCTCGCTTGCCGCTGCTCCAACTCTTGTTGGGAGTGTGGGATGGGGAGCAAGTGAAAAATTAACGGACCTAAAAACCCCATCACATTACAAAAGACAACACAAACAATAAAAGTAATTAAACTTAATTTATCTACCTTACAGTAGATCACAATTTGAGATCTGAAGTTTCGAAGTTCAGTATTATATGGAGCATTTCTCTCGATCAGTTGAATCAAACGGCATCCTCGGTTAGACGAGGCAAAACGAAGTAAACCGGGCAGAAATTGTAGCTGCGAAAGTTTTCTATAAAAGAATAAGAGCCCCTGGGAAACGAGTCTCTCCAGACCATTTCCAAGCGACTCTGCGAATGCTGGCTCCTGATTGAGCAACAAAAAAACCCTTGTTTTATTTTGCCCAATCGGCGAACAGTAACTTCAGGGTCACTTTCGAGTGTTCTTACACGGCGGTTATTGTATCGGCTATATTTTATTTTAATTAGCGTAAGATAGCCGAAAAAAGTCGGAAGTCAATTCCAATGCCAGAAAGAAAGATATCTCAACATCCAATGGTAGTTTTTGTTTGGGCCGATCAGAGGTATCATAAGTAGAAATTGTGACTTGTTTACCTGTGCAATGCATTGGGGGCGGTTCGGCATACTCGTGCAGCCCGCACTGCGTGCATTTCTTTGCAGCACGGGAATATTCCACTTGGCCGAAAAATCCGAAAATAAAAAAAAAATCAAAAAAAAAATGAAATGAGTGATTGATGTAAGCTTTTAGGTCCCAATTTTTTGAAACTTTTATTTGGCGTTAAAAGCATTGCAAGTACTAGCTTGTGCGTTTGATTTTACCTTTTTCTGACTTTATCTCAATATTTTTCGGCCGACAGCAACTTTTCCACGCTGCGTACATTGTTTTAACGCACGTGCCAAACGAGATCAGACGAGTGTGCCAAACGGCCGCCAATGCGTCGCATACAGGTAAACAAGCCACTATTTCCGATTCCTCTGATCAGTCCAAGTGAAAGTATCCGGGTAGATCTTGAAATATATTTCTTTCTGACATCCCAAATGATTCCCCGACTTTTTTGTGGTTCTCTAATGTAAACTGAAATAAACTGCCGTGTAAGAACACACGAAAGTGACTCTGAAGTTACTGTTCGCCGATTGGGCAAAATAATACGAGGGTTTTTTTTTTTGCTCAATCAGGAGCCAGCATTCGCAGAGTCGCTTGGAAATGGTCTGGAGAGACTCGTTTCCCAGGGGCTCTTATACTTTTATAGAAAACTTTCGTCGCTACGATTTCTGCCCGGTTTACTTCGTTTTGCCTCGACATAATTGCCCCTTGGTCTCCAAGGATGATCAAGCGGAGGTCAGCCAATAAAAATAACTGTTAATATATGAATGTAAATTTATGCGTATTGTGACGTCACACGACCTCAAACTGTCAAAATTGTCTGCCTGTGGTCCGGACCATGTAGTTTTGCTATTTCAAAGGGAAGTTGAATTTATATTATGTGCGTAATAAGCGACGTCACTTGTGTGGTTGACTTAACATGTAAGCAAAGCGACCAGCAATTTCTTGCTCCGAAAGAAATTTTAAAATTGTAATATTAATCGTAATACTTATTCCTCTTGCAGAAAATTGCACGACGCGGAAAAGCCGTTAAGGAGAGACCAACAATATCTGAGGAGGACAAAAATAAGTACTTTTCATTTTAAAGTTGAATACATGTCTTCTTAGTACGGTGGCCCACAAGTGCACACCAAATTTAAATCACTCACACTATATTCAAATCACTCGCGCCGAATTCAAATCGCCCACACCAAAAATCAAATCTTCACACCGAATTCAAAAACACTCGCACCAAATTTAAATCGCTCACACCGAAAATCAAATCTTCACACCGAATTCAAATCGCTCACACCGAATTCAAGAACACTCGCACCAAATTTAAATCGCTCACACCGAAAATCAAATCTTCACACCGAATTCAAATCACTCACACCGAATTCAAAAACACCCGCACCAAATTTAAATCGCTCACACCGAATTCAAATCTTCACACCGAATTCAAATCACTCACACCGAACTAACACTTCCGGTCAGCGGTCTCGCCTACCTGCTTCGTAGGTACCTCATATATAGTATTTATAATGTACCCTAATATTGTAATCCTAGTATGCTTCACGTGCTTTGTTACTTTGCTTACTTCCGTTACTTTATTCACTTGAGATACTTTGCAGATACTTTGCTTGCTTGAGATACTCTGCTTATTTTACTTGAGATACTTCGCTTACTCGAGATTCTTTGCTTCCTTCAGTTACTTTGCTTACTTCAGTTACTTTGCTTCAAACTTCAGTTACTTTGCTTACTTCAGTTACTTTGCTTACTTCAGATACTTTGCTTACTTCAGATACTTTGCTTACTTCAGATACTTTGCTTACTTCAGTTACTTTACTTACTTCAGATACTTTGCTTACTTCAGTAAGCAAACTTACTTCTATCTCAAGTAAACAAGGAGTCTCAAGTAAGCAAAGTAACTCAAGTAAGCAAAGAGTCTCAAGTAAGCCAAGCATCTCAAGTAAGCAAAGCATCTCAATTAAGCAAAGTATCTCAAGTAAGCAGAGTATCTCAAGTAAGCAAAGTATCTGCAAAGAATCTCAAGTGAATAAAGTAACGGAAGTAACGGAAGTAAGCAAAGTAACAAAGCAGGTGAAGAATATTAGGATTACAATATTAGGGTACATTATAAATACTATATATGAGGTACCTACGTAGCAGGTAGGCGAGACCGCTGATCGGAAGTGTTAATTCGGTGTGAGTGATTTGAATTCGGTGTGAAGATTTGAATTCGGTGTGAGCGATTTAAATTTGGTGTGGGTGTTTTTGAATTCGGTGTGAGTGATTTGAATTCGGTGTGAAGATTTGATTTTCGGTGTGAGCGATTTAAATTTGGTGCGAGTGTTCTTGAATTCGGTGTGAGCGATTTGAATTCGGTGTGAAGATTTGATTTTCGGTGTGAGCGATTTAAATTTGGTGCGAGTGTTCTTGAATTCGGTGTGAGCGATTTGAATTCGGTGTGAAGATTTGATTTTCGGTGTGAGCGATTTAAATTTGGTGCGAGTGTTCTTGAATTCGGTGTGAGCGATTTGAATTCGGTGTGAAGATTTGATTTTCGGTGTGGGCGATTTGAATTCGGCGCGAGTGATTTGAATATAGTGTGAGCGATTTAAATTTGGTGTGCACTTGTGGGCCACCGTATCTTAGTGACTGATAGTCACTGAACGAAAGAGACTGATCGCATCAAAATGTGGGACTCAATTGCATTCGTCAGAATAAGAGGAATTGTCGCTGTTTTGAAAAGTATTTCTAAGAAATAACTGACATAGGAAATCAAGTTAATAACGGAACAATGATATCGCGATGGGTACGATTTCCTATGAAACCATTGTATGTTATTTCAGCAATGACATAGTTTCATTATTACTTTGTAGTTTTATCAGAAGCTTCTGGTTTTATTAAATGAGTATGTTTTGAGAGTTAAATTTACATAACAAAAGTAGGGAAACTATTTCATTTTTCGTTTATTCGCATATGTATCTTTTTACTTAAAGCAACAGCCAAACAGTTTCATGAAGAGATGTTTTGCGTTTTTCTGCGATGCTTTTTTAAAGTTAAAACTTTTGTTTACGACTTTAACTGTAACAGACCTTTAAAATTAGATTGAAAATAAAATAAAAGTAAGCACAGATTTGATTTTATGTTGAATTCTTTCATATCACCATAAACAGGAATCGACCAGGAAAAACTCACTGTCAAAACATTTGACTGTGCTTTTTTTAATAGCGAAAAAGAATACGCTTCGCATTTGCCAGACCTTTGACATGAATCGCAGGTGTATTTGGCTTACATTTGACAAACCTATGACACAAGTCGCAGGCATATTTGGCAACATCTTTGGCCTCCCTTTGACACAATTCAAAGACACATTTGACCACACCTTTGACTACGCATTTGATATAAGTCGCAGACGTATTTGGCAACATATTTGACCTACCTTTGACCTACCTTTTAACCTACCTTTGACCACACCTTTGACTACACATTTGACAAAAGACAAAGGCGCGTCAAATATCAGTTTTGACACGCGTCAAAGGGGGTGGCAAAGGTATGGCAAAAGCGGCCTTTGTTGCCTGCGACCGTAGGCAAAGGTGTAGTCAAAAGATGACCTTTGACGCGCGTCAAAGGCTGTCAAAGGTGATCAAATGTGGCCTTTCACGCGCCTTTACCCACGCCTTTGACCAACGACAAAGACGATTTTTTGGTGCAGTGGGAGTCCTAAGGCAGCCCGACCGGGGGTGGAGGGAGGAGAATAGGCTGAGGGAGATGGGGAGCAGATGAATGCCATCTCTACTTATCCCTACTTACGTACTTACGTACGTAAACAGAGCTTACAACTTTGATCAATTGACAGCTGTCAAATCAAGGTATCTGCTGACCAGTATCACGTGGCCATATCGCGGGCTCACATGTGGATGACATCGAGGTCACGTGTTTTTTTGAGGTTGACCGCTGCCCAGATGATGGTTTTCTAGTTGATCGCGGGCTCAAGTCCTAGTTTTTTACAAATTTTTTGATCATCGCGTTAATTCAGATCTAAATAAATGGGCAAAGTTAATAACGGAAGAGCTCCGCTTTTAGGCATGGCTAGATCTATTGTAAAAAGTTTTTTCTGTTAAAAAAATGATCTGGACATTTCATTTCAACTTAAACGAAGCGATTGTATGACAAGGCGGTAAAGATTGTATAAAATACGCACTTGGTCTTGGATACAATCTTTACAAATTAAACAGAACTTTGGCGTGTAGATATTTGTTAAAATCTAAAGTTCATCTGAAGAGAAAATTCACCCTGCCATATTTTCCGTGCATCTGCCAGTCTGGTCTCTCGCGTTGTTTAAAGATATTTTTGTGTAATTACAGAACTACAAGTATTGTCAGTACTCATACTGGAAATTGTTAGACAAAGACAAGTCATCATAACTGAAAATACCTGTTATAAAAATGTTAACTGCTGAAGTAAGTTCTCTTTTAGATAGATAAATATATACTTTATTTATTTTCGAGAAACTGGGCTTTTAATTCGTTTTACAGTGACTACAGTGTTGTACTGCTATACTGAAAACCCCAGGATGAAAAGCTGCCGCCTTCCATGCCGTACGGCAAGTCGTCACAGGTCTTCAATGGCATAAAGTTCTAAATTACATTTAAATTTAGCGACAAATATTGATGTTTCTGCTTACCTTGTCATTTAGAGCTTCCCGTGCCTTTCATGCATAATTTTGCTCGATGTACATGGCATAAACATCTTTCACCGAAGTCCACACGTTTGCAAACAACCTTGGGCAATCACAGTTTCGACCTGTAGCTGCTCAAACACAAAAATTTTAGGCGATTGAAATTTTTTTCCAATCAAGAGAGATTCGGGTACCCGCGTGACTAAAATCGCCATTTTGAACACTAAAACAATCTCTGGTCTCTTCGGACGTATTCGTACAATACTCTCATTGGACGAAATCAATCGGAACATATTCGGGCGAGCACACGAAAATTGCCCAAAACCAGTACTTGTTCCCCCGACTGGTTAGGAGTTATTTCTATACGAAGTTGTACTCCTGCTGGCTTCAAACTGACCAAGTTATTTGGCATTGACGATTTTTCAGCTGCAAAGGATTTTGGGAAGGTTTTTATTATAATTATATATTGTTTTTATAATTATCATTATCATCATTGTCATTATTATTAGTTTGCCTTTATGGTACTTGCAGTGTCTATCGTGCCTTGATGTTAGTTCGTGCATCCCAGTTTTGCGCACATTTGCAAGGTTTTTTTTTTTTTTTTTTTTTTTTTTAATTGAGTTATATCAGCTTTGATCATTTACTTCAAAATCTTGTATCATAGTCATTCATAACGGGACTCATACGTAATGAATTTCATTTTAGATTGATAATGCTTACAAGTCCGCTTGCTTTCTGTTAAGTTTCTGTAAAAGAAGTCAGTATCTCCTGTGATCCAGTAGCCCAGTAGTGTAGTAGTCCAGGCTCGGTCAGAGACATTCCAATATTTAGCCAGCCCATGTCAATCATACTGCTGTCTCGTAACAGTAGTAAAGATTTTCAAAATTAGTCAATGGCATGACATTCTTTTCCAATTGTGGAATAACAGGAACGTTTCTTGTTACTTGTTCCTCTTTCTGCAGGAAATAAAAGTGAGTAATTCGCATTATGGTGCCAAGAACAGTAAACGAGCAGACGCAAACGACGACTGGTAATGCGTACCAGGTGTTGGAGTGGCGACTGAAATATAACAACAGGATCATGACAAGGTTTTCTACAACAAACAGAGCATTAGAAAGCCACCGTATCGTGTTCTTAGGTGTGAGCGGAAAGACTGGAAAATCATCTTTAATCCACTGCACGCAAAATTTTCCAAATAACTCAACTGCGTAAATAAACGTGAACAGGGGGCAGGCAATCATGGTAATGTATCCAAAAGTTGCCACAATCATGTTGTGCAACATCAAGAAACAGATAATCCACCACTTGTAACTGACAGTAAAGTATACAACGGCAAACAATCGACTGCTCAAGAGAAATACGTACGTTACAAAAAGTAGAACTTTGTGTTTCACATGGATATCATCGGTGATTTCTTTGCTATTAAACAGCTCTTCAGTAGAGGTGAACGTCCAAACTAAACTTAGAAAAGATACAGGTAACGAAATCATCTGAATGATGCTAACTTGGTCATCTTGAACACTAATGACGTAGAGTTGGATAACAAACTGGGGGGCTGATTCAAGAACTGCTTCAAAGAACGCTGCTGTTTGGCTGTATATCAATTCGCCTTTCTGGATTTGCATACTAACAGGTGTATCGTCGCCGTTCTTCACGCAGAAAATAAACATTCTCAACCTAGCCACACCAGCCGAGAATGGATTGAAACCGATGAGAAACGAACGGAACCAACTGCAGGTCGGCAGCCGTTTAAGCCGATGGACACTGTGAAGTAATGGCTTTTTCAAGGTGACATAATAGATTCCAAACGGCAACCACGGTAGAACAACAAAACCGAGCGCGACAACAAACCACGTCTTGTGATCTGCGAGGTAGAATTCCACTAGTGTGAGTATGTCGGTGATTGGATCAGCAAAGCTCAAAATGGCTCCAACAAGAAACACATACTTGCTATACCACTTAATTTTCCTGCCATGGGGCGACATGTTGCTTGGCGATTGAGTTATGGAAAGCGGAAAATTATCTTGCATTCGAGTGAAATGACAGTATCAAGCAAACAATTACCCTATATGGCCACTTTGAGCAATGGCGCAAATGCTTCAGAGCACACGTGAGATTTGTCGAAGTTTCCGATTAGTATATGAGCGGGAAATTTAAAAAATGCTTGGAAAGAGTGAAGGGAAGACAAATTTTCCTCTGGGAGGGTGATACTGGTAGGATTCGTTCGGTGATCAAAACGTTGGTTCGCGTATTCATAAGTATAGATAAAAAGCCGAAAAAGTTCAGCCAGATTTCGTGTTCAACGCGTCGGTTCGCGTCTTCACAACTACGAATTATAAGTTTAGCGAGATTCCATGTTCAAAGCGTTGGTTCGCATCTTCACAAGTATGGATAAAAAGTTAAGCAAGATTTCGTTTTCAAAGCGTTTTTACAAAGCGTTGGTTCCCCCCCCGGGGGGGGGGGGTGCCGCGAACGTTCTCAAACCCTGACCCTATCTAAGGATAAAGAAAACGAAAATTAATACCCTTTTTAAGGCTCAAACCCGAAAATTGACACCCTGTTCAAGGGGAGGAGAAGCATTGCTTGACGACTCAAATAACGGCTAACCGCGCACGGCAAAGCTGAAATCTTTCAAAATCACTTTGTTAATACTTACTGACGGATAGTTCCGTTTTAACACAGGCGGCCCAGACGTTGTATTTGATTATAAGACAATGTATGAGAATACTTTGAAAATTGCTCTAAATAGTACTTGTATGAAAGATTTGAATAAAAATGTCTTACCTTATGTTTATCTTGCGTTATTTTGACATTCCTGTGGTTCTGGGGTGGGTTTAAAGCCGTTTAGACGAATTTTCTTTTTGACGTTGTGCTTCCCCTAAAGAGAAACGAACTTTCGTTTCTCTTCACAAGTATGGATAAAAAGTTAAGCATGATTTCGTTTTCAAAGCGTCGGTTCGCATCTTCACAAGTAAGAAAATTCTGTCAGCCATTTTCCTGAAGGGACACCAAACAGATTTGAGCTAGTGGCAGAATTTGTGCGCGTCACCTTTGGCCAACCAAAGGAAGAAAATGCCAGTTTAGTGACAGTATGATGGTGACAGTGTTCACAAGTATTAATAATAAACGGCACGCGATGCATGCAGAAGCGATGACGTTTCACAAGGGGTCTTTACTAATTTTCAGGTCATTTGTCAAAAAATTAGGGTAAATAAAAGTAACTGACAACTTCTGTGCTGAGTGATTGTTCAACAAAAATTGCGTTATCTTGGCGTGACATACGATATACGATATACGATGCAAGGTCAAACACTGTTTTGAAATTGCTTTTATTTCATACATACTGAGAGTTACAGACAGAATCGAGCTGTTGAAAAACCCGTTCGGAAATTTCCGCAGCCAATGACATTAGCGAAACGACTTTCTCACACGTGGGAAACCCGTTTCGTCCAATCAGAAAGCGGCTGTCAAAACAAATCAACATTTTCAAACGTGTTAGCTTTGTCGATGGCGCCAGCTTTTTCACTGCTCAAAAGTTCTCGTTCGCCGGGCTTTCTGTTTTTTCGCAGTACATTGCTAGACAAATACCGAGTTTCAGGTGGTTAAAACGCGCTGAGAAACAACTATGTCTGGGTGTTCTGGCAGTAGGTTCAAACCTTTGGATAAACCAGTGGAAGAATATATTGCCGACCAAGAAAACAAAAACACTCGAGCAAAAACGCAAAGGGACGTGAAGCTACTTACTACATTTCTACTGGAGAAAAACGAACAAAGAAAACTCGAAGAAATTCAACCAGAAGAACTCAACCGGTACATTGGTGAATTTATTCTAAGTGTGAAAAGAAAAGGTGGCCAAGACTACGAACCATCAAGCCTTCGAGGTTTGTTTTCAAGTTTCAATCGGTATTTAAAAGAACGCAAATACTCGGCAAGTATTATGGTCAAGCAAGAAAATGCCTGGAAGCTCGTAGCAAACAACTGCAAAAAGAAGGGAAAGGGAACAAACCCAACGCAGCCGAAGCTTTGTCTGATGTAGAGAAAATATTCTTCACGAAAAGAATTTACTCGGAATCTCAAATGCCGAAGGTTTGCTAAACACAGTCTGGCTTTTCAATTCGGTACATTTTGGCTTGAGAGGTTGTAAAGAACATCGGCAGATGACTTGGGGAGACGTGGAACTTCACATGCAAGCCGACGGAACTGAATACTTAGAGTATTCTGAACATCAAACGAAAACTAGAACGGGAGCTGAACCTCGTAACGTCAGAGCTGTTAAACCGAAGGCTTTCGCAGCACCGAACGGTCCACCAGAAAGAGATCCAGTTGCGGTATACAAAATGTATTCCGAAGGGCGACCCGATGCGATGAAGCCTGATGCACCATACTATCTCGGAATAAATTACACAAAAAGTCCTTCGTCAAATAAAATGTGGTTAAAACCAAATGCCATGGGACAGAACAAATTGAACAGCTTGATGAAAACCATGGCGGAAAAGGGAGGCCTTACAAGCAGTAAACGAAATCACAGCGCTCGAAAACGCATGATACAAAAACTAAACGACAGCGACATACCTCCTAGTTACATAATGCAGCTTTCAGGCCACAAAAATGTCCAAAGCATTAACAATTATAGCCACATTTCTCAGCAACAGCAAAAAAACATGTCAAGGATACTGAGTGCGACCTCAACTGAACCTCCTGCAAAAGTTCATCGAGCATTGGCTACAGCGAGTGAAGCTGAAACCCTGTCTTGTAGTTTTCAGTCGTCAAGCAGTCCTACAATGCCTGGAGCAAGTGTATTTAGCGGAGCAGTCTTTCATGGAGGACACTTTAACATTTCCATAAGCACAGTAAATCAGTCACCTGATGCATACTCAGCAACAAGAAAGCACACCTTCAAACGTGTTAAACCCATTTTGGATTCTTCGGATGAAGATAGCCCTCCCTTGCAAAAGATTTAAAGTTTATAACATTGTTAGCTATCCTTTGTTCTTATTCGTATAGTTTATTTCTGTACTTGTTGAGTGAAAAACTCGTGAAATTTTACTTTAAAACCGATTGGAACGATTTTAAGACAGGGACATTATCTTGTAAATAATGTCTTTTCTCAACCATTTTGTTGTTGTCATTTTCGAAACATTTCATTTCGTGTACTTTCATTATAAAAATAAAACACTTGAGAGCTATATGTACTACGTTTCTAAACCTGTTCAGCGCGCAAAAAATCTCAGTATTTATAAAACAAACAAATTACAGCATGGAAAGTGCTTTGTACGGTATTTACGCACTCGTTAGTTTGTATCAGAAATCTCACTCGTTCGCTGCGCTCACTCGTTCGATTCTGATACTTCACCAACTCGTGCGTAAATACCGTACGCGCGCACTTCCCATGAAGTAATCTATATATACCTTTTGTTTTAAAAGAATGGAAAGATTTCTGTTTACTAAATCTTATAGAACGCATCAAATATAATTTGTCTCTTTCGTTCATACTTTAAATTAGTCCTTTCTAACTGCCCAGGAGTATGTTGCATTGAGTTCTATGCGACGATTTCTTGTCGAGTTGACTTGATTTCTTTTCCCAGTATTCGGTTCTACAGATCGGTCGATCGCAACAGACAACAGATCCTGTCCACTCGCACGGCGAGATTAATCGATCACGTCATCGTCATCGCTTAAAAAAGAGGTTTAAGATGGCTCACCTTTTCAACAGATGTTTCAAACTGCTAATAATCGGTTGCTTTCTTCTGCAGTCTCGACAGACATCACTTCTTAACTTTATGCCAAATCTATTCGATAACTGATAACGTGCAACACTCACTCCAGATTCGAAATCTCAATTTAACAGCTACAAATAAAATACGGTTTGCCGATCGGTGATGATACAAGCTGCACAAAATATCTTCCTTTGCCAAAAACCAAGATTGCGGATCTCAAAAAGAATACAAACATTGCACCTAGTTCCCAGTGCTCTTGGGTTCAATTCATGGAGTAATCCTCACATCGTAACACCAAAAATTCCAAACATTCCATTGCTTTTCTGCTTTCCAACATTAACCGATGACGTCATAAGAATGACGTCATCGCTTAAAAAGTTAAGCAACGTTTCATGTTCAAAGCGTTGGTTCGCGTACACTCTTCAAACACAAGAAAATTGACCTAACAAGTGCAAATGTACGCTACCCACTCCCCCAATGCAGTGAAATTATCATGCCGAAAATTTTCCGATTAGTCACGAGCTTTTCCGCCTAGCTTCGGCCAAAGGCCCTCAGCGCTACCAAGAACAAAAGGGCTATTGTTTATTATGAACTAACCTCAGATACTACGCGCACTCTGATTGGTCAAGAAGATCAAAAACCTATGTTCGATTGTACCGGTAAACTCCCGCTCGAAAAGCTTGTAAATCACTCGCCTGACGGCTCGTGATTTACAAGCTTTTCTCGTGTTCTCGCAACATAGAGAAGTGTGGTCTATTGCTTAAATGATTAATGTGAGGAGAAATAATGTCAAAAACGAGTGCGAGTGCTTCATCACGGATTCCAGACACCGACAAATATATGAAATCACGAGACCGTAGGCCGCGTGCTTTTAACTGTTTCTCGGTGTCTAAAACCCGTGATGAAGCACGAAGCCCGAGTTTTTGACATGGCTTTTCAAATGAAACAATAATAAATTATGCAGTGATATTTTTTCTCTTGTAATGCATTGTTTCCGTGACTTGTGATTATCAATAAGACATCTCATCAAAATGCAAGTGTTTGATCTCAGCTGAAAAAAATGAAAACCTGGTGGTGTTTCATCTGGGGTTTCACTAGGTATCAAGATTCATCCACCTGACCCAGATGGTCGTCATTTATTGGCGTTTGACTGTATGAATAATTAATGAGTTTGAGAATGAAAGTTAAAACTTTCATGCTGAAGCATAAAAGGTTGGAATTGCTCGACGGAAATTTTTGATCGAAATTGACTGAAACAAGATATTTTAGTTATCTCTTCGGTTTTGAACCTATGTGTGCTTGCTCTTTCAGCAGCAGCCACCAAACGTATCAAAATGTAAAATTTAAATTTTGGCCCAATATTCGTGACGCCACTTTACAGCAAAAAATACCGAAAACTGAAAAACCAAAAAGAACAAAGAATATCTGATACTGTATTGTGGAAAATTTGAAGTAAATAGGAAAAAAACTCACAAAAATAATTAAAGATGGCCCGTTTTTGATCAAAAATTTCCCAGCGTGAATGCGAGCCTCGGCAACTAAAACTATAAAGACAAGTTTGACTAAGAAAACAAGATTGAAAACAGCAGTAAGCTAAATCTCATTTTTGTTAGTTAACATTGTTTTAATGTACGTATGCAATTTATAATCTTTGTTATTCCGTGCACTGTAATAGAATGGAGAACTTTACAAGTTTGTATAAATTTCTGATTAATTGAAAAATATTTTAAATTTTAGCTAAAATATCTTTTTCTGGAAAGCTTAGTTTCAATTTATTTCGTTCACAGACGACGAGTTAAAAATATATGTTTCTGTTCCTATGAGGGAGAAGCGCTCCCGAACAGTCGAATTGTTTAGGAGACTTAAAGATTGCAGTTTAAAAGCCCAAAATCTAGAAGAATTTCCCATTTTAGGATTTTCCATTTTTAACCCGACAACGCATTTAGGCTCACTGCAAAGCGAGTGCCCTTAGTGAGCCATGTCCCTAATTTGGCACTCAAACAAGGCGACGAATCTCCCCCTTAAGCCAGGCCAGCATCTCGAGCCATGCCGTAAAACAATCCTTTTCTTGATAATAAATTCGATGGCGCGTCAAACTCCGCTACGTCTCCGTCTTTTAAAACCATGATCCTAAGATTAAAGAAAAACAGCTGGTTACAAACCAAGGGCAGCCAAACGTGAATTCGAGAGGCAGAATATTATACCGGTATCACGGGAAGATCTACAACGATTGTTTGATTTTACACTGTACTTGAAAAATAATAGTAAGCGATAATTACTATAGCTATGGTCGTTTACACATTAGAGACAAAATTGTCCGTGATGGACGCTAACTTCTTTAAGACGGTAGCATGCATTAAAAAAAGGCGGATACAATAACAATTACGATTACAATTTTAGGCGGATAACTTGCCGGATTTTGTCCGTGCCATTTTCACACTAGACGAGTTAGCCATTTGAGATGCATAACTAGTCTAAGACTAGTCAGTTTCTAGTATGAAAGCAGCCTTTTGCCCGAGACTTCGTCGCTGCACTATGCACTGTGTAGTAGTTCAAATTGGCTTGTAAATCTACTGGTCGTCTAGAGTAGCAGTTGTTAGTATATTTCACCCAAGTGAATAGCGCTATTCGCACGTTCTGATTGGTTAACTACAGCAAAGTACTTTTCACCTCCAAGCAGCCTAAGAGAACCAAAATGTCTTCCCGTTTCGCTTCGGTTACCGAAAATGATGTTTTGTCCGCTAGTTATTCAGCTTGTGTGGTATATACCAAAATAAACTGGTCCTCTAGAGTTGCAGTTGCTATTGTTTTTGGGGCTTAGGGCATTGTTCCTGAAGTTTGTTCTGTTGATCTTTCGAAGGGTTGTGAACCACTCATGTGCGGCCTTGCGAGAGTTGCCACCCGACCCGACAAAGAAATGCAGTTTTCGCCAAGTCTCACAAGAATGGCTTGCTAGCCTCAGAGAGAACAATAGAACAAACGACAGGAACAATGTCCATAGCCTTAAAAACAATAGCAACTGCTCCACTAGAGGACCAGTAGTATTACAAGCTTTTAAAAGAGCGTTGCTACACTTGCTTTGCCTTAAGACGAGGTAAATTAATTCAACATGTGGACGTCTTACCTATCACAGTCCATAATAGTGTTGAGCCTGTGCGCGATGGTGAACACTGTGTGATTAGCAAACTCACGCCGAATCGTTTGTTGAATGAATTCATCCGTTTCCAGGTCTACCGCGGCCGTGGCTTCGTCGAGAACCAGGATCTTACTTTTGCGAAGTAGCGCACGCGCTAAACACACCAACTGCCGCTGACCAACACTGCGAAAAAGGAGCAGTAAATATAAATTTCAGTTGGGAAGCTTTTCAGTTAGCAGGCCTAAAAAAACAATTTCTTATCCTGAATGTTCTATTGAAAAGCAGATAACCTATCGGTTCGCTTTCAACACACAGAAAGTCACAATCGGCCAATCGAATAATAATATTCACGAGACAAAATGTATATAGACCTGTGCCTGGCCAATCACATTCTCGATCCTTCGGTTAAAACTCCTCGACAGAGTAAAAAGCTAAAATAAGTTCTGCCATTTTAAATCAAAAGATGAACTCCCAGAAATCCCAAGTTTAGATCAGTGCCAAAACAGAGACAGGAAACTGAAAACTTTGGTTTATAGAGATTTAATTAAAGCGGTAGGATTAAGTGGAGTCCAGTTCGGTCATAATTGTGCCTTGAGTGAGTCACGAGTATTTTAACTAACAGAACTGGACGACACAAACTCCTCTTACCAATTAATTATAATGAATGATCTTTTTCAACAATGACACGAGCATGGGACAAAGAAAAATTCTGAGTCTCCGACGGGAATCGAACCCATGGCCTCCCAGATACCGGTTGGGCACTCTAACCAACTGAGCTACAAGAGACTCGTGGTGAGCTGGGTCATATACTAGGTTGATGTGTGACACGCGTCCTGCATACTGCTAGGATCAGCAATGTCGAAATCATCAAGTGTGTAGTAAATAATAAAGATGGTAAATTTTAAGCTCGGTGATAGAGAATGTCCCATGCCCTGCTTTTTGTCCCATGCTCGTGTCATTGTTAAAAAAGATCATTCATTATTTATCACTGAGCTTAAAATTTACCATCTTTATTATTTACTACACAATTAATTATTACAAAGTTATCACAAAATTTGAGCCGGAAAACAAAACGGGCAACAACAAAGAGTTTAACTTCTGATAAATAAAAGGAGGAAAACAGTGAATTTTTTCTTTCAGATGAATAAAAAATAGGGTACCCAAAGGGTACATGTGTGGGATATAATGTAATGTTGCAACTAATTAACAATTAGACCCGTAGCCCGCAAGGGCTACGGGTCAATAGCCCATGAGGCGAAGCCGAGTGGGCTATTGACCCGTGGCCCTTGAGGGCGAAGGGTCTAATTGTTTTAGTATCACCCAACTAGTCGGACAGAAAAAGCAATAATAAAGTTAGCAAATGCAAGCTGAAGAAAGATTTATTTGGGAATAAAACGAAAGAAAGCGTCACGAATTTCGCTACTCGATGACTATTACTAATAGCCCTCTAGTAGCGTAGCCAATCAAAATGCAGGATTTGCATTAGTCCAGTAGTTGGGTGATACTAATTTGCATTAACATTCCGGTTTGTTTGTCTGAGTCACTCGCGTGCTTCGCTATTAAAACGCACGTTAACAAAACGTGCTAACTGACCATTTAATCACGCGCACAGTTCTATTACGGAAAGTCCGAATTACTATTATAGGAGAGTAAAAAGAGCTGCAAGGGTCGTCCATCTTGAGAATAGTAAGGATTTGTACAAAAGAATAGCGAAGAAATCACGTGAGACAATCATGAACAGCTCTACCTGAGATTTTCGCCTCCGTCTTGAATGGCGAATTGAAGTCCTTTTTCAAGTCCTGTTACATAGTTTTTTAGGTGAGCTACTTCAAGTGCATTCCACAGTTCCTCATCTGTGTGTTTATTAAATGGGTCCAGGTTTAGACGAAGACTTCCAGAAAACAGCACGGGGTCCTGTAAGACACAATAGCATAAACTGTTAGGTGTAGGGTGAGGAAGCGGAAAAACGTTTCCCAAAACAAGAAAATATCGGAAGGTTGCGGGATCAGAGAGATTCGTCAACAAATTAAATATCGAGCAAAAATAGCGCGCCCGTTCCTGTTGAGTATTGTTTTACCTTAGTTCCCACAGTACGCTCAGCTGGAACTTGGTAGATCGCGTTCTTTGCTGTAATGATTTTGCAAAAATTCGCCTAAAATGCTTAGAAACACAATATAATAAAAATGCTTCTCTCACTTTGAAAAGTGAATTGATCTTTATTGGAAGCAAGAACCTTCAATTTCGAAATTCCATACAAACTCTTGAACTAAATACTTGAATTTCATGCAGTTTTTTTAAGAAAACACCAGCCAAAAGGTGGTGGCTAGTTATTTGCAAATTTAATTCCCGTATACAGTCGAGTGTTGGTCCCTGAGCGCCGTTTTTCAGTCATTTCACTGTATCTACTCCCTCCACAAGCCGGACATCTTACTAAGCCAGATGGGCGTTGCAGGGCCCGATGGTGTTCCTCTTAGAGAGAGTGGACTCTACTGGATTACCTGGGATCAAATCAACTCTCCGTAATACAGGCGCGTCCGTATTATGAACGTATTCCGGCATAAGAGCTTCTACTGCGTGTTAAAAAGTTTGACAGTTGGCAATATATTTTGTTTCATTTGTTTCCTTCTTGTCTCGTCCGTCACGATAAAATCAGTCGTATTTACCTGTGGAATGATAGTAAATAAGTGAACTAATTTCTTCGGCAGTGCACGCTGTACGTGCTCATACTTGGTATCTGTTTCAGTTACCTGTGGAATGATAGTGAGTCGTGACCGCAGATCCTGGAGTCCAATCTTAGCGATATCAACACCATCAATAAGAATCCGTCCGCCAGCTCTCTCAAGAATACGAAACAAAGCTAAGGTCAGCGTTGACTTTCCAGCTCCTGTGCGACCCACGATACCAATCTGTTGGTTATAAAGACAGCACTAATTGTTTTTGATGAAATAAAGTATTAATCAGGATGTACTGTTGCGTGAGACAAGGCGCTTGTATTTCTTTAGGACTAGACGGCTATGCGACTTCGTGATTCCAGCCGGCAATACAATCAGGGTTCGTACAAAAAATCGCAACCATTTTCCCAAGACTTTTCAAGGACCACCTAACAGAAAAGGAATTTCACAGATGGTACATAAATACACATTATTTGCCAGTCCAAGGTAACAGATTTCTAAGGCTTCAAGTGTTTCTTCCACTTCCTTCTCTACATTTTTCAGTTCACTTGTCTTTTCTCTTTATTAGCTGCTTTTACACTGGGGTTCAACAGTGTCTGAAGTTGCTTTACACAGGAAGAGAATACCAAAGTCTATGCAAAGCAATTTGCTTTCGAACCCACCACATTTAAAGTTGAAGAAAATTTAAGGACTTTTCAAGGGCTTACATAGAAATTTAAGGACTCTTCAAGGAAAATGGAATTTGAGGACTTTTCAAGGACTCCCCCAAAAGTTAAGGACTTTTCAAGATTGTGCGAACCCGGACAATGTCACACAACACTTACCTTTTCCTTAGCACCAATGGCGCAGTTGATGTCTTTTAGTACTGGCGGTAACTGCTCTCTGTAACGCAAGTCAAACCTTTCTATCTCTATCCTCCCCTGGTGAGGCCACTCGTCAGCGGGACGGTGAGAAGGAATTATCCAATCGGCCTGTGTAACATAAATAATCAACTTAATTGCGATTAAAATACGATAGGTCTACCTGATTTACGCCGAACACGATGTTCCCGAAATTGTGAAAACGAGGCTTTTTCTTCCATTGATCCAGACATTTGGCAGATTAAATTCCACGACGCGATTGATAACACACACAGAAATAAAAAACGAAGAGTAAACTTCCAACTTGAAACTTTCTAAGGGATTTATTCCTACATCCCAAGGATTATACTCCCAATGGGATTGATCCCACATCACGAAAATGAAATTTCCCACGGGATGGATCCCGTAATCTCCAAGATGAAGCATTAGGGCAAGGGCAGAGTAACCGAGAACGCAAAACAATACAAACCTCTCTGGTAATTGCTGTGTACTCCTTGATTCTTTCCACTGCGACGATATTAGTTTCTATTTCACTGGACTGCCGCACCATCCAGTTCAATGCACCTGTGATCTGGAAAAGAGGGGACCAGCAATAAAAAAGTTCTCTCGCATTTCGTTAGCATACAGCTTTTTTTTATGCTTCTTATCCGCTTGTACAGATTAGCACCACATTTAAATCTCTGTCATCAGGTGAATAATAAAGAAAGTCGTAAATTATTATTTTTGCCTCGACTAGCCGCTAAATTATCAGGAAACAAAAGGAATTGAACGCGCAAAAGGCGCGACGAGAGATCATGGCTCTTGTACCACTTATGACGTCATCCACTCTGACGACAGGTAACGAACCGTTCAAGGTTTGCAGAGCATTGTTAAACTGGCACGATGGGATGAACTGAGCCAGAGACACATGAAATACATCTACAAATTTGTGCTGTGAGCTTTGAGCTAAAAACTGATTTTTCCCAACAAAAAATGTTCACTTTCTCTGTGTTTAGACGAAAACTTATTCGACGCGCACAAAGGTGACTGACAAGTGAACAGAAACTAGAAAAGAAAGTGAGAGAAAAAGAACACTAAAAACAAAACAAACAAAAGAGCAACAAAATTCCGAATATTCCTAATTGAAAATTTGTGTGCATGCTCAAAGGAAACAATAACAAACTTTACTTAAAGTGGACAGAGATGTTAGCTTTTATGTTCAAATGAGGTTTTTAAGAGTTTGGTTTTCAATCTCTCGAGATAGCAGTCAAAAATAGGCATCTTCTAGCAGCGTTAAACAGAAAATCAGAATAAAAGGGATAAAGTGATTAAAAGCAAGAGAACCAAGTTCAAACTAACCTGCAAGGCATATGCTATAGACAATCCCACAAGGCCTGGTGCTATGGTCTCTCTCGAAATTACGGCAAATAATGAAGCGAAAAACAGAATGGCAGCTCCTATAAACTCCAGACGGAGGGATAACCACCTTCAGAACAAATGGATGAAAGAATAAATGATACAACGAAAATCCTCCGATCGAGTAAAGGTCCCGACAAACAGAGGGTCATGTCGCAGGAACATCTCATAGGGACATGGTCCCTAACCTGCGCAGCTGGCGGGATTAGCGGGCACGAGTGAATTTTTCGCGCGCGAAATCCCGCCAGCTACGCAGGCTACATGGTCCCTTATGTGTACAACTTTAAGGCAATCCAAGCATTAACTCCCATTGCGCTTAACTGTTATATTACTTCTGTATTTTAAAATAACTAGTTTTCTTATATGGCACTTGGTTACCGGCAGCACAGCACCATAGGTTCTTATTGAACGTTATACACCACCCTCCCCTGACTGTATTACTTTTCACAAATATAACTTCGGAGCTACCTGTTTGCACAAATAGCAGGATAACTGGCCATTTGCGACTCATCCACTCGTCGATAGCTCTCCATAACAAACTTTTGTTGCTGTGAATACGCGCGTATGGTGCTCGCGCCATTAATGGATTCAAAAAAGTGATTGTAGATCGGTGAACGGCTCACTGACTCGATTCTTCTTAGTTGTCGAGATGTTGATACAAATGCTCTCTGAAAGAAAAAGAAATACAGTACAATATCTGTGTGGCTCACAACCCTACAACTACGTTACGACATTTACTGACCAACGTTAAAGTGACAGTGACGAACCTAACAGACAGGGAACGTCTAAAATCGGTAAACAAACGGTCATCCAAGGCGCGAAGCACCGCTTGTTGAGGCGCGGAGCGCCGATTGTCTCGTTAGCCTCACACGCCCGCGTGTGTAGTCGTACTTTTTAGCGTCTCACCCCAGTTTGATTCTTCGTTTTGACATTGGCTCTAGGCATCTAGTTATCGGTTACCCAAGACGCGAAGCAGCGCTTGTTGAAGCGCAGAGCACCGATCCTCACACGCCCGCGTGTGCAGTTGTCTATTTTAGCACTCTCCCCAGTCCGACTCTCCGTTTTGACATTGGCTCTGGACATCTCCTTCAAAGACCGAGCACCTTGGCAGACTGTCAAGAACTATTACACTCTAGAATGCACCTTAAACATCACGACGGATTCCGCTGAAAGTTCGAGCAATAAGTACAAAATCAACTACTAACATTTTGTTAGTTTTTGAAACATCTCACCATGATTCATTTTCTAACTGGCCCCGCGATTAAATTCTAAATCATTCTCGAAAAAGGTAATGTCAAACCTCGTAAAAATGCTTAAAACGCGTGTTATTTTGTTTTGAACTGAAGTGAAACATCCGTTTTAACTAAAATACGTATAACTTCAAATTCATTTTTCCAGTCGCGAGGTCTACTTGAGAACAAGTTTAAATGCTATCTTCTTTACTGTATGCAAACTGTCACCAAGCTATAAGTTCTTTTTGACAATTTTATGTTCGTCTTAATTGTTCGAATGTTTAGCGGAAACCGTCTTTAAGAAAATAGCCCTGCTACTTACCTGAATAAACACGTAAAGAACACCCAGAGGTAACACACACGTGAGAAACAATGGCGTGGAATAACTGATCACAAAGATTGTACCAAGCGATGATAGAAACGTTCTTATAAACATTCCCAGAGAACGCGGGACCTTATCATCGACAGAATTCATGTCTCTTGAAAAACGGTTTACAATCCTGCCTATGGGCGTTGTTTCGAAGAATTGCATGGGCAAATGCATTATGTTTACAAGAAGTCCTTGGTGCAATTTTCTCGCGGCTTTCATTGAACTGTATGTCAAGATAAGAGACATGCTGCTAACGAGAAGGACTTGGCCAAGCCCCAAGACGCCATAGACGCCTAAGAATGTGTCACGTTGTTGTGATGTCGTGACATTAGTGGAGCTCCATTTGGCTAGCCAAATGCGTGACGCGATGATTGAAGATTCGGCTCCGAGACCGCAGAAGAGAAGAAGTAATGAGCATAGAACTCCCAGACTTGATGCGTACGCTATTACAACTGACAGCTTCACCTGGTGAGAGAAAATGAAAAAAGACTTGTAAAAAATGACTGGTTCAAAACGGCGAAAGTCCCGTTTACGAGTCTTTCGCCAAATTCGCAGTTTAACTCTAAAATGACTTTCAAGGCATCGAATTAAAGTACAGCAAACGACAGTAAGTCAAGTCAAACACTAAGCTGATTATTAGTTGATTAAGGCAAATTAACCGCCGCGGCGAACTTGGAAAAGCCGGCATCAAGAGCGTTAGCCCCACGACGAAGCAAAACTGAAAGGTGGGGATAAGTCTAATGTAGGACGAAAGCTTGCCCTTGGAAGAGCTGGTTTGGTAAGGACCACTATCCTCTGGAAAAGGATACAACGTATTAAGGCTGTCTTCAATACTAGGTGAATTATTTGGCCGGCGCTTTAACTCTAGTTTCTGTAGTACAAAGTAGCCAGGAGAATCGGGTATTGCTATTCCCTGTATGAGATACTAGACTTTTACAAGCTCCCCCCCCCCCTCCCCCAGTTTGTTACTCCGTTGCCGTTGCGAGTTCTGGTTAGCAAAGCGAGCCGCTGAGTCGCGCGTTGCTCCAAAAAGAGCCTGCTCACAGACTAATATCTCCTTAAATACTACACGCAAAGAGACGAAAATTTCACCGACTGTGAAGTTTCACAAGCTCTTTAAACATCTGGAGTCAATTCGTGTTTGCATGATGCCTTCTCAGCGCAAATTCGTATGCTAATGAGGTCAAATGTAAACAAGACGTCAGCAAGGACCCTCTATAAACTTACTCTTCCAGTCTGCGACTTTTCATCTGAAGTTGTCCTTCCTGTCCCGCCTCTTTTCTCTCTTTTCTCTGTTGCAGGCTCAGTACTGCCTGATTGCCTAGTGTCAATAAAATCTTGATTTTCTTTTTCTTGTTCCACAGCACTGTCTTCAGGTTCCTTAACAGTTAGCAATGGCACCTCAACAGGCCCTGCTGCAGTGTCCTCTTCTACCAACGACAGCACACTGTTCACCGAGACATCACTAGCCACGCTCTGCCGATGTTGCAAATTTGGCGTGAAAACTAACGGCTTTTTATCATCTTCGTCGGGTTCATTGTTTAAGAAAGAATCGTCCTCTACCAGATAATCCGCGTCCATTCCTTCGCACACAGACAAAAAGCTGTTCAAAGAGCGCATACTAGCAAAGCTGTCGCGATTTTCAGGTTTTTGTAATTGTTTCACTGGAGAAAGTTTTCCGGCGTTCTTGTCGATGGCAAGTTTCGCTAGGTTGGCTTCACTCCTAGATTTTCCGGCGTGGTTACCTGGATGAAGCTCGTTGCCAAGGAGATGACAGCTGACAGATCGTGCATAAGCCACCTTTTTGGGTTGTTTCAGATTTGACTTTGAAGATGTACCGTGGCTATCAACTCTTCCACTTTCTTGTATTCTACCTATCCAAAAACAGTAACAGACATGCATGAAAATTTCATTCTTAAATACCAGCAAATCCAACTTTCGGTTTTGAAAGGGCCAAAGAGAGCGACTCAATTTACGACAAAAACTGAAGTTTGAAAACCTTGCAAAAAACAACCTCTGCAAACAGTGCGAAGCGTAAGTACAATGGCATCGGCCTGGAACTCGCCACATATTGTTCCAGCTGCTAACCAGCATTGGTTTGATCTTGATTATGAGACCTAAAAGTAATTTTACGTGACTAAAAATACAGTCAAACCTATTTTTAGCCAATGTGCGTAGACGTTATGTGAAGGATGTGTTTTAAACCCAACAGTATTACAAAAATTAAAATACCACTGCTTACTTTGATTATCTTCTTGGCAGCCATTTTCTCCAGCGTAAGTGTCAAGAAATTCAGCAAACCATCCCCGTGATTCTTTTAGTTCTGTGTACGTACCCATCTACAAATTAACAATCAAAAACAAGTGGTTTTCAAGACATACTAAACCGATGACAGAAGAAGACATTCTCTTCGCTGACCTGACCGGATCGTTCATACTCTTAATAAGCTGTAGAAGAAAATTTTAAAAGTAACCACTATTGGAGATAAGAACTTTGGAATTCTTGCCTTCCCACCCAGACATCACCTTTACACACATAACAAAAAACAAAACAGGCTTTACCGGTATAGTATGGCCGCCTTGCCTTGTCATTCTCACGACTGCTAAAAAGTCAGTCAACCATCAAAATATAACAAGCTGACAAAAAAAAACTCTTAAAATGCGTTGTATTTTTGTTAAGAAAGCTCTGTTAGAAATAAGGTATTTTGCTAGTTGTTGAGCTATATGTTGTGGATCAATTTTATCCTTGGTTCAAATTTTATTTTCCTTTGTTTTTGGGTATGTTAATCTATGATAATGAGTTTAAAACCAAAGATAATAAAATTTGAACCAAGGATAAAATTGAACCACAACATATATATTAGTTTCACGCGAATTTAAAACATGTCTAGTTCAGAGGAAACTTCCCTTGACAACGTGCGCACTGGAACCTAAATTAAAGGAACTAATTTTTGCTTTGGAACAAGATCTTCTGAAACAATACGATAATGAAACCTTTACTGACTGACATGGTTAACAGAATCTCGGTTGTTCTATGAAAACAAAATCGTTTGGCCGATGACCTTGTTAATTCCCATCACCTGCCTGCTTGAAAATGTATTAACATGGTAAGGAAAAATAAGACTTTAAAATAACTATAAAGGAATTGCCTCACTCACCGGAGGTGGTTTTCAGGAGGATCCCGTGAATAAACGTGAATACGTTTCAAACATCACTAACAATGAAAAAATACTTTGTAAGATTGTCAAATTCCCACTCCCAAGAAAAAAAGAAAACCAAAAAGAAACACAAACACGGAAACACGGAAAAAGCGTTCTCGAAGTCAAGTTAAAACAAAGGAAATCAGAACCGTGACGGTGATTTAATACTGTATATGATCTTAATAAGCATACATTTTTACGACTATATTTCCCCGTAGTTTTAGTTTTCGATTATGAAGATATATCAAGCACTCGAGAGAGTGTTTCATCACATTTCCACACACCTCGAAGCTCTCGGTGTGTGAAAATATGATGACACTCTTTCTCGTGCTTGAAGTATACCAAACACGAGTGATTATGGCCATAACCCTAGGTGGGTATAGGGCCGGTTCAATCAAACACGAGTGTTTCACCAAATTTCCAAACACCGAGAAGAGAGTTTAAAATACAACGCGCAGCGAAATATTGTTGACTTCGAGGTGCCCATCAGGCCGGAGCTTATCCCGGTTTCCGTAGCATGAAGCGACTAGGAGTCTCTACTCCTCCCTGGATGGGATGCTAGTCCATCGCAGGGTTACCCCCAGCAGTAAATTCGCCGTTACCCATTTACACACCATAGCACGGTAAAATTATGGTCCGAAAAAAATAAATGTTTGAATACAATTGTATTATCTAACTTGGTTGGTTGAAAAGACACATGCATCATACCTCGGAAACTTTGCCATCCTGGAGGACTATGATTTGGTCCGTATATGGTAAATACTGCACACCATGTGTAACAAGAACACGAGTCTGAAAAGTAAAGAGAGTACTAATTCTTAGTACGATTTTCATACATGCACAACACGCGGAGGACTTGATGCGGTGTTGTGCCGTCATTGTTCTCGTCGATATGCCACGTTTCCTTGTTATAAACGAGGAAGGGATATTGTCAACTAAAGGACGGAAGAAAAAAATGGCTTTTAAAAACAGAACGCTGCAGCAGGAGGCACTATTCTAAAAAGCGACAATATTTTCTGGGGCATTTCGCTGACTGCATAAGTGCTGAAGAGCACATGAACGCAGTATTAAATCTTCCATTTTTCTCTGTCATATCCTAAATATTAATTATACCTTTTGCTTGAGCAATCCCTGAGGCCCAATAACTTCATCGAAAATATGTTTTCCAACGTGTGAATCAACTGCACTGAGAGGATCGTCCAACAAGTAAATATCAGCATCAAAATACACAGCACGAGCCAAGCTTACTCGCAGTTTCTGTCCACCACTAAGATTTATACCCTGAAAAACAAGGATTAAAGCAGTCAGAAAAGGTTTATACGATATAGGAATGGTTTAATTCATATAATAATATATTGTCAGGATTAGCGATGGTGTCCGCAAGACGCGAGTTTACTGATCCGTGACAATAAGGAATTTGACATTGAAGTTAAAGATTATACGAGATTGAGTGCGAGTACGAATGTTCAAATCTAGAGTTTATCCAGTCGATAATCACATTTGACACCAATCTCGTACCAATAGTCTCCTTTTCAACTGGTCAGCAATTATAGGGAGGAGCGAGGACTCAAAGAAGATAAGTGTATATGACAGGTTGATCGCATCTACGTGGGATGGTGATCGGAACATCAGGAAAAATTCAAAATCGTTGTTTTCACTACGTTTTAGCAGTCCAAAAAACGTGAAATTTCACCTCCGGTTTGGTCAAAAAACACGTGAGGAAAGGACCTGGGACTAGATGGGCCGTGACGTCAAAACCAAAACGTACTGAAAAGAAACAAACAAACCGAACTAAGAATTTACTAAAGAATGTTGCTGCTGTTTTTCTGGTTTTCTGGCAACATAACTTAGTAAATTCCCTGTTCAGTTTGTTGTTTCTTGCGAGCACGTTCTGGTTTTGACGTCACGGCTCGTCTAGTCCCAGGCCCTTTCCCACGCGGTTTTTGACCCCATGGGAAGTGAAATTTCACGTTTTCGAACGGCTAAAACGCAGTAAAAAGAAAAAAAAAAGATTTTTGATTTTTTTTTCGATGTTCAAATCAGCATCCCATGTAGATCCAATCAAGCAAATGAAAAGCATGTAGAAGGAGCTCCCTGTTTCTTCTACTTTATCAAAGCTTTTTCTTCAAGAGTCTTTCGCACAAGCTACTCTTCTCCATGCCCTCAGCCATGACCCATGATCTGGTTGATGGGTCATGGCTGCGGAACTTCTGCACACCAGTTATTTCGCACCTTTTCGCCAATTTCCGTCATGTCACCTGCCGGTAAAACCTCGATATCAGGATCCAGGGCGCACGCCCTAATCACGTGCTTGTATCTCTCATAGTCACGTGCCTGGCCCAGAAGCACATTTTCTTTAAGTGTCGCATTCTTGATCCAAGCCTGCTGAGGAACGTAAGCGGTGCTTCCCTGAAACGTTGATGAAAACGAGATCAAAAGTCTCTTTGAGACTATGACTATTTTGCATTATGAAGTACATGCATCAGTATAAGCAGAATAGATGAAAGTATTTTGGTTTTGTTCCAAAAATAATTCTCTTTCTTTCTTCTATCCCTTCTTTAAATCTCTTAAAATGACACTCGAACCACTGCCCTGACTCTGCAATACAATGCATAACACTTTAGACACATATACGCTTTGCAGACCTGTGAGTTAAGTTAGCTCAATACATTGGTATACTATAACAGGAAACAGGGAGGGCAACAGTTCAACACACGGGTGGGCACGCGTACGATCTTTTTCTCCCTCTGACTGAGGTGTTTTTGTTTTTTCTTTCCTTTTCCCCTCAAGAAACTAATAGGTGCTTCCCATTAATTATTATGCTCAATATTCATGCATTGCATGCATTATGAAATTAAAACCCACGCTTGCCTGGAGCCCGCGTTCATTTCGTAACAACGACACCAAATGCTTTCTAGGTAATGTTTTTGAAACAACTCAAATAACAAAATGCCCGCACCTCAGGCTTTAGACATAGCTGATAACTATCTAATCATTGTTTCACTAAGTGTCACATTTAAAGACATTTAATTTTATCGTCGTCAAGTTATCCGCCAAGTTAAGTTACGCATTGGTCTTCGGAATTACAAACAAAAGTCTGCGACCCAAGAAAGGATTGACTAACCGAGCGAGTGAATTAGCTCGTCTACAGTACTCCAATTTTGCATTGCAAATAGGGTGCTTTGAGAACAACACACTTACGACTAAACTAATTATAATTTCATGTTACAGCCAAAACGACTCAGCCTGCAGTATTCGAAACAGATGTTGCTAAGCAACGCCATGTATTTCCATGGCAACAAGGGGAATTAAACAAGATCTCCGACTGCTTCGGCGAGACACTTGCCTAAATCTGGCAATGACTAACTTATTATCCAACCTAGTCTTTAATACCACATTTTTGTTTTGGTTTCTAAAAAATAATTACAAACCTTGACATAAACTTTCCCATCCAATTTATCCGTTTCTCCAAGAAGAGCAGAAAGCAGAGTAGATTTTCCACATCCAACCTGACCAACAACTGCAACCAGTGAGCCACTTGGAATGTTTATATTGATGCTTCAGAAGTAAAGGAAATGGAATTAAAAGCAGTTCAGAAAAGATATTGAAAATAAAAGAAAGTATACATTAAGCCTATTAAATAACAACAGGTCGAGGAGGAACGGGAGGGGAGTTAAGGACGTTCGCGCGAAAATTTTCTAGTCGATAGATTTTTCTAAAATTTTTACTGAGGTCGGATAATAAGTCACTTGTGTCAGAAATACGAAAAAAAGTAGGGGTCACCGACTTCGTTTCAGAGATAAAGCCTGAAGAAAACTACCCTGATTTTGAAAAATTGGCGCACGTAATTTAGCATGGTTTACAGGGTTTGTAGTTGAAAATATCGATGATGAGTAAACGGAGGCAAACGATCTTGATCATATTTTTGAGAAGTGCGTCTGTTGCGTAAATAATTCCTGGTGTTGCCATCCTTTTGCAAAACTTAGCCCTGGAAGAGGCATTTAAACCTGTCCTATGGCACAACGAATAGATCAAAAAGCGAAATTCGAACGTGCGTGGGACAAAAAGAATCAAACTTTTAATCGATAGATTTTTTTCATGTTCTTACAAAACGTAGATAATCGTTAACAAAAGTGATCTGTTAAGAAAAACGTTGGGGTCACCGACCATTTAAGCTAGCAAACTGCAAGCGTAGTTAACGCAACGGCTACTCACCCCATATGTGGTTGGAAAGTTTCCTCAGCGCGCGCGCTCGATGCATGACGTGGCGTAGCGTTGCGACAGGAATTACGTGTGCAGTAAGGATGCGCATAAACAATTAGCGCGAACGTCCTTAAGGGGAGGGATATGATATGATATGATATGATATGATATGATATGACATGACATGACATGACATGATATATGATATGATATTCGACATTGAACTCGATGCGTTTATAAAGAGAGACATAATTGATTTGAAAAAAGACAAAGGTAAAAGTTGAATCTGTTTGGCTCCAAACAGTAGTACGAAAGACTTGGTGGAAATGCTAAACACCAAGGTTAAGTGTTATCTTACTTTGTTAAAACAGGAATGTCTTCGGTTCTGTCCCAGCAAAAGGCGCCATTTTCAATACGACATGCAAGGGTTGAACCTGGTAATGGAAGATAAAATATACGAGTTTAAGAAATAAAGTTGGAGATTGTCAAACACACTCGTGTTGTTCTCGCACAGCACCGAGTATGCCGGCAAAATTGCTGGAAAAAATCTAACGAATTCCTGCAATAATCTGCAATATATAATCATTACTCCCGTTGACAAGCAGACTTTTGTCTGCAAAATTCAAGACTTTTTCCAAAACCTTTTTTTTCTTTGTCCAGATTTAAGGTTATGAGTCAACACAAAGATCGAAAAATGCGGGAAACGAAATCTAACCACGATTCCAACGATGCACTGCTAACGCAATGCAATACGCCGTAATGCAATTCGGGCACACGATAGTTATGTCAGGGGGTAGAGTGGAAAGCCGCCGTTTTCAACATTGCGCAATTGAATACTTTTCGATAACACGAAATTTACATTAAATTCGACTGACACAGATTTCACTTGGCAATTTCAGACACATCTTTATTTTTTCCAGTTCTAGAAAACTAGTTTGCAGATTTCCACACTTTTTTAAGAATTTCAAAGTCTGTGAGAACTCAGTGACCAGCGGCTGTTCAAGCGCATTCAGGCAAGACGTGGTGTTGTGTGGCGTGATGTGTGTACTGCACGTCGTTCAAACTTACATTGTGAAGGCATGCTCCGTATGACGTTTTCAGGTTGTAATTCACCAAGTTTTAAAAACTGCTCCAGCCGATGGAATGAAACTTGAGCCTTAAAAAAACAAAATCAGCAGAAGGCCAATCATTTACAGAGAGTTCGAATTGGACAGCGTTAATTAAACTTCCAATTTTAAGCAGTCAAGTAGCAGTAGCAGTAGGAGTGGTAGTGGTAGTCGTGGTAGTAGTAGCAGTAGCAGTAGCAGCAGCAGTAGCAGCAGCAGCAGCAGCAGCAGCAGCAGCAACAGCAGCAGCAACAGCAGCAGCAACAGCAACAGCAGTAGTAGTAGTAGTAGTAGTAGTAGTAGCAGTAGCAGTAGCAGTAGCAGTAGCAGTAGCAGTAGCAGTAGCAGTAGCAGTAGCAGTAGCAGTAGCAGCAGCAGTAGCAGTACTAGTAGTAGTAATAGCAATAGTATTAGTATTTTAACTAATGAAGATACCAACATAACAATAAAGTGGTCTACAGAAGGGTCCTCGAAAAAAATTACCCAGACAAAAATTAAAATTTAATTATGAAATACAAGATAAAATATAAAAATATATATTATACAAGAGTTTTATGAGGAAAACTCTCTAAAAGGATCATAGAACGGTTTTTGACAAGCCACGTTCTGCATCCCTTAACGCGGCGACTAATCTTTTCCAATTATTTCTGAACAAAAATTAATTGACCACCAGCAGCCCCACGTGCAAGTCCAAGATTCAAACCGTGTTATTTCCCTGAGGAGCTTTACAGAAGCAGGCGAGCCATGTGATAAATTCTCGTCCATTTAAAAAAGACGTAGCGGCCTTTTTGTTGCTGAATTTTGTCCGTTGATCAGTTGAACATACCTGAATGAAGTTCACCACTACCCTTGGCAGCATTGAAAGAGGAAAACGAAGAATGTTGAACAAAGATATCGCCACAAAAGCTTTACCAGCAGTCAGCTCGTTTCCAAGCAAGACGTACACAGTGAATGTGGCCAGGGAAACCTGCAAGGAAAGCCAGTCAGGAAATGACGTGAATTTATACTCCAAATACAAGCATGCTCTAGTCACAATGAACTGAGACTAGAGATGAATTGCAGAATACCATATTATTATTACCTAACCAATAAGTACAACTAGGAGTTGACACATGTACCAGCGACATTTGGGCATTTTAGTACATGAAAGCCGTCAAAGCCGCCGAGGTGCGAAATCCATATAAAAGCACATAGCAGCTGCTGCACAAGTAATAAACGGCACGCGATGCATGCAAAAGCGATGACGTTTCGCAGGGGGCCATTAAGGCGGGGGTACACCTGAAGGCAGTTTTTCTGCCGCGTAACTCGTTCGCGTTTCAAGCAAGTCAAAACTGTTCACTCATCCCATGAATCCATGTTTTGCGGTGTTTTGAAAAATGTTTGGGTGATTAGGGGGGATATTTGGGGGGAAATAGTTTTTCTCAAACGATTAGCGAAATTTAGAGAATAAGAAGGTTCAATGTGATTTTCAAATTAGAATTTGGCGTTAAAAATTAGTAGATGGACAGCAACACAGTCCCTGACAACCTGAGGAGCTCCTGCGTTGGGGTCAACTGTCTGGTGGTGTTCCAAAAATATTATGATGACGTCATCGCTTTAAAACGACAAAACTATCTGAAAAGGCACCAAACTTACACAAGCACGTTAAACTTTTTGTTTGTTTGTTTGTTGCGAAAAACTGGTTCCCAAAAACAATTTATCCGTTACCGAGCACACGCAGCATTTGTCGCAGAATCATATTTTGTTTCCAAGAAACGGGAAAAAATTCATTTTTTTCAAAAACAAGTTCCCTTCGTAGAAAATGTTTGCCGGTTCGCGCGCCAAAGAAACAATTATGGAAAGCAATGTTTTCGCAATCGTCGATGTATAGAGCGTTTTCATGTGACGTCACGGCAGCCATATTGGTGTTCCAAAACAAAGAAATGGCGGCCACATTGGTGTACCAAGGCATTCCTGCGAGAATTAAACTCTATTTTTTATGTAAAAATCGTCTTTTGTTTTAGTAAACCAATATGGCCGCTGGTCACGTGAGTGAAAACGCTCTATTCACGTTTGTGTGCGCCTTTAAATAGTTTCTTACCATTTTCGTCCCCATAGCCCTTTTTGGTTCTCTTAGCCGGCAGGGCCTTGGCACAAGAAACGAAGGGCTCTGAGGACATGGAATTTTTGAATTAATTCGAATTTTTTTTAATTGCCCGTTAGAAACAAAGAAATTTTGAACGGAAGTAAAAGACGCCATAACTGTCCCATACAGTATAATTATAGAAACATCACGATTGCATTCACGAAGACCGGAAGTCCTAAAATCTAGGACTGGAAATCCTTTGTCTCTAGATCCCTTCGTTTCTCGTGCCAAGGCCCTGCCGGCTAAGAGAAGCGAAAAGGGCTATGGGGACGAGAATATATGGTTTCTTACCAAAAATGGAGCACAGATGAAAGTGAAGGAGACCGCAGCACCGAGGTACATGCTGTTAGTGAGATGATGAAGTTCTTTATTTCTGATGGCAGTGATCTTGTTCATGAATGACTCCTCCCATGCATACAGCTTAAGCACCTGGAATGCATGAAAACAAATTAAGTTCCCACAAGTAAAATGTCTGCCGCACACATTGTGCAATCACTGAAGTTGATGGATATCTTGTAAGAAAACGATAACAAAATCCACAGACGCTACAAACTTAACACACTGCTGTAGTCCGGCAATGAAAAATGCAAGGATTTTTTAGCGGGACAGATTTTAGAGGTGTAGGATGACACAAAGAACTTCGGTTCCACTGGTTTATTCTCTAGCGTTAACTGCGCAACGTAGCGAGATTACAACCTCAACAACGAGTGAAGAGAGTGAGTGAAGAGCGAGTGAAGAGTATTTTTCTTCGTCTTCAGTCTCTCTTAAGAGTCTTAGGTCTTTCTTAGATCTTTAAGTTCTCTCTTAGGTCTTTTTAGGTGTCTTAGGCGTTTCCAAGGTCTTCTTAGGTGTGTTTGTGAGTTACAAGGCAGCTCTATTTATGTCAGAGGATTAAGTTAAGTTTTTTTGCGCAAGTTTACATGCCTATTGATATGCGAAAAATAGGTGTTTCCGGATGTTCCGAGGTCAAAACAGAAAAGAATGCGAAATGAAGTAAGGTTTGTTTGATCGTGCAAAAAATTGCAAAAAGAAAGTTATCTCAAGGTTTAGATTTCAACACAGGAAAAACAGTTCGCTTAGTCAAAAGCTGATAACGTTAGATAAGTTTCTATCGAAAGGGATTCTAGTTTACGGTTGAAGAAATATATGAAAAAAAATTATTATTTACAAGGCTAAAAAGTTATAAAATTTTAAAAAGAAACCGAACGTTTTCGACTTGTTGTCATCATCAGGGTTGATGATGACAACAAGTCGAAAAGGTTCGGTTTCTTTTTAAAATTTTATAACTTTTTAGCCTTGTAAATAATAATTTTACCTTCTTAGCGAATATTATGACAACAAATATATGAAATTCAATGAAAACTAGTTCGACTGAGAACAAAGGAACTCTAAGGTGTCAACTTGAACTACTAAATCTACTAATCATTATGCGAGCTCGTGCCACAAAAGTGCAAACGATTCCGCGACTTAATCAAATAGTACGTAATATATCAAACACGAGACAGCGTTTTTCATCACATTTCCAAACACCGAGAAGAGAGTCCAAAATACGACGCGCAACGGAGTATTTTTGACGAACTTCGAGGTGTTTTGAAATGTGATGAAACACTCTGTCGAGTGTTTGATATATCTTCTCAATCGAAACTAAAACTACGGAGAAAACGGAAAAATAAAAATCAGATTTCCATACTCCGTCACGGTTCTGATTTCCTTTGTTTTAACTAGATGAATTATTAATGAGTTTGAGAAGTTCAGGTAAAGTTTGATAGATAAATATTCCTTAAATCCCAAAATGTGCTTCTACAATTTGTATGGAACTATGTTTTCATTTTTACTTGCCCTGCCTTCAGGCAAGTCCTCTGCCGACTCAATCGTAAACAAATAAACTAAAATAAGAACGCTATTGGCGCAGACAAGCAAAACTTAACGGACCGACCGAACGAACGAACGAACGAACGAACGAACGAACGAACGAACGAACGAACGAACGAACGAACGAACGAACGAACGAACGAACGAACGAACGAACGAACGAACGAACGAACGAACGACGAACGAACGAACGAACGAACGAACGAACGAACGAACGAACGAACGAACGAACGAACGAACGAACGAACGAACGAACGAACGAACGAACGAAAAATAATGTTCCTTCTAGCATAACATTTTCTCAGGTTTTTTCTAAATGAATTTACCTTTATTCCACTCAGGACTTCATTCATGAGCTTTATGCGCTGATCGGCATTTTTCAACTGCTTTACCTGTTAGAATAATAAAAGTATTGCAATTTATATAAACAAAAAACACTTTCCGCAAATGGAGTGATTTTTTTTGTCAGACATGTAAAATTAATATGTAGTTTAGGTGTGAACACGTAATAGTGGTCACATTAGTCAATGCGTTTTTTTTCTTTATATTTAAAATAGTCCCAAGAGAGAGTAAAGGACAGATCGACAAAGCACTTCTTTGCATTTCGAAGCATTACCGAATGGTCACCTTTCCAACAGATGGAAGAACTGCATTCATGGGGCCGCCGCGTTTTCTGTCTCCAGAACTCTTCAACGCAAGACTTTTGCTCAACGAGGTTACACTGAACAACACTCAATATAATAAGAAGTGCGCTGTGAAGTTATTTGAGGTGTGGACACAAGCAAAGACTGCCAAAATGGAACGTCGTGCTTTAACAGCTAATGCTGACAGTTTACAAGATTTATGCTGTAGGTTGACGAAACCATGGCGGAAACTATTAACGCTTGGCTCTGAAAATTACTTGCCGAAGTAACTTGTCAACGAGGTAGTCGATATCCTCCGAAACACTGTCGTTTATTTGCTTGTGGGACAAATCGTCATTCGTCAAGAATCATTTCAATGCTTTGAACGGAGGCGATTGAAGGTTAGTCGAGTCATGATTTTTTTTTTCTCGAGTTGGTGAAACTGAGATTTTACTTAAACAATAATTTCTGTAAACGTTCTTCATCTTGAGGAAACATTGATCGTCTTGAATCTATCCTGGGGCAAATCAGTAATTTACATGAGTGTCGAAAGCAATTGTTTGCCTCGCTTTTTATTTTTGCATTACTGCGCTTAGGGGCCGTTTACATGTTACCGGAATGTATTTCATTCCAGAACGAGTTCATTCCATTTCCATATTATATCTCTCTGCATCTGCATAAATGATGCCAAGACGAAATTTCGTTCCCACAAAATTCATTCTGGAATGAGTTCATTCTGGTGTTCATGTCGAAGAAATTTTCGTTCTGGTATGATGATGTAAAATGAAAACGAACTCCGTTCCGAGATGAAACCGCAAACCGTGTAGTCTGGGGCGAGTGGCCCCTGCGTATTCCACGCGAAACTTGCGCCATCTTTGTTTTAAATCTGGCGGGAAAGTCGCGCACGGTTGTGCCTAAATCCTACCGTCCAGAAGGACAGCCGAGGAGTGCTGGGAACGAGTTTCCGACTCGAGAAGTATTCGGAAATTCTCGGCAGTTCCAATATGGCGGATTTTATGCCATCAGTAATCACTTATTTACGCGAGCAAGCAGTGAATAACAAGAGAAGTATGTTTTTATTTATCTTTCCACGTTTAGAATACCGCATAAAGAGTACTGCATTGAATTATTTCCAATGCTTCAAGCCTCGTACCTTTCGTGAGTTCTTAGACTGTCAGCCGTTTGCAACTATACTTCATGCACATGACATGCTTTAATCGAAGAAGTAAGCTTTTAATAAGCGCTTGTAAAGGTAAATTTAAAAAAAATAATATTTAAAGTTATCTTGTTGAAAATAATTTCTTTCGTTCTCTCGGTACACCATCAAATCATTTTGTCTGTCCCTCTGCTCGGTAGTATTGAAGACTTATTAATAAATACTACCACCCAGAGGGACAGGCCGTATAAATCTGTGTATTTAGGCAACTGGCTTAAGCACATTCACAACTTGATTCATAATACTGTTCTACACATTCCTCTTAACATTTAAACTAGTTTTAGAATCACTCCACGGGAATATTTTCAAGTTCTTGTTGAATTTGTTGTATTGTCCCTCTAGACGGTAGTATATATAAAATACTACCATCCAGAAGGACAGGCCACATAAATAGACAACCAACTTTGAATTGATTCACTTGTTAACACATAACAATGTTCCATGTTATCCCCTTCATTTGTGGACCGGTTTGGGATCTTTCAACAGGAATATTTTCGTGTTCTCGTTGTCTTGTCCCTCTGCCTGGTAGGACATTATGAAATACTACCACCCAGGGGGACAGGCTGCATAATTAGACAACCAGCTTTTAAACTATTCACTGGTTAGCGGTAACACATGACAGTTTTTATGTGTTCCTCTTTACTCATGTACACAAGTTAGTTTAGAATCACTCAGTGGGAATATTTTCATGTTCTAATGTTGTGATGTCCCTCTGCCTGGTAGGATGTAATGAAATACTATCGCCTAGAGGGACAGGCTCTATAGTTTAGCAACCAAGTTCGATTTCATTCACTGATTAACACATAACAGTGTTTCATGCATTCCCTTTCACTTTTCACTCACATTCTAGTTAAGAATCATTCAATGGGGAAACTTTCATGTTCTTGTTGCATTGTCCCTCTGCCTGGTAGGACATAATGAAATACTACCACCCAGAGGGACAGGTTGTATATTTAATCAACCTGCTTTTTCTCTATTCACCGGTTAACACATAGCAGTTTTTAATGCATTCCTTTTCAGTCTTGCACTACTTTGAAATAACATGCACTTGATCCACTTCCCCAGGAGGCAGGGGGGAGGGGTACTCGGAATTTCATGTGACGGAGATGATAGAAGGATTTTGCTGGGTTTGAAATTTTTGATTCTGGGATTTTTTGGGGTAGGAAAATTTGGCAAGTATTTATTTGGGTGGCTTGATTTAAGTAGAGATTCTTGGGGCATATTAATGATCTTGGCTAAGTGTTCTTGGGTGTATGAATTAACATACACAAACATTGAATTTGTAATGTTTAAAGTTTTAAGGGTCAGAAATTTGGCATGGGATTTTTTGGGGGTTAATTTTTGGTCCAGGGGTTTTTTTGGGTTTTGTTGGAAGTACTTAAACATGTCTCATTGAGTGCCAATGTCATATAGTATTATTTCTGTTTCATTCACCAACGCAACAGAGAGTATTAATTTTCACATCTAATAACACTTTAAAGAACAAAGAATACTTAACAATGCTTCAATTTTTTTTCAGGATGACATGCCTTCTCTGCGTGGATTGCTAAAGAATCACATTTCATGTAAAATGTTACCACTTTGAATGCCCTTTAACAGCACCTGTAATTAACTAATATTAATTAAGGAGGTTATTTTCATTCTTTTTTCAAACTTCCAATATTAAAATGAAGATGCCATTCACTTCAAACAGAGACTTCATATGAACTATTATTATTATAATTAGCAGAACCAGACTTAACCAATGATGTTTGACTCGTATGTAAGATCATCGAAATGTCAGCATTAACAATTTACCATGAAATGGGACTGTTCAGCCAATGACACTGAACAGGGATATGACCCTCTGGCTGAACTTGAAGGTGGTTGCCTAAACCAGTGTAATTAGCTAAAGAAGAATGCATGAAACAATGTTAACATGTAAATGAAGTTAACCAGTTGCCAAAATACACAACTTGCACCCCACCACCTTCTGGGGTAGTGCCTTATAAACAAGTCTACATACTAGTAGTGGGCAGAGGGGGCAATACAACAATAATTTTGAACCATTCCTTTAGAGGGATTCTAATTAAACTAGTACACGACTCAAGAAGAAGAAGAATTTAAGAAGAAGCATTGCACAATTATGAATTACGCTGAATGAGCAGTCCCCTTAGTCAAATTGAGCAGTAGTATTTTATAACATACTACCAAGAAGTGGGACAAGACAACAAGATAATGAAAATATTCCTTTAGTAGATCAAGTGCAGGTGATTTCATCCCTGTCACTTGAAATTCTGAGAAACCTCCCCCCCCCCCCCCCACCCCCCACCTCCTGGGAAGTAGATCAAGTGCATGTTATTTCAAACTAGTGAAAGACTGAAAGGGAATGCATTAAAAACTGCTATGTGTTAACCAGTGAATAGAGAAAAAGCAGGTTGATTAAATATACAACCTGTCCCTCTGGGTGGTAGTATTTCATTATGTCCTACCAGGCAGAGGGACAATGCAACAAGAACATGAAAGTTTCCCCATTGAATGATTCTTAACTAGAATGTGAGTGAAAAGTGAAAGGGAATGCATGAAACACTGTTATGTGTTAATCAGTGAATGAAATCGAACTTGGTTGCTAAACTATAGAGCCTGTCCCTCTAGGCGATAGTATTTCATTACATCCTACCAGGCAGAGGGACATCACAACATTAGAACATGAAAATATTCCCACTGAGTGATTCTAAACTAACTAGTGTACATGAGTAAAGAGGAACACATAAAAACTGTCATGTGTTACCGCTAACCAGTGAATAGTTTAAAAGCTGGTTGTCTAATTATGCAGCCTGTCCCCCTGGGTGGTAGTATTTCATAATGTCCTACCAGGCAGAGTGACAAGACAACGAGAACACGAAAATATTCCTGTTGAAAGATCCCAAACCGGTCCACAAATGAAGGGGATAACATGGAACATTGTTATGTGTTAACAAGTGAATCAATTCAAAGTTGGTTGTCTATTTATGTGGCCTGTCCTTCTGGATGGTAGTATTTTATATATACTACCGTCTAGAGGGACAATACAACAAATTCAATAAGAACTTGAAAATATTCCCGTGGAGTGATTCTAAAACTAGTTTAAATGTTAAGAGGAATGTGTAGAACAGTATTATGAATCAAGTTGTGAATGTGCTTAAGCCAGTTGCCTAAATACACAGATTTATACGGCCTGTCCCTCTGGGTGGTAGTATTTATTAATAAGTCTTCAATACTACCGAGCAGAGGGACAGACAAAATGATTTGATGGTGTACCGAGAGAACGAAAGAAATTATTTTCAACAAGATAACTTTAAATATTATTTTTTTTAAATTTACCTTTACAAGCGCTTATTAAAAGCTTACTTCTTCGATTAAAGCATGTCATGTGCATGAAGTATAGTTGCAAACGGCTGACAGTCTAAGAACTCACGAAAGGTACGAGGCTTGAAGCATTGGAAATAATTCAATGCAGTACTCTTTATGCGGTATTCTAAACGTGGAAAGATAAATAAAAACATACTTCTCTTGTTATTCACTGCTTGCTCGCGTAAATAAGTGATTACTGATGGCATAAAATCCGCCATATTGGAACTGCCGAGAATTTCCGAATACTTCTCGAGTCGGAAACTCGTTCCCAGCACTCCTCGGCTGTCCTTCTGGACGGTAGGATTTAGGCACAACCGTCGCGCACGTGATACCGGTCGTCATGTGAATGCAGAACGAACTTTATAAACTTTATAACTTTATATCGCGCCACTTTCTCTGCCAATCAGAAGAAAAACCAAAGCAAATCGTGACTCATTCGCGCTCGTTTTTCCCGCCCTTCGTGCCGGCTACATGTGTTGGCTTACTGGGTTGCCTGTGTCCCTTGCGATTGGCAATTGATTACATTGCCTTCAAAAATCGCTCTTCAGAAAACAAACAAACAAAATCACCTGTATCTTCCTGACCAATCGTGTGATGAGAAGGTTCAGCGGTACTAACAGTATGAGCATGCCTAACCCAGCCAAAACGGCCACGCCCATGGTAACGTACAGGAAGTAGATGGCGACACAGACTTGGAGTGGTGCAGACCAGAGCTGATTGAGGGACTGAACGAGCTGCATTACACGCTGAGCGTCCACCGCCATGAGATTAACCATCTCTCCAGGTGTGGAAATTCTCCTAGATAGGCTACTTAGTGACAGGGCCTAAACATTCATTTTATGTAAATTAAAATAGAATGAATTTTCATCGCAACTTTTTGTTTTAAAATTGTCCGAGCGGTATTGCGATGTATGCGTATTCGCGTGCAAACCGAGTATTGTTAGACCATTTAATGCACATTGTTTTCTAAAATCTGGTAAAAATCTTCATTGGATTTGCCACTCCGAAATGGTAAATTAAAACAATTTTAGGTCTGCATATTTTGTGCGTGCTAACGCAGCCAAAACCCAGATTCTTTTTTTGAGTTCCTTACCAATCAAATTTCCTCTATCTATGCATATCAGACTGAAATATCCTAAATGTGTACAAGTGATAGTACATTGTAGTACTACTCGCTAGAAGGAGTATCATACTCTCTTGTAGCTAGATACATGTAGCTAGAAGCCTAAATGCATCGTTTTCTCGTTGGTCCCCACCCCTGCTAGAATTTGTATCCACGCCTGCATGCGTAGCATGATCGAGCACATCAAAATGGTTGCTGACTTTGACATAGAAGTCTTACCTTAGCATAAACAACACCAATAATACTTGTGTGAACTCTCATTGCTGATTTGAATGCAATATGAAGTGAATGTTGCACTACTGTTACTTGAAGGGTTGCTACGACGACCATGCAGATAACATACACATAACCCTTCCATCTGTCTGTGTCGTTCCCTTTATCCTCTGTGTATTCTATAAGGAGTCTGCAAAAGACAAGTAAATGTTATGATCAACACATCACAAAAGGAACGTTCAGTTCAGTTTTTACTAACTGCTCGTATATCATTTAAAACACAATTATTTCAGGCAGGCCATAATGGAAGTTGGCATATGGGAGTACTCACTTTCTAAGAAGTTTGTTTTATTAACCCTTATCTGTTACATTATTGAAGTGAACACTTGAGCTAAAGGACCCTAGTCAGCGATGCCTTTGCGTTTGTTGAAAAAGGAAAGACATCACCGCAAAAATGCTAAAGGCAATTAAACAGACTTCCAGTAACACAACTTGTGGCAATGCAATAAGATTTTGTTTGAACACCATACAAATTAATTTTCATAATTTTGATGGCATTGACTGGGGTCCTCAGAGAAGCGAAACAATGAGATTGGCAACATGTTTTTAATCTTAGCCTATCAGGATAGTCTCCTTCGCAGCCGTTGTTTGGGCTTGTCATGCAACGCTCCCTCCCTGTGATGAGCCCAAATAACTGTTGCTGAGTACATAGCTGCAATAATCTTTGTGTCTTTACAAATAAATCTTTCTCCAGCAGTTCAAATAATGAAAAATAATGACATTTCATTATTCACAAACAAAACAAAACAAAACTTTTCACCATTTTGAGGCTTTTTTAAAAACCATGACAAAGGGAAAGCTTGGAACAAGATAGGATTGTTCAAGTTCTGAGGCATGCATGACTGCTAAAATTATTTCAATAAATTTCCTTAAATTTATAATATTGCCAAATGAATGTACCAAAATAAAGGACTGTAATGTGTGGTTCCAGAAAATATCCCTACTTCCCCACAGAAGGGAGTTTTCCTAAGGCCCCCCACCCCTCTGGAAATTCCAATTAAGCTTTATACATTTCCATAAAGTTGTTGGTCTTTGAGCTCCCACCCCCAAAAGATAAATCCACCCTCATGAACTTAAGGTAGTACTCCGAGTGCCTTACCCAAGAATGCAACTTTACACAAAGACCCTGGGCCGGGTTTGAACCTGGACCTCTAAATCATGCATTCAGTTCACTAACTGTATATTAGGCTACCACACTTATCACCCAGGCACACTAAACTGCATGATGAGTCTCTACGTACCCAAGAAGATATGGCTGAATAAACAGCAGTATATCATTGACGAGCTTGAAGACAATTCCGATAACAAAGTAAGGTGCAAACACTCTCATCATAGCTTTGACCAGTGATGGCTCATGGCAATTCTTTCCAACAAAGCTAACATCACTTGTTCCATGAAGATGGACTCTTTCAGGGTTCTGTTCATTGGACTGAGGTGTTTTGTTTTTCCTGAAACTAAAAAGGTTAGTATCCATATACTTTATTTTGTCTTAATCACATTTCCCCGATTTATTTTCCCTCAAGGGAGGAAAGGGCAAGGAATTATTTTTAGTGATAATCAGCTAAAAATATCCATGGAAATATTTTTAGGAGATGCCAACATAAAATTGTTTGAAAATATCAAAAATTAAAACTCAATGTTTTCGACTAAAAGTCATCATCTGTGCAGATCAATGTGTTTGCTGTGTAGTTTCAAATTTAAATGATATTTTAAATTAAGAAACCATTTTCACCAAATATAATGTCTACTACATAACAACTCGACATCTGAATCAACATATTAGCATAGTAGCCATAGAAGCCGGAGATTCTCCAATCACGATGCCTAATGAACACCCTGGTGCACCTTTATAAATTTAGCACAGTTTACACATAAACTTCCAAGACCTGTCATGATACTGCCCCTTTAACATGGGTGCAAAAAATAAATCACATGGCGATCGATACTGACCGGCCCAGAAAAACTGACACTCACCTATGACATTTCTTCAGTTCTTTGTCCCACTCTCTGTGAAGTCTTGGTACAATATTACATGAAAGATTCTTCTCCTCTAAAGCCCACAAGTCACTGTCCTGCAGTGGTCTCTTGAAGCCAGTTAGGATCAGACTTCAAATGAAAATAAGATCAACGACATAATCACTTTGTGTATTGAACAGGCAGGGATTAGGGCCAATTCACACTAGCGGACAAATTTTGTAGCAATTGGTAGATTTCATCATTAATGTGTCACTTGTTACAGAAAACAAGTGCGAATACATTTTTTGAGACCTGGAACTTGTCAAACAAGAAAACAAAGAAGAAAGAAGAAAGAAGAAACAAAGAAGCAGTTGTCTTTTGATTGGTCCGCGTTGCACGCGCGATACATTTTGTCAAACAATCCCAACAACAAGTGCGAACGACTTGTTGGACAAGGGCAAATTTTGTCAAAATGGACAAATCTTCAAAGGGGCCGATGTCCTGCCTCAAGGCAGGACAACTCATGACAAGTCGCATTACAACGCCCCTCGTAATGCCAGATAACAATATTGATTGGCTATTGTGTTTGGTCTGGATTGTACTAAAAAACAACATGGGAAATTTTTCCGCTATAGGCGGCAAAACATATTTGTGTGCCGAGGTGAGGTCGTGGAAGGATGGTAATACTGGGGTTGGAACAAATGAATGCCGAGGGAACCAATTTGTGCCGATAAATGGAGGGGAAAAGAAATAGTTTACTTGCGACATTTTCCCCGCACGAGCACAAAAACATCACTACACGCGCACTTCAAATGCAAATCGTTTTAAATTTTTCACCACGTGGACCTGCCTGATTATTTGATGTTTGCACACTGAGACGACCGTGCCGGGAAATGTACCAGGATGCCAGAAGCATGTGCAGAGCTATTGTAATAATAATTACACGTTTTGTTTTCTTCAAAATGTCTCTGACTTGTCGCGACAATTTTGTTTTTGTCAAAAATGTTATGACATTTAAAACTTATCCGCTAGTGCGAATCGGCCCTTAATTAAAAGACAGCAGCAAAATTCTACATCATTACATGCATATAAATATATTTAATACTTTTTAATAAATAACTGAATTATTAAATGACTGACAGACACTTGGATGAGCAGACAGACAGATGTGATAGCGGTAAGGATGACTGACTGACTGACTGACTGGATGGATGGATGGATGGATGGATGGATGGATGGATGGATGGATGGATGGATGGATGGATGGATGGACAGACGGATGGATGGACGGATGGATGGATGAATAGACGGATGAACAGATGGACAGATAAATGCAGAACGGCTGAATGAATGAATGAAGAAATTCTATAGATACTTGGCATTACAAATCTAAAATACCTGTTTAGCCACCAAAATGACACTCGTGAAAAGAAATTGGCTTTTCCCTCAGGGCATGGTTTCTACAACGTAAAAATATAATGAGCTGTAATATAATAATAGCGGTTAACAATAAACTGTTATTAATTTTAGATAGTAGATTAAGTTACTAGACAGTAATAATAATTAATATATTTTTCATTACACTGATGACTTGACTGTATTATGCATACATGTACCTTGGTTGATGGACTCTTTTCACTGGTCACACTGTGGATGTTTGGGAAAAATCTTGAATCCAGTTGTTGATTAACCATTGAAGGGGACACATCACCACCATTTAAGAGAAAATGTAGCCTGCAATTTCAAAAAAGTCTTGCTCAGTCACATGTGAATTAATTTTTGAAGGGGGTACTTTTTCAGCTCTAGAAACATTGTATAATATTTAATCAATAATAAATAACAGTACTAAAGTCATGCCTATTAATTAGGGAGACATCAGTAGGGGGTCCTCGCTTTGCATTGGGCAACATGTCTACTGGAGCAGGCTGTAACCCAGGAAACTAAGTTTAGAGCCATTTTTTTCTGGAATGTATGAAACCTCTATGGAAATCTTTCAATGACTTTGGACATGGTTGGATTGTCTTCAAAAATACTGATAACTAACTTATTAAGCATTTGACTTTGAAAAACGTTGGCAGGTATACTATTTTAAGGAGTACTGTCTCTGTTGGAGGCAAAGTCATATGTGTACACTAGTATGGGGTGTTAAATTAGACTAGTACTAACATGTATGCGAGACAGCAAGACTGACATCTTTTCAAGAGCCCAGGACATTTCTTAGCCTTGAAAAGGAAATCAAGGGGCCAAGAAAGCATTCTAGAACAGGGACGTGAATATTATACCATAAAAAAATAACTGCCCAATGGCTTCACTTTTCTTTATGTTTCTGGTTGAAAGACCATGTCGAGTTAACTCTTTATCTTCAGTTGAATATGACCTAAAATTGCCACCTGTGCAGTTGTCAACAAACTTTTGCCTGTTGGAAAACTTAGCTACTGATGATCCCTGCAAAAAGTTTTGAAATGATGAGAGCCCTGAAATTTTGCTAACATTTCACAAGACACATGCCTTGAAGGACTAATCACCAACCCTTAAAATTGCATACTTACTTTTCAATATCCAGGTCCTCCCTTAATGGAACAACACAAATGCTTGGTATAAACCCTTCTTTCTGGCTTGAAACACATCTAACATACAACCACCAAGACTTGACATACTTGGTCAAGATCTCAAAACATTGGCCTTTGTGGAATGCCAACTGAGCTTGAGCAGTCGGTGCATTCTTAAGGCAGTCTTGCGTCAAGGTGCCATCAGTCTGTGATGGGTCAAAGCCATAAATAGCCACCACCTTTACTTTCGCTGATGCCACTGCTGCCATGCCTTGCATACAATGTACTGTATGTATCCTGGTCTGGCGGTTCCACTTTTTAGAGAACAGTATGTGGGCATATCTAAAAATAAGTCAATTTACACAGTAAAGGAGCCAATGAAAACTACCAGCATGACTTTGAATTGGCTCTGGCCTGAGGAAAGAAAAGGGGCAGTAGCTGAGATCAATAGAAACTACTCGCACAGAAATGCAGCTAGAAGAAAATAAGAGCATTGGGCTTTAAGGACGTTTGCGCGAAAATTTTCTAGTCAATAGATTTTTCTAAAACTTTTACTGAGGTTGGATAATGAGCTACTTGAATGTGTCAAATAAAATAAAAATAAAAGTAGCGGAATTCGAATGCGCGTGCCAATGGGGCAAAAAATCAAACTTTTTATCAACAGGGTAAGACAAAAATTTTCTATTTATTATAAGTTCTTTGGGCAAGCTGTTTTTCCATTGTACAGCCAGAAGCTCTGAGGTGGTAGCCCGAAATTAATTTTCTCAATAAAGACAATAAAGTTTATTTACTGTGCAAAATACGTGCGATCAACTAATTCTACAGTACTTAAATAGAAACGCTTGATTTAACATATGACAATAATTTATTTAATTAATTGTGTGCAAACATGTGTGAAATTCTGAAGGTACTCCAAAAATAGAATGACTTTGGTCGCTTAAATTTCTTGGTCATTTCAACTAAGAAAAAAAAAATTGTATTGTTTCACTTTCCGTCACAAACTGTTTGCTTCACGCTCATTTCTGTAGTTTGTCATAAAAAATTGTTTGCCCACCCGGCTTGCCCGTCGCGCAACCGGTGATCTAAAGACACTAGCCCGACGAGTCATTCCACTAGCCCTGGGCTATCAGACAGCACTTTTGTCGCACCCTGTATCGATATATTTTTTTTTCATTTTCTCACAAAACATAGATAATCGTTAACAAAAGTGATCTGTTAAGGTTAAGAAAAATCTTGGGGTCACCTACCATTTAAGCTAGCAAACTGCAAGTGAAGTTAATGCAACGGCTAGTCTCTCCCTATATGTGGTTGCCTGGAAAGTTTTCTCAGCGCGTGAGCTCAATGCATGACGTGGCATAGTGTAGTGTTGCAACAGGAATAATTACGTGCACAGTAAGGATATGCATAAACAATTAGCGCAAACGTCCTTAATCGTGGGGTGAAGAGTGACAGTAGTTGTGACTGGCATGGCTGAAAGAATTTCTGATTCACTCCCCTCACAGACAACCACAAGGTATGTCAGTGTAAAGTGATTTAGTACACATGAAAAAGCGTCTTTCTAAAGTAAATAAAAATCATTTAAAAACACCACTAACAGCAAATAATAACCTCCTACTAACTGAGGGCAAAGGCTGTACTGGGAAATATTAGCCCTGAAGGTTGTGGCAGTGCGGGCCGAGTAATAAAGCAAGGTCTGTACAACAATGACCATTAGGGCCAATATTCAACAGTACAGGTCTAGCAAGCTAGGTTAATAACTACAGGGTTCATACAAAAAATCACAACCATTTTTCCAGGACTTTTCAAGGACTTATCAAGGACCAAATTGAATTTTCAAGGACCACCTACCAGGAACGTATTTTCACAGATGATATATAAAGGCAACATTCCCAGTCCAAACTGACAGGTTTCTAAGGCTTCAAGTGTTTGCTCCATCTCCTTCCCTACATTTTTCAGTTCACTTGTCTTTTCTCGTCATTAGCTGCTTTTACAACCGTGTTTACAACCGTGTTTTACAACCGTGTTTTTTGAAGTTGCTTTACACAGGAAAAGAAAATCAGTCTATGCACAGCAAAATTGGTTTCGATGCCTCTACATTTAAAGTTGAAGAAAATTCAAGGACTTTTCAAGGACTTACACAGAAATTCAATGACTTTTCAAGGAAAAATGGAATTCAAGGACTTTTCAAGGACTCCCCCTAAAATTCAAGGACTTTCCAAGACTGTGCGAACCCTGAACTAGTTTATTGTATGGCACTCGTTGTAGCTGCAAATTTTGAGTTTGTCGGCATTTGGAAAGAAAAAATACTTGACTTATGACCATTTCCATGGAAATGGTCCATATGGCAAAATCCCAACCAAGAAAGAACCAATCTTAGTGCTCAGTGGGATTTACCCCAAGACTAACCTTGCCATATAATAAAATATTATATTTTTTAGGCTCAATTCATTTCTACGGATGTAAATCTTGCATAATATCAGTTTCATTTTATAAATAAAAAAGTATATATATAACTCACACAACATGGGTCGGATGCCACATGTATATTGTAAGCTTCATGTAAATGTACCATTATTTACATTGATTCTTGCAACTTGTTTATAATAACATGTCAAAGGCATCTCCCGTTGAATTTGGTACCGAATTTATGATTTCCTTAAGCTACAGTTAGTGAGGAATAATATAATTTGCCAATATAAACTTAAGCTTAATTCAACTAAACCCCCATCACGATTTGCATAACGTTACCTGCTAAAATAATATTCAACGTGTATTTTGTATACATTATGTTACCTTACGTTTTAAAACAGCGATTCACTGCGATAGAAAGTAATTTTGTTCTAGACGTTGCACATTTAATTTGAATTTTGATTTCCATCAACGCAAGCACACACAGTATTCAAAGCTTAAGCTTATGTTAACCTCACATAAATTTAATTTTCATTGCTGGCCCTGATCAATTTTAGCTATTTTAAGCCAAGTTTTGGCGGTCTGTGCAAGTATAACCAAGCCAACAACACAGTTTAGCGTTGAAAAAAAATACCAAAGAAAGAAATATCACTTACCAAGACTTCCCTGCTGGCACAAATTTTAAATAGGCTTTACATTTGGAAGCCAGGATGCCGTGACCATCGAGTGCCCACCGCGGCCTTCAATGCAAAGGGAACGGAAAACCGATATGCAATCGACACTAGAGAATGTGGGAATCCTTCCTTCCTGTTCGAGTTATGTTGCATTAGTCTCTAATATTAGAAATATAACAGATACAAAACGTCAAATCATACGTGATGTTCTAGCGATCTAAGTTTTTTTTATATAGCAGGTCAATTATGTTAATCCCTGATAACAGATATCTTTTTTGTTGTCGCAAATAACGCAAGTTGAATGGTTAACCGCGGAAGAACTGGGGCGATCTCGTAAACTCAGTAACCAAGCCTTCTCATGACGTTCCGGCCGTTAAGGAGGGGTGGACTGGATCGGACCAGTTAAATTTGGGCGGGGCGGGGTGGGGGGGGGGGGGGTGGGGGAAAGGGGGTGAAAAACAAATAACGTGGCTGGGACATTACATTTGATCATAACTGAATGGAAAATCCTTAAAGGGGCTAGGTCACGGTATTTTAGGTAATTCTATTTATTTTCGTTAACTAAGAGTTCTAAACTTCAAATTGGCAGAGCAAAAGTCTTTTATTGGCAAAATCATGGCCACATAACAAACAAGGATGATTTTCGAGCATTGTAAATGACACTTTCATACAAATTGAGAGAAACTTGAAAAATATCGGGCCGACGTTTTTCAAATTCACCCGAACGCAATCCGTTTCAATCTTCTCGAATTTTGCCCATCCATGCCCCTTTTTGGTCTTTCTGTGTTTCTTTTGAGTTCTTCTACAGTTTTAAGCCGTTTTTGTTATATTTCAGTTAATTTTATGACAAGTTGGTCAGTGCCGAAATTGCCTAAAATTGCGTGACATAGCCCCTTTAACTGGCGATCAGGCGTTCTTTTTGTTTTTGACAAATGAAAGCAAGGGGCCGCGGACGAAAATGCTGCTGGTGTACGTAGGAGCTACTGACAGCTCTGATCAGCCAAAAATAAAATACAAAGACAATAATCGGATCGTCATTACCAGCGAGCACTTTATAGACAACTGTCTTCACGCTAGTTGTTCTATTCTGTGCGGCATACACTCTGCTGACGAGACCCAATCAGGTCGAAACAGCTGTCCAGAGTTTGCATTTTTGAATTTCAGTTTGGACTCTATCATGTCGTTGTCCCGTTAAGGCTTTTCATTTCTACGTAGTGTCAGCCTTGCAGTTTATTGTCTTTGTTTTTTGTTTTTGCCTGCAGTCCCAAATAATGCCCCTTTTCAGGGTTTTTAAAGTTTTATGGATCAAAATAATGACACCAATAGACCCACATGAGATAAGGCATTAAATTTTGATTCGACTAGGACGGTTTGTCTCTTGTGATATCGGGCTATTTTTCTTTTTTTTGCCATCTAAAATGTCTGAAAAAATTAATGCGAAGATCGCGTGACGAGGCGCTCTTCCCGCCAAAACGCTGACGTCATCAAACTAAAGCCCAGTCTCTGTAATGTCGAATCAAAACAGAACACTCCCTTGAACTGCTGCAGTTCTGCCGGTCACTGATGTGGTTTCCTCAGACTATAAAGTGAGCGTTGAAAAGGTTTGTGCACCTTAATACATTTGAACAGACTATTTAGATACGTGAAGACGTCTTATAAAGAGCTAGAAATAATCATTTGCAAGGCTGCTAAAGATGTTCGTGCTCTCGGAATGAGAGATCTTTGCTTCGCCGCTGGAAATCAGCCGCCATAACAAAATTTATACGATGCGCGCTATGTCATATATTTCAATTGCTCTCAAAGATAATCATAATGTGCTGTTTTAATCGTAACCTTGAGTCCAAAGCTGTTAACCTTTCAAGGATGCCTTTGTTAGTAGCTGCCATTTTCCACCGCGCGTGGCTGACCAGCTGCCAGCAAACCACTGTTAAGCTTTCATTGTAACCCGCTGCAGTTTTAATTATATTTCAGCAGTAGATCTCTTTGCCAATTATGTTTATGATGTGTATATTTTTTGAATTTGTTTGTGCAGTGTTTCGTATCGGTCCAATATTTCTCTGTTGGTGAGCTTCTATAATAAAATTATAGCTTTTGCTTCCCACGCTGTCGGCGAGACAAAAGCTCTTTGAAGAACCGTAACTTATCAGTTTAACACGTGTTTAATCTTGCGAGTTGTATTGAGTCCTACTAGAAACGAAAATGAGATCAATTGAATTATCCTTGATCAGTAATCATTCCTTTAACGAGCTTATATATAACATAGCTTTATACAACATATGGACATGTTATGATCACAGTAAAACAAAAATGCAGTGAGGGTATGTAGGCCCCAGTTGGGGGTCAAAGGTATCCCTTTGATGGAGATATAGTGCCCACACAGACCCTGTCATGCACGTACATGTATTTATAATAAAGGAAATGCACATGACTCCCTATACCATATTTTAGACCTAACCTCTGATATTTGAAACTTCAGACCTCATTTTATATGTCTGACATATTTCATACCTGATGAAGTGGTATTTGTTCACCTGACATATTTTTTTTCTATTTCTTTGTGATTACTTTTACTCACACATTTGAAAAAATGCTTTTATCCCAGGGAAATAGTCATACTCGCTGATGCTTTAACTTTCCATTAAAAATTATGGGGTGCATACTGTACTTGGTTCTCAAAAGGGTTTACAGTTTGATATTTAAGAAGGTACATTATATTTTTTTCATCTGATTGTCCCTTCAATTGGCAATTATAATGGTTCCTGCTTTAGCATGCACTATGAAGTTATGGTACACACGGGAAGTTTAATTTGAAGAGCATGAAAGAAGCATTATAGGTGCTGCTGCAGGCAATAGCCAAGAGCATCTCTACCTTCTTGATTGCTCTCTAAACTTCCCAAGTGCACCATAACTCGATAGTGCACAACTTAAGGCATGAACCAATTGTTTTATAACATAATTTGCCGGTGGAAATGTAAGCACAAGAAAAAAATTCTGGGGAAGCAATTTGCTCTTGTGATCAGCATGCACTATTGGATTATGGAGTACACTTATACTGAATTTGATTGTGCAGCTGTGCTATATAGCTATGTTATAAATTAATGTATATTTTTATTGCACAACAGGCCTTTATCCAAGGGGAGTGAGTATACTGATGGTGTTTTTTAAACGCTGACTGTGACAATGGCAGAACAGGCCAAAAAGGATCTGCTTGTTATAGCAGTGTCTGCTCATGACCCCAATCAGGATGATGATCTCAATACTCAAGAAGCTGTCGACACTGCTCCTGATGTTTCCGCCCAGCTGTCTGTAAAAAGAGGCGAGAAGTTTGAGGTGCTAGGGAGAGATGTGGACTGGTGGCTTTATGTAAAGCAAGTTGGCAGTGGAGAGAAAGGATACATTCCCAGCACATGTGTGGTGCCACTGAAAGATGACTTGACCCATGAAGAGTGAGTAATCTACTATGTTGTAAGCCACTAGCAGGTTTCCAATGCCATTCAAGAAATTTTGGGTCTTCACGTCTTGGCTAGAATTTCTAGGTTAAGATTTTTTTTGCAAATATGTAGAAATGGATTAGTTATTTAGATTACACCTCTCACAGATCACCAATCTTCAGTCAGAAGTATTCCCGCCACATTGTTACGGGTAACTGATATTTATCTGAGGGCCTCACTTGCCAGAACTTTGTGTTTTCATGAGTCACTTTTTATCAGGATAGTTAACTTCTGGAACTCTGTATGTGCCTGATACCATAAAAGGTGGCAATTTTCTCTGAAGTTTTTTTTTTAATCAACTGAAAAGGATTATTTTTCTTGCAAAATTGTCTGTATTACGTACATACTGCTCAATTAATTCTAATGCAAGCATCAGAGGGTAATAAATAGCAGTGTTCAACTGAATGAAGTGCTCAGGAGGTTCAAAAAGATCAAGGTTGAGAAAAAATCTTCTGCATTTTAAAGTCGTCTAAACGCTTTAAGCTTACCTGTTAAGGGCTTTTGTCAAAATTTTTTAACCATTCCGTGGACATAAGTTCAGTAATTATATTGCCAGGGTTTTTACATATGGTGTGGGTGAAATTTTGATGCTCATCAGATTTGGTGGACATTTTGCCGACATTCATGCATGGTAGCGTAAATGTTGGTTTAATCACAGGTAGCCAAAGCTAAAGATACGACTGAAAATAAATAAAAATGATCTAAAATTGTCAAATGTTTTATCAATCTTATATTACATATTCATGTAAGCTTTGAAAATTAGCATAATATGCTAATTCTAAAATTGCTCCCAACTATCAAAGTGAAGCGAAAGGTTAAGCACACTCGAACCTCCAGAATGCCGAGCCGTGTTCATGAAATGAGCTGTAATTCTCAAAGTTTGCTATCCTCCCCTCAAAACGCCTCAAATTCAAAGGCTTCGATAGTCATTCTATAAATACATACCGAAAAATTGCCCAATGTTACATCCTTTCCCCGGCAAAACGGCAATATTTCAGTGGTAAACCTCCACGAACCATCCGCGGCCTGAGCGCCTCTGCAATTCTTCTCATTTAATCATATGCAATTTGGAACCACAAAAGCCACTTTCTAGGGGAGGTGTATGTAATGTCGCGTGCGACACATGATTTGATTACACTTCATCATGTGTTGCACGCGACATTACGTACACCTCCCCTAGAAAGTGGCTTTTATGGTTCCAAATTGCATATGATTAAATGAGAAGAATTGCAGAGGCGCTCGGACCGCGGATGGTTCGTGGAGGTTTACCACTGAAATATTGCCGTTTTGCCGGGGAAAGGATGTAACATTGGGCACTTTTTCGGTATGTATTTATAGAATGACTATCGAAGCCTTTGAATTTGAGGCGTTTTGAGGGGAAGATAGCAAACTTTGAGAATTACAGCTCATTTCATGAACACGGGTCGGCATTCTGGCGGTTCGAGTGTGCTACCTTTCGCTTCGCTTTGATAGTTGGGAGCAATTTTAGAATTAGCATATTATGCTAATTTTCAAAGCTCACATGAATATGTAATATAAGATTGATAAAACATTTGACAATTTTAGATCATTTTATTTATTTTCAGTCGTATCTTAAGCTTTGGCTACCTGTGGTTTAATGGCCATTAAGTTCTATAACATTTATAATTGATAGCATAAAGTTGCATAATCAACTTTAAGGAGATTTAAGCCACCTTTAATTTTCCGTAAATCGCTATTTTTGTGCTGCGGTAATATCATGTGATGTTCAATATTGATGTAAAATTATTTCCAGGGATGAAGAGTTGGAGCATAATGTTGAATTGACGGCAGCCTTGGTAAATTCACAAGTTGATCTTAAGTTCTTTCCTGAGGCTCCTGCTGAGAGAGATGTCGCAAACAGGGTAAAGTAGTTATCATGTGTGGGTATTTAAATCTGTCATTGCTAAGTCTGATTTCTTGTTCAACTAATTTAGTTACTTTACAACAGGGCCCATGTCCTGAGGAAAGGGCCAACATTTTCTCCAAACTAACTTTTTGGTGGCTTAATGGGTAAGTCTGGTGGCATTAAGAGTATAAATATTTTTATCTAGCAATAACTGTTAACAAAAGTTAGAGCCGCTATATGCATGCAACTCTTAGTAAAAATAATAGGCTTAGCTTACTGTCAGTTCAAGGATAATACCTACTGCAGAGCTGATGAATATTAAGCTGATAAGGGCCGGGTTAAAAACCTTTAAAGGGTCGTTGGGGGGGGGGGGGGGGGGGGGTGGACTCAATAGAGAGCCAGGGAATTCTAATAAAGTCAAGGAGCTTAAATAATTATTTGAAGTCATTAAGTTAGGTGGGGGGGGGGGGGAGCTTAATAATAGTGCTTTTTAGTTACTTATGGGGCTTATGGAATGAAAATTCATTAGCTCAGTGTTATATAGTTTATAATGCTACTTCCAGTCATGACTTCTCATTTGTGCATGTGTATGCAATGTACAATGTGCAGTGCTCACTCCTCGTGGTCAAAAATAAAGCATTTGTTTACCTGATTTTTAAGGTTTTCCAAATAATCCTGATCTTGCGGACCGGTATTTGAGGAATGCAGTAACTAGCTGCTACCTCAGTTTACTTTCACGGCTTAGTCCGAGCTCTGTAGACCTAGCTAAGGGCACTATACAATTTGCAAGCCTGATTATTTAGCAGGCCGGACAATCCAACACAGTTACATTGATTTCATAATTTTATACCTAAAGCCCCTTGAACCCTGTCCCCTCTGACCACAACTGAAAATTAAAATTTCATATTTCTGTGTTTGTTTACAGGATGATTCTTAAAGGATTTAAGAGGCCTTTGGTGGATGATGATTTGTGGGCATTAGGCAAAAGTAACAAGTCACTCACTATTGTTCCTAAGTTTATGGAGAAATGGGCCAAGGAGGAAGAACGATGTGCAATGTAATATGATGCTTTATATTATCTATTTATCAAAAACTAGTCTGAGCATTTGACTTTGTTGTGATTTTTTTCTTTTCTCTTCCCTTATTTGGAGGGGGGGGGGGAGGGGGGAACAAAGAAGAATGGCAGAATGGAATGCCAAATATGATGGTAATTTAAAGGTTAAACACCCAACCAGATGTTTTTTTTTTCTTTTTATTTTTCACAAATCTTGGTTGTGGTGGTGCAATGTTCCAATATATAGCTCAATCTATGCTAGGAATGGCCCCATCCATCTGGGATGGACTTAGTAGTGACAGCTCATCCGCCAGACAAACTGTCATAGTAGTCCGTCTTGTTAAACTACACACTCAGATTTATAATTCGTCTGACTGGATGGATGATCCGTCAGTTTGCCCATATTTATACACAGACAAATTATCGGACGAACTAAAAAATTCTTGCCTTATTAAAATGCAATTGAGACCCTATTTCTAGCTATGTGTTATCAAAGCTGTTGCCAGACAAACTACACAGATAATTTGTCTGGATGGATGATCCGTCAGTTTGCCCATATTTATGCACAGACAAATTATCAGACTAACCTTGTAAAGATGCTTGCCTTATATTAAAATGCAATTGATCGAGATGTACCCTACATGTATCTCTAGCTCTGAAAGCTAGTCTAAGAGTTGTGTGAAGACAATCATCCAACAATTATTACATCAATTTGTCCAATAAGAGAAACTTCTTCTAAAATTTGGTTGGTGCTAGCTGGTTTGCTGGACTGAGCCGGGAATTGGTAGCCAATTAGAAATGGAGAAATATTTTAAATGAATAATAAAATAATTTAACTTCCAGTGGGAAAAGATGTCCCTTGGAGGAGCAACAAGAACAGGAGACAGCAAAGTTAAATGAAGGAGAAAATGATGAAACAAAAGTGGAATTTGTTTCAAAGAAAGATGAAAAGAAAAAAGGCAAGAAAAAGGAGAAGAAAAAAGCTTCTTTACTCCGAGCCATGGCATCCCAGTTTGGGCCACAGTTCTTGGTTGGAATGCTTCTGAAACTTATAGTTGACATAATTCAGTTTCTTCAACCACAGTTGATGAAGTAAGTTTCTCAAACCTTCAGATGGGAGTACGGGTACAACATCAAGTACAAGTACAAATTCAACTTTCAGCGAAATTATTTCAATGCAGTTACGTTCCCAGAGCCCTAGCCTCCTGCCTCCTTGTTGCTGAACAGTTGAAATGGAGACTTTTAGTACAAGATTGGGGTGAATAAATGTGATAATCAAAAGCATAGGCACCAGGTTTGAAAAGTTGTCTATTCGTACTTCATACGTCGATCTAAAGGTCCCTTAATAATTCACCAAGTTTAAACAAAGGCAATCAGAACTGTGATGGTGGTTTGGATATTAACCTCTTACTAACCCAGTGCAAGGGCCCTAATGGGAAATATTGACCCTTAAGGTCTTGGCAGAAACAACCAAGGGCCAATATTCACCGAATATGGCTCGAGCAAGCTATGTTAGAAAGTAGTTTATTATATGCAGGCACTCGTTTTAGCTTGAAACTTCCCTTTTTCCTGCTAATATTATATCCAAATCATCCAAATCACTAGTCAAGGCAGAGCATTTCAAGTAATCTACATGTAGGAAAACCCAAACACATCTAGAGTCAAGCTTCTGCATGCGCCTGCTCTGACCAGCACATTTCTAAGCCATTTCACCTCTTTCATCCCTGCTACATATACTCACACTACTTACAATACCTTACACAATACTCTAGTTACAATCCTTACTGCTAACACTACTTAATAATACTAATTCAGACAATGGACCAAAGCAGTGCACCAACACACTCGGTTTGTTTCCTCTAACCCTGTTTTGTTATTTTCAGCATGTTAATCTCCTATACCCAAGACAGTACTCAAGAGAGGTGGAAGGGCTATGTTTATGCTGTTTCCATGTTTATTGTATCAGTTTGTATGTCTGTCATAATCCACCAGTATTGGCAAATTGTTTTTGTTCTTGGAATGAGGATACGAACTGCAATCATTGGAATGGTTTATGCAAAGGTACAGCGTATTTACATCCATGATCAATTTACAAATTGTAAGAATACTCGTTATAGATTGCAAGTTGTGTCTGTTATTGCCATATTTGTGCCTAAACAACAACAACAACAACAATAATAATAATGATAATAATAATTAATAATATTATGACTATAAAAAGAACCTTCCCAGCATCCTTTGCACCAGAATAAGTTAGCACATTTTCACCCCAAAACGTAGAAATGCCCGTGACAGTGGCCCTTTAACTTCGTTCTTTCGGCAGAATAACATTGTGACTTTTATTCTGTCATCAAACCTTGATCGTTTCATCATCTTTGATGATGATGATGATGATGACGATGACGATGACGATGACGATGACGAAACGATCACCCCTGACATTAAGTGGTTAAATGCCAGACTAAAAGTCGGATTCCATCAGCCAAGCACAATTAAAGCCGTGATTTACTGCCCAGAAGCATTGGCCCACAGTACATTAGTGGCCCTCTACATGCACTTTACGTGCCTGTGATGCTAGCGAGTAATTAATTCTGTTTGTCACTTGAATCCTTAGGCACTTGCACTGAACAGTAGTGCACGGACAGAATCCACAGCTGGTGAGATGGTTAACCTGATGTCGGTGGATGCACAGCGTCTTATGGACCTCACAACTTATGTGAACATCCTATGGTCATCACCTTTGGTCATACTGATCGCATTGTATTTTTTGTACGATGCAATGGGTCCATCTATTCTGGCAGGTGTCGGAGTAATGCTGCTGTTAGTTCCCTTCAACCTTGTTGTCACCAAGTTAGCTCGAAAATTGCAGGTGAGATAATGTGACCTAATTACATACATATATAACTATAGCAGGCAATTCTGGAAATTAATGAACTAGGACGAGATGTTAAAATTTAGATTTAGGCAAGCCTAAAGGCGGAGTTCGTCAGTTACGTATTTTTCACTTGACTTAACAATGTTTTTTTTCTTCATTTTGGTAAAAAAGCGGCCAAAATTTTAAACGTGCGGTGGCCCATAGGTGCAAGATAAATTTAAATCGCTCACGGTTCATTACAACTTCACGCCGGTTTAAATGTGTACCTCAAATTTTGAGGTTATTAAGCATTCATATATTCAAGCTATTGTTTAAACTCATTGCTTATTCATTCCGATGCATTTGCCGACTAGCCGGCATCCTTCCGAAGATCGTGAAGAGCGCAACCGCTTTGATGTAGGTGAGATGTATTTCTTTTAACAGACTGAATAAAATCTCCTGGGAATCTGCTTGACTGATTTTATTTTCTATGCCTTTCAATGCGTGGATAATTAGTCTATAATTGATCGACTTTAAAACCGCAAACTTTTTAACAGCGAGTGGACGCGCGCAAAGCTAGCTCGCGTATAACCGGATGTAAATATTTTCGATGCAACCAAAGCGAGCAATCATTTCAAAAGAAATACCACATAGAAATAAATCAGAGCTCTTTAATAACTGTACACTTTCCTCTTAGTTTTCTGAGACATTTTATTCAAGGAAGGAAACGAAAAGCGATTTTATCGTGCCAGGTTTTTGATAAGAGTCATGACACATGCAAGCATAAACAAAGGCAGGAAAGTGTTGAAACCCGACTTCGAAGTTGATAGCTGGTCTTTCTCTGGCTCTTTTCTTTTGTTTCGTGTTTCTCGGGCTTCAAATTTTACTCTTCTTTGCGTAAAATCTTTCTACATCGATCGATCGGCAGCGCCGAACGTGATTTTTGCGTGACTATAGTGACATTTAGGCAAGTGACACGGCACGCCATTGGTCGGTTCCGGACAATTGAAACCATTCCACCGCGCCGCCGAAGCAAAATTTCAGCTGTGAGTTTGTTTGTATACAACAGATATTGCTAATAACAAATCGATCGTACATGTTACAGCTGCGTTTAACTAGTTATGCCGCAAAATCAGCAAGATTATGGATGAATCTTCTGGTGCAGAAACTACCGGAGAAACATGGCCTAAAAATTTCAAGCCGATCTTAAGAGGCGCCAACAAATACTTTTTGCTAGAGGAATCACTTCTTCTCGCCCTGGGAGTCAAAATACACGTGAAGCAAAGAGGATTCAAAGATCTCGATCATCTTCTAGAAAGACACGGTAAGAGGATTTATTGATACTTTTGTTCATCTCAATTTAGTTGATTAGTTTTCAACTGAAGAATCACCTGAAATGTGGGTAAAGGATTCCCGATTTTACGAACCTCCTTCGGCCAATCAAACCAAAATATATCGTTTTCCTTGGATTTGCTTTGCAACCGATCAGTCAGTAAAACTCTGCAATTTCACCCTTGATTTGTCGAGCAGTCCTTGCTTGTTAGAACCAATTTTCGTTTCCCTCGGAGGTTCGAAAACATCGGAATTATAGTTAATGTTCCTTGTATGCATATTAACTACTAGAAGGTGTGATTTAAGCTTCCTTTCGTTGACCTTTTCAGCATAACATGTAGCTACAAAATACAGTAAGACACTACCTCTCTGGAACCTCTATTTTCATTCGTCCGCTGTAAACACTACCTCTATTGTTATTCAGGGCTAGGGGCATTGTTATGACCTGTTATCTATTGTTTTAAGAACCAATGAAGAAACTCGTTCCGAGAGGTAGTGGGCGACCCACAAAATATGCAGAATCAAGGCACTCTTAAATATGTTGTCATACCTCTCAACCGCAAAAAAAAAAACCAGGAGCCTTTATGATCAACAAGTACTAATCAAGAGAAAGTGTAGCCTTTCGGTTTGTAACTCTTTTTATCCTGAGGATTGGACTAGAATGCAGTTTTTGTTGAATTAGGTCGAGTGTGCTTTTAAATTTTAATCAAGTTCTACGAATTATAATTTAAAATTCAAGTGCAAACTTAAGAAACCAACAGTCGATTAGTATCCCCCTTTATTCTACATTCAATATTTGAACTTCATTGAAATTATTAGTGAATAAAACATAAGCAATGCACCTGTCACACGGCAAGTAACACATGACTGAAAAAAAACATAGCCATGAAAAAAGACCATTTTTTTATTAATTTATTATCTAAAACTTTATAAAAATTATTGAAAATCACAATTAGTAATTGATTGCAAAAGTCCATTTTGCTTTGTGATTGTTATTACTGCTCTGTGGGTAAAATTATAAATTGCTTGTTGACATCTTCTGTGCCTAACCTGAATTTTTGTAAAATTGGAATATGTTGTGAATCATTCCTTAGTTTAAAAAACATACAGTGGAATCCTGATTTTTCAAACCTCTTATGGAAAGGGAAAATTGTGTGAAAAAACTGGAAAGTCGGAGAGATCTTCAGGGGTAAAATAACAGTCTCTAAGAAACTAGCATGTGAAGTGAAATTTATATGACTTTTGTTTCAAGTTATTTGTTTCGAAGTTCAAAACATCAAGGCGGTTTCAGGATTCTACTGTAAATATAACAACAGGTAATGATTTTCACAAAAACACACCACTGGTGTCACAACATAAAGTTCTGGTTTGTGTTTGCCCCTTTTAAGGTTTACTTGTACAGGATGAATACCTGTTCAAGAATGGGTCTGCAAAAGTTCGCACGCACATCTCCTGCAAAGCCGCAATGCTGGTAGTGTTCAACTTCAACAGTGGAAGGAAAGGAGAAGTTGTTACAGCTGCAAGAGACCTGCGATGTCAGTTAATAGACATTCTTGTCAATGTTGCTCCCACAACATCAGATTTACTTCAACCTGGAGAACAAGTCAATGAGGACTGTTTAGCTCTTCCTTGCTTACTACCTTCAACACCTCAATTGGAACCAACAACTCCTATCATCTCAATGATACCTGAACAATCACCTACAGCACCTCAGTTTGAACCAGCAACTCCTGCCATTTTAAATATTCCTGAGCAACCAATTTCGCCACCTGAGTTAGAAACAGGTACCCCTGTTAACTCAATTATTCCCGAACCAGCTCAACAAGCTCTGCTAATGTCAACTCCCATTGCTGCCATGCCACTGGAAACAAGTAATACGGATGAAAATCTTGCTACTTCACTGGATACGTCTAGATCTCTCATAACCTCTGAAATGGAACAAAGAAATGCTACTGCAGCAACTCCACTTTGCAATCCAGGGCCAAGTTCAGTCAATGAAATACCATTGAAATCGAAACGTATTGCTACTGAAGATCTTTTGTCACGCCAACACGCTGTCAGAAACAAGCAGGACAGGGGACGAAAGTTTACCTCTAGAGAAGTTGCCCGCCGCTTGAACTTACAAAAAGGAGAACTAACGAAGCTTGCAAAGGAAGTTCATCATGGATCAAAAAATGATTTCATTGCCTCGCTAGCAGAGTTAGTCACTAGTGAAAAAGAAGATCATGGCAACAATTATGACTGGGATGGGACTTTATCCCCTCAAGATGTTGTGAATTTGGCTAAAAAAGCTCACAATCCTAAAGCCAGGAAGTCTATTTATGACATTATAGTTGAAGAAGATGCTGCCATTCACCATCATTTTTCAGCAATGGAAGTGCTTGATCTTCAAGACACTACCAACCCAACTGAGTTGATGCGTGCTCTGAGAAGAAGATTGCCTGGATTCTTTGATTCAGAACGCAAGGTAAATTCCCTCAAGGCAAAATTTCGAAGAGAGTGTGAAGTTGTTTGGAAACCAGAAAGAACTCATTCAGGTTGGTGTATCAATCCAGAACGGCTGAGGGAAACCTTACTTCATTTGTACTGGTGGCTTCCACCAAGTGAATGGTGGAAAATTTACGGAGATGGAAGGAACTTTGGCGGAAAGGACAGCGTTGCAGTGACACTGAATGTCTTAAACAATGAGGCAATGTTTAATGGCATTAGCTATCACAGCCCCAGTGAGTATTGGCCTCTTTACATTTTTTATGGAAAGGACACTAGACTCAACCTAGAGCTTAATCTTGGAGACCCTTCAAAGCGAAACAGTCTTAATGCCTGGGTAGACTCGATGATAAGCAGAGGACACAAAATCTTTGTGTCTTCCGATTCCAAATTTTCTGACAACTTGCTGGGTGGGGGATTGGATTCAACAAGCACCGACTCTTTCAACATGTACACTTACGAAACAAAGGACACACGAAGTATTGTTGGTGACAGCACTGGGTTTCGATCTGAGGTTGGTCGTACCATAGAAAGAGAGCACCCTGAATCACTGCTTCCCTCGCTGCCAACCTCTTGGTACATTCCTGATGGAAATCACTGTTTTTGCAGACTGACTGAACATATGGTTTTTGATCGTTGCATGACATGCATGAACCTTGAAGGCCAGCAGAGTATGGGGGGACAAGCTGCTAAGGATGAAGCCCTTAGTCACTTTCTTGGAAACATCAATGCCAGAGGGGTCAGAAATGGAAAATTTGAGCTACGTTATGATGGAAAGAAATTGGAACAAGTCACTCTTAATGTGAACCATGCTCAGTCAATCTCGTCACCCGCAAATGAATTCACAGGACACCAGTATCCAGAAATTTTGGATAATGTTGCCAGTAAAGAAGTGCAGTTTGATTTAACTGTTCAGCTAAAGGAAAGTCTCAATTGGCCATCACTTAAGATATCCGAGTATGACCTTGAAATGAAAATCTGGGAGGTACACTGGAAGCTTCATGAACTTGAACGATTGGATGAGGACCCAAGGCAATACGAAGACAAATTAAATCCTGGTTCTCCTAAAGGTTCACAACATCCATCTGATTACAGATTTGGCCTTACTGAGGAGGAAATAGAGAACTATGTAAAACTTGTTGACCTCCACCATGCTTTAACCTTGCTGCGGTATGGCTCATCGAAGCTTTACCCTTATTTGATGAAGAGAGTAGATGTGTTTCCTATCATGTTGAAGGATTTACCATTCCATTCATTGTTTCGTGGTGGTACAGAAGGCGGAGAAAGGACGCACTACTTGCATCAGTGTTTGTACTTTGGCCATTCATCAAGAGGGGGAGGCTGGAAGAGTCAGGATCCCATCCTATCTTTGTTTATCTGGCACTACAGATTTCTTCGACGACGCATCGATAAGGGTCCAGCAGCTGTTAAGGAAGCATTTGAGTTGTACGTCAAGCGAAAATTTCAAGAGGATGGCCTTGATTATGCCAATGAGATGAAGCTAATTGATTCTTCCTCAATGCAAGCACAACATAATTTATCACACCAAGCAGGCACTGCCCAGTGTTCAAGTGATCATGATGATTTGCAAACTATCGAACAATCTTCAACCTCAGAAATACTAGATCCACTCACGGCCCAACCTCCAACACCCCCACATAACCAACCTGTTCAAGATTCATTACCTCAAAACAGATCAGCCAAATGTGCACCACTGAATGAAACCCCTGAGGAGCCGACACAGTACAAAAGAGGTGACAAGGTCTTTATCAATAAAGCGGGAAAGCCAGCAAGAGCCATGGTGTGTGAAGTGACTCCTCAAAAGAAGCACTTGAAAGTGGCCATAGAACCTAAAGAGCCTCCAATCATAGTTGAGATAGCAACACTTCACAAGGCTGTTCCTCAAGTACTAAATGGACTGACATTTGTTATATCTGGGCGGCTTAATGAGAAAGACAAGAGTGGCATAACAAACGCTGCACAGCTTATCCCAGTTATTTTGAGTAACGGTGGGAAGGTGTTCACAAAGGATGTATCAGGAGCTGCTGATGCGGAATTTATCTTAGTTACGTCACAAAAGGAACTTGACAAGGAAGTCAGGAAAATCAACAAACCCATTGTTCATGCCTATCGCTACAAGTGGCCAATAATTTCAAAACAGTTTGTGCTCGATGCTGCAAAGGATAAAGTCCTTCCTAACATAGAAAATTACAAACTTCAAGTTCGAAACTTGGACAGTGCCCCTGCCAGCTCACTGGCTCATGTGAAAGTTGTAAAACAAAGTGATCTGTTGGTCAGTGGTAAAAGAAGTGCCCACAGGGAGCTGAAAAAGACCATGAGGCAGAAGCGAAAACCTGACTCTACAGAAAATGAGTCTGAAAAAGAAAATGATGTGCCAAAACACAGACCCAAGAGACCAGCCAATGGTTTTATTGTTTTTTCGCAAAAAAAGTATGCGGAACTTGCAAAGGACAATCCAGACAAAAGCATGACAGAAATTAACAAAACAATTGGGCAGCAATGGAAATTACTGAATGACGAGGATAAAATGCAGTACAAAGAAGAAGGATGGACAAATTTTCAACAACGGAAAGAAATTTGGAACAGAGCACTGACACTTGCTCAGACAAACCATGCCAATGCAGACACTAGCCACAGCCCCCAGCTTGCATTTACAAGGATGAACTGAAACCAAAACAACCTGGATTGACTGTAGAGACTGTTTTCAACATTAATTGATGGGATAGTAACACTTAGCAGATTTGTAAATAGTCCCCCACAAAGCATTAACTTCACTGCAGACGAGCTGTATGCAGAACATACTTTTCTTCCTCATGATCCCAAAATCATATTAGGCACACACTTGATTGTATCATATCATGTAAGTCGGGCACTGGTCACTAAGACTGCAGCACACGTCCTGCAATGTAAATTTTAAGATTTTCTGGAAGTAAAATTCTTTTCTTGATTTAAAAACAAAAACTGTAGTTGCATAATACTTATTGCATGACCGAGACCTCGTTCAAATTCTGTTATCAGTGACAGTGCCAATTTGACCCCATTTTTAGTGTCATTTTGTCAAAAAAGTACAATAGCTAGTTTAAAATTCTTTTGGTTGCTTTACACACTATGATTTGTCAACTTGATTTGTTCCAAACAAATTTATTCCCTGTAACTTGTTAGGAATTTGCACATTCAGTTTAAAATTCAAGCAAACTTAATTGAATGATACAATTTGATTTTGTTCATCAAATGAAATCAACGTTGCAAAAAAATCAATGTGAATCCAGCAAAGTCAAACATTAAAATATAACTTTGTTTAGCTGGGTCACCAGGCCCGTAGGGTGGGGGTGTTCGAGGGGTTCGAATGAACCCCCTTAAAAGTCAGCATTTTTCGAGGGTTGAACAGATAGAAAAATTACACAAAACAATAAAAAAACTGTGACCGGTCAATTACACGGACAACTTCTTACCTTGCCAGGATTATACGAGGAAGCCGCAACATTTTGGTACTATAATGAGAAGTTCTAATCTTTTGGATAGGTTAATTGATGCCAGATAATTCATCATAATTCATCATTTTTTTTTTTTCAATTTCTTGTCCACTCATCCACCCTGCATGTAATTTTAATATTTGTGTTATGAAAACTGTCTAAATGCACACACTCATTTCTGAACATTTCAGAATTTTTTTAGAATGAAAATTACTTTCCGAGGAGCTAAAAAATATTGAAGGAAAATGTATCCCACCTCAGAAATGCTGTCAAAATGCAGAAAAAAAGTAAAATTTCCTGGGGGGGCGGGTATGCCTCCAGACCCCCAGACCCCCGCCTTCGGCTCTCGTAAAAATACCTCCCAATAAATAAAAGAACCCCCTCAACAGAATCCACCCTATCGCCCTGGTCACCATTACAAGAATGCACATCAACACTCATTTGAAGTCAATAAATTAGGTTTGGCAATTTGTTTTTGGTTGACCTGTAAGAGATAAATTATGGAATGGTTTAAATGTCACAATTAGCCATGTTCTAAACGAGCAGGGGACTGGGTACAAGCATATTTTCTCCTCGGTACAAACATTCAATATCAATTGAATTGAAAAATGGGGCACGTCATCTGAAAGAGCATCCAAATATTAGTAAATTCACCAAATTTTATGGTTATTGGTTTAAACCCAAAGGCATGGTACACTTAGTATGGATTGGAGGGACAGGCGTCCTCCAATCCATACTAAGCTCTCTTATTTTAAAAGTGTACCATGCCTTTGCGTTTAAACCAATAACCATAAAATTTGGTGAATTTACTAATTTTTGGATGCTCTTTCAGATGACGTGCCCCATTTTCAATTCAATCGATATTGAATGTTCGCACCAAGAAAAAATATGTTCGTACCCAGTCCCCTGCTCGTTTAGAACATGGCCAATTAGCTTGACTGTGAATATAGCAACAACTCTGATTCAAATGTGAAATTTGACAATCAAAATGCAGTAAGGGACGGTTCATTATTCATGTGGATGACCAGGACGGATAAAGCAGGGTCCAGGCTTTATAGCATCGCAATAACAATTAGTTCTCATATCACTTGAGGAGGTGGGGAACACAATTTTTTGAGGGACTGCCATTATTCAAGGTTCCTAAAATCAAAGTTTGTTCCAATGTATGTGACTGGTGTGATCATTTTCCCAAAGCCTTCAACAATACCACATTAACATGGCAAAAAAATTGTGTATCATTTTTGTTATAGTTTCTTATCATTGTGGTTTCTTATTTTACAGGCATTTTTAAAGGCCTTTGCCAGGGTGAATGGTATGAACTTGCAATTGGTTCCCACAAAGTAACAGAACACAGATTGAATGCAACTTAAAACTTTTTATTACAGTATACTTTCCATGTTACAAAATATATCAATGATTTAAACATACTGGTTAAATATTATTAAATTATTAAATGTTAATGTCAGCCTATGTTTTGACTTTCTAACACAATTTACTAAATGAGAGATATATTCAGAAATTTAAGAGATCTCACAGCTGACAGGTGTGCACAATTTTATTTGACTAATTTATTTTAATTTTGCACTTAAATACTATTAATAGGTTAGGGTTCAGTCCTTGGCAGTCAAAAACGAGTGTATCGAATTTATGAGTTTGAGTTAGAAATTTGGACTTCGAGTTATGGGGTGACATTTTCCCAGTTGGTCATGCATAATGTCACCCTTAACAACAAAATAATAAATAAAGCTAACTGCAAGCAACTAGGAGTGGAACTAACCGCAATAGCAAACCAGAGTGGAACTAACCGCAAGCAAACCAGAGTGGAGCTAACCGCAAGCAACTCAAACTCGATATTTTAACTTGAACTTGATATTTTAACTCGAACTCAAAAGTCTAACTCGAAATCAAACACAACTTGAAATTCGAACTCAAACTTGAACTCATGAAATGGACAGACCCGTCAAAAACAAACGTGGCAAGTCAATTTTGCTCCTGAGAAAATTGAAAATTTTGGACCCCTTCTTGTGTAAATAACAAAAGACATGTTTTTGAAAGACCCTAGTATGCACAAATGCTTCGATAACTAGCAGAAAATGGAATGTTAGACTCAGAATAAACAAAGTTTAGGCGTATGCCCATGGAGGGCCTGTGGACAAAAAATCTAACTTTACAAACATACTTAAAGTGGGAACAGGGATTTCCTGGCTCCAGGATTTTAATATCCCATTTTGATCCCAACAACGAGTCTAACTTGGCAAGGTCCTTTCCCGAGTAAGAGACTTGAAAATGATTATCACTTGTTAGACTCAAGATCCTAGAGTCGTACATTGGATCAAATACTCCAAGGTGAATAGGCTGCGCAGGACGCGTGGCATTGCGTGAAATGCCAGAGTAAACACCTTGACGTATTTGACTAGCCAAACAACTCTTTCTTAAGTCTAGCAAGTAAGAAACATTCTCAGAATTGTTTACCTGACAACACAAAACCCTATCCCAACCCTCACAAATAATTTTATCTACTACACCCTTTGCTTTTGAGCCAACAACCACATCGGAACGACACAAAACATGTTTCATGTCATTCAATGTACAACAAACACTTCCATCAATACTATCAACTTTGCCTTCCCCCAAAGAACATAACAAAAACTCAAACTTAAAATTTTCCTTGTTTTTTTAGATACCTTTACAAATAAAAACTGAATCTCTACAAAAGTCAAAAGAATACAGGGATCCAACTGTCAAAACAGTGCCACTGTCATGGACATAAAAGTAAAAGTGCAAATCAGTAGTTTCACCGACTGTCTTGTTTCTGGCTTGGACATCTCCTTGTGGTACATGTAAGGGCTCATCACTGTTTGACTCTTTGTCTGCCTCATGCCTCTGGGTCTTCTGCCTCTTCCGTTTGTTCTCTTGGACCGTCTCCAAAGGTTTGGCCACTTCTACCTCCCAAACATTATAACAGGTTTCTCCTTCAAGTTGAACAGTCACCTAAAATGATTAAAAGGATGTTACCTATGGTGGTAAAATGCATGTCTGGAATCAATAGTTTAAGAAATTTACCTCAGAAGACAAACTTATTAAAGAAAACTTGAACCAAAACTGAGGACCAGGGGGTTCAAACCAAAAATGGGTATTTTCTGGAACAACACAATTTCCCACACACTTTTTTTCTGTCATTATTTACTCCATTTCAGAGCTTTTGTATATAAAAGATCGTCACAGCAAACTTGTATTTAAGAGAAAAAAATGGAGCAATTTCATTCAGGTAAACAATCTTAATTAAAGGATTAACAAGAAGTGAGATCAAAGCCCAATTTCTCTTCTCCCAACAGATTCACAAATTCGACTACAAGATATAAATTTGCATTGCCAAGGAAATCAAAGCAAATGAATAAACGCGCATCTTTAACAACTAGACCCGTTTCCGAAGTTTTTTTGTGACGAGAAAATAAATACACTTTCAGAAGGTAATTCACGATGGAAACCTGGATAATGTTTCGCATTCTAACGAGCCAACATTGGGAGAATTCATAGATAGTCCATACTCACCGATTTCCTGATAGGATCTGACCGCAAAACGTTCACTTCTTTGCCGTTAATGTACACAACATCACCTTGGAAAAGCTTCTTAAGGTTTGGGAACTGAAGGCAAAGCAAAATAAACAAGTTAGATTTCACGCAAAAGCAATAAAACAAAGCCAGAAACAGGCAGTGATTACTTCGAATTCTTACCTTGTTGTTTGCAAAACGACGAGGAATCAGCGTTTCTTCTGCAGTTACTTGTCTGATTTCGGATGGGTTGTTAATCTCCCGATCCCACTCAGCTCTCCATGGAGGAAAATTTACAACAATTGAGCTATCCGCCTTGCTGACAACTTTTGCTTTGGTCCAAATACCCAACTGATCGACAGCTTCAACAGAATCGCCAACATTAAACTCCATCACAACATTAACCAGAGCAGATCAAACAGTCAGCTCATGCGAACAGGACGAAAATTGTGAAGTGAATTCGCAAACAAATGCTTGCACTATTTATGGAATCACAACATGGCCGTATTTGCATAAGAAAGATGAAGTTTATTTAAGTGCACTCATTCGAATCGAACAATAAAAGAAATGCGTTTCTTTTCAATTAGTAAATGACTGTCTAAAACAAAAACTTGGCGTGGCACACGATTAAGCAAAAGTAATATTTATAGTAAGCTTGATGATTCTTGACGGAAAATAAACAAAAAACCGGCGCGTATACTCGTGTGTTAGCGTGGCGACTGTCGGAATTTCAACAATACGCGCACGCAAGGCTTAATTCGTGGCCAGAGATAGAGCTCCCCACGTTCACAAACACATAATGCAAGGTTTTAATTGCTTTGTTGTTCGGAAATAAAACTGATAAAATAATTTTTCTTTTATTCTGGGGGAACAGACTACTTCAAAGACGTTCAAGACAACACTTCAAAGGTTAGCGGGCCCGCGCGCCCGAGTTGTAAACAAACCACTCACTCGGGTTGTGCAGAGAAATGAATTCTCATTTATATCTCTTTTATATGCTTTTAGAACTCCTTTGATTAAATACTTGTAGCCAAGAGGAAAAGTTTAAAGTCATTAAAACGATCTAGGCATTCGATTCAACGCGCGCTGCGTTGAACAAAACGCGAGTCAGAAGATCATGGCTACGCATAATAATTAACTTCGCGAATCGGGCCCGCCGTTCGGCAATAAACAAAACTAATCTCCCCTATGGCGATCAAAGTAACTCGTTCAAGATCTCTTTTTAAAGCTATCAAAACGCTCTTTATTGGTAAAGACATATGAAAGCTCAAAATACACCGCCAAAAAAAACGAATCCACGAAATGTCTGCAGATTACATCTGGAGTTCATTTACAAGTTTAAGAACAAAAGGATACGTTCGCAACTCCGTTCACTCAAGGTAGCTTAATTGCGCTATTGTTCCAGTCTTTTGAAGTCGCTTCCGCCTGTTTCCTGGTCTTCTTCCAAAATATCTCACCTTTTTCGAAACGAATAAAACCGAAAGTGTCCGACACGTTTTCAGCAACTGCCGAAGGTAATGCCCAAAGGAATAAACTGAGCCTTCAAGCAAAAAAATCCAGCAGTATCACCCATTTCAGAAAGACACACTTAAACCGGCGTGAAGTTGTAATGTAAACGGAATATCTTACGGCACAACAAAATATGCTAAAGCACAGCCAACTGTCCTGAAGCAGGACAAGATAGACTTGTGGCAATGTGAAATAAACTCAGTAAAACAATATCATCTCACGGCAAAAGAAAGTCAACTCATGGTAAAGGAAAATCCACTACGGCAAAGTTAGATCAACTCGGCAAGGGAACGTTTACTCACGACAAAAGAAAATAAACTCATGGCAAAAGAAACTCAACTCAGGGCCAAAGGAAATCAACTCTCTGAAAACAAATCAACTCACGGCAAAAGAAATTCAACTCGCAACAAACGAAAATCAACTCACGACAAAACAAAGTCAACTCACGGCAAAACAAAGTCAGCTCTCGGCAAAAGAAAATCAACTCACGACAAAATAAAGTCAACTCTCGGCAAAAGAAAAATCAACTCACGACAAAATAAAGTCAACTCACGGCAAAAGAAAAATCAACTCACGACAAAATAATTAAAGTCAACTCACGGCAAAAGAAAAATCAACTCACGACAAAATAAAGTCAACTCACGGCAAAAGAAAATCAACTCACGACAAAATAAAGTCAACTCACGGTAAAAGAAAATCTACTCACGACAAAATAAAGTCAACTCGCGGCAAAAGAAAATCGACTCACGGCAAAAGAAAGTCAACTCGCAACAAACGAAATTCAACTCACGACAAAAGAAAGTCAACTCTCGGCAAAAGAAAATCAACTCTCAGGAAAAAATCAACTCACGGCAAAAGAAAATCAACTCGCAGCAAACGAAAATCAACTCACGGCAAAATAAAGTCAACTCACGGCAAAAGAAAATCAACAACGGCTAAAGAAAATGAACTGACAGTAAAAGGAAATCAACTCATGATAACAAAGAATCAATTTACAGCAAAACAAAATCAACTTATGGTAAAAGAAAATCAGCTCACGGCAAAATACAATAAAAACCAACTCAATATGACGAAAGAAAATTTGCTTAAGACAAATGAATATCAACTCATGGTAAAATAAAGTTAATTCACTGCTAAAAAAAAATCAACAGAGAATTCTGTCTCGGTCGCTTTTCTCACTTTTCATTGAATTCACATAGTAAACACCGCACGACAAATTTTGCCGCCTTTTCATAAACCCGCATTTTCACTGTTAAGATCAAACTAAAACGTCCACATCGTCCAGTCGATTTATAATTTGAGAAACATCAATATTAAGGCAATTGCTCGTATAAGTGTTACACAAAATGCAAACGGCGACCAATGCAATAAAAATTTAACTGTTTAGGTATACTAGGTGTGGGGCTCCGATATTGTTAAGGATGTTTGTTTTATGCAGCACTGGAAAATCTGTGGCTGTAGAGATGAAGATGAAGATCATCGATAATCAAAGGCGGATCAGCTATGACACAATCTGGGGCCATGTAATTCCGCATGCCCCTCTGTGTTGGGGGAAGAGTGCGGAGGGCTGTTTTCTCATTTCTCATACAGCACATTTTTGCACAATACGTAGACCAACTTAACACATGACGTACTTGAATCTCTCTCAGGTGAAGCAAATAGAGGCAAAAGACGCGCGTATTAAAATGGTGAACGAAATCTTAAGTGGAATTAAGGTACCGTTAGCTGAACTGAAGAATATGGCCTTTTTGTGCATGCACTACTCGTACCTGAATTGAAAAAAAGGCAAATTTTCAATTTTACTTTTTTAGAACATTTTAAAAACAACAACAACCACATGAAAGTACTGTTCAGTAATATAATTTTTTGTTAAAATTGTCACACACGAGGGCTTCATTCATGGACTTGAAAGTTCCAATCAAATTGGCTCACTCAATATTTGTCTCTAGGAGCGAGGAGACACCAACAAAGATCTAACTTCCTGTAACAATGCCTTTGTACTGTCAAGGAGATAATGTGATGAGAAGATAAAATCATAATCAGCTAATGGGTATTGCCTTTTTCTCGTGTAACGAAGCTTGAATTTTCTCTTTTTCAGGTCCTTAAACTGTATGCTTGGGAAGAGTCCTTTATGAGCAAAGTATCTGAAATCCGCAACGGTGAATTACGACAACTAAAGAACGCTGCATATTTAAATGCATCATTCGCCTTTACCTACACATGTGCCCCTTTCATGGTACGGGTTTATTTTCATATTTTAGACGTATTATTACTTAGCAGCCTTGTATGTTATGATGATCAAAGCCGAATAAAAGTGTTAACATTTAGCAGCAGAAGAAACAAATTAAGTAACTAGGATAAAAACTAACGTTGACACGGACTCTATCCAGCCCATCCTACAAGGTCACTAGTAGCAAATATTGAGTTACAATGGAAAAACTGATTCAAGTTTCCCATCAAATGAACGATCAATACCAGACCATATTCAATCTTCAAGCTTAAAACAAAAATAGACCATTACACAGCCACTCCCCCTAGAAAAGAACGATTTCAAGTTTTGTGCAGCAGTGCAACGAACGAGAACTAACGTACTACTTATACAAGCCCTTTCACATGTACATTTATAGGCAAAACCAACAAGCTTTAAACACATATGCAAGTATTTGCTTAAACTCACAAAACAACGAAACAACTTGTAGTACAAGCATCTTGGGCAATTAGAAGTAAGCTATGCGGCGAAAAAAACTTCTTAAAATGTTTTGAGTCATTATTATGATAGTAATTCATCTTTATAGCTGCACTGTTGTGATCGAGTTGCTGTTGGTGACTTTGCAGAGAACGTTTCACCTTTATTCGCAGTTGAGATTATCTACAGTTTGTATAAAATGGTCAAAAGATGTCATTCTTTCTTTATTCACGAGATTAACAGGGTCATTTGATATCACTCTATTCTCAGGTTGCTCTTGCAACATTTTCTATCTATGTCCTAACTGGAAATGAGCTGACAGCCAACAAGGCATTTGTGGCTTTGTCACTGTTCAACATCTTGAGATATCCTATAACCATGTTTCCAAATGTGATCGTCAGTATGATACAGGTCAGTACAATTGTTATTGCCATGTGTCAATTAAAAGACGTAGTGGTCTAGATAATGGCCTGTTTATACCGAGCACGATCACAAACGCGAACGCGACCACCAACGCGGCGTTCGAATTGGATTGCGTATAAGCATTTTGTGTGAATCCGTTTACACCATCTGGACATTGGTTTGTGCTGAAAGTCGCAGAGAGTACTGCCCTCTAGAACGAATCTTTAGGCAATGGACACACGAACTATTTCTTGTAAAACAATCAGTTGTTTTGTTTTCGTGTACATCGACCCAGATGACACGCAGTACGCGACAAAAAATTGACTTTGTAGCGACTGTTGCTGGCCGAATTAGCGAACTTTCCAGCGGAAAGTCGCGCGGAAAGTCACAATGGCCGTGTTTGCTTTCGTGGTCGAGCATGTTCTATTCTGGATATATAAGTGGTCTGAGATTGTTCGCTGGACGGGGCTACTGTATTGTCGTTAGATAAGACAGTTAGAGCTTCTTAGTGGCCTGACTGAGTAAGACACGAATTAGAGGCATTTCTACAAGCGCCTTGTTTTAGTCACGAAGCAACAATAAAGCATAGTCAGATATCAACTGGTGGTTCTGTATTCAACTTTTTGTTGTCCTTTGTAGGATGTAACGTGACGTACTGTAATTTGTTGTAAACAATGTAAATAGTTTTCAACGTTGTATTGATTTGCCGAGGCTTAAATTTCGTAAATATAGTTAAAATGAACACAGAATAGGTGACGTTACTGAAATAGCTAACTAAAGTTGTGTGATCGTCTAAAGTTAACTTTAGTTAGAAGTCGTGGTTTGATCACAACCATTGTATTGCATTGCATTGCATTGCATTGTATTGTAATAGACGTAATAGAAATATTTTAAGTTTTGTAAGTGCTTAAAATGTCTTTATTTCAATGTCCTTACCTGATCTGCCAACAGAAAAAGTCCAAAACAGTTACTTACCCATCGGGAGTCAATAAAATCCTGTTTCCCGACCGGGAAGTCCACTAGCCCTAGGTTATCGAACAGGACTTTCTTTGCACGCCGAGTGTATCAAAAGAACAAACAAACAAACATAAACAAACAAACAAAAAACAGTTCTCTTGTTTGCTAACCTTGAGCACTTGTATGACTCTACCTGAAGCTGCCTCCTTTTTACGGACATTTATCTCGTCTTTTCAGATGACTAAAAATGTTGTTTGATTGTTTTTCTTTTAGGGTCAGGTTTCCATCAACAGGCTCAGCAATTTTCTTAATCTGGAGGAGTTGAATCCAAACAATGTTGAAAAGTCAATGCCTGAACATAGTAAGTTACCCACTGATTGTACTTGGAGATTTCTGTCCGCCATCGCTTTGCTATTTTATTCAGTCACCTAAGGCCTCTAGTCATTCTTTTCTCAAACGGAAACATGTGAAATCAGATTACTGGCAATATTTTTTTTAGCAAATTGAGCTGGACCAAGCTTGCCTTGGAGGCTAATGTGGACAAAAATCAATTTTCAACGTAAATAGCATGAATGTGTTGTTAGTGGTGTTCATTAGTAGAGGGTTCTATCTTTGACTGGCCAATACAAGAGCCTCCATTCGCTGTGTTTAAGCTGCACGAAGAAATCGGGGGCGAATCTTATCTCGCAGTCGCTTGTGGGACCGTTACTGGGGCAATATGGCTTCACATCTTTTGTTTTGTCCCCGCGGTAACGGTCCCGCTAGCGATTACAAGATGAGACCTGCCCAAGATTTCTTCTCGTTTCTCGTTTTTCTCAGGTACTAATACGTCTGGCTTCAGTTCGAAGAGCATTGCGCCAGTTAAAGTTAGTTAAGCCCGGGCCAAGCGAGGACGAGAGTTGATGAAAGTTGACTCTCATGAGAGTTTTAGTCAACTCTCATCAAAAGTCATCAACTCAGGCCAAACGAGAACGAGAGTCGTCGAGAATCCGTCACGAGTGAAAACTCTCATCGCAGATCGACTTGGGAAAGATTTGAGCACGCTCAAAGTCGATAAGAGCGCATGAGAGTCGAAAAAGAGTGCATTCAGGCCAAACGAGAGCGACTCTCATCCTCATTTGATCCGGGTATAACTCGAAAGTGATGGTTCGAATCCCGTTGTAGGGACCAACATTAACTTACTTTTCTTATAGTCAGTTCGCAAGCCATTCATGTTGAAGATGGATCTTTCAGTTGGGATAAAAAGGAAAGCCCTGTCTTACAAAAGTAAGTTTCTACAAAAGAAAAAAAGAGATTATAAAAATTAGAAAAAAGAGATTATAAAACATTTTTATTTTTCCACAAATACTGCCATTTTGCATTGGCATTAATTTTTCCGTCTTTGTGCAAACTGTGAGAAAGCAAAAGCTGATGATTACTCTTAGCTTACTTCACTTTTTGTTTCCGTCATAATTCGTTGTAGCATCAACATTAATATTCCAAGTGGTTCTCTTGTTGCCGTGGTTGGTCAGGTTGGATGTGGAAAGACCACTCTGCTTTCTGCACTTCTCGGGGAAACGGAGAAGCTGTCAGGCAAAGTTTATGTCAAGGTGAGGTTTTCTTCGTAGTTCATTTATTCCCGTAGAGATTGTTTAATTCCTAGGCTCTTTGACATCTTAAGACAAATTCAAGTATGGGTTATGAGAGTTAAGGAGAGACGGAATTTTAAAGAAAGTACGTTCTCTTACAGCGAGAAGATCAAACTCGCTCTAAAGCTTAAATCAAGCGAAAACCAAAGAGAGAAAAACCAAGGCGAGCGTGACTTCAATCACGTGACGTTTTCCCGCACTTTCCCGCCGTTGTGTGGTCACAGTTACTGGCAGAGTGATTATTCTGACTTTAAGTTTTTTTTAGTTATATAACGGTCGCGAGGAATATATTCCCTACGGTGAACTCCATCGAACTCGCGAAACCAAGGGTAAAAAGATTCATTCACCTGTTTAGAGCACTCAACACTTTAGACCACATGCATACACAGCATGAAACAGCAGATTTACTGTTCCGTAAAGCCACCGTAAAGCTGACATAAAGCCGGTATTTACGGAACTTTACGCATCTTTACTGTGACGTAAAGTTGAACTTTACGCATCTTTACGGCAGTCCGTAAGTCCCGATAAGGGACCAAATTTACGCAACTTTACTTCATCATAAAGTTGTGTAAAGTTGCACTTTACTATGGCCGTAAAGCCCTTTAAAACGTTGTAAAGGCGCACTTTATAGCTGCTTTACGGACAGCAAAACCTTGTAAATGCCGTCCAATAAAGTAAATTTCGTCATAGTTTGTCATTTCTTCCCTTTTTTGTCAGTATCTAAATAAAGGACATCACAATGCAGCGTCTGTACTTAATCCTCGACGTTACTTGAAGTATCAAAATTGCTTTATCACAACCACAATTTTTTTTCTTTTGCTCACATTTTCCCCAATTTGTAGAAAATCTGATCGATCCCCAAGTATTGATAATAAAAGGAGTAGAACAAAAAACAAAACAGAGCATACAAAGCACAAGTTTAAGTCCAAAAGTTGTTTATTGCAAGTTAAATATGAGTTAATTGTACTGACAATCCTTTCTTGTTACTTATACTATAAACCACGTTTAAATAAGTGTTGTACATACAGCACTATTATTTATTTGAGCCAATTCTTGCTGTTTTCATTCTTAAAGGAATCTGATGCGAATACTTACATTGAACATTTAAGACTCCCAAGGCAGAAAATCTGCCCACATATATACAGGAAGTCACTAAACAGGTTTACTTAATGTGTAGAACTTTCTTCAACTCTCATAAAAACTATAGCTACAGTAATTGCTCACTCCTAACTGGCAACAGGGGTTCTACACAGACAAAACTAATGAGGTGCTTGAAGGTAGCCACTGAAAATAACTGACATTGTCCAATGTTACTTGCACATTTGAGCTTAACCTGATATACCAAGTCAAGAAAGTTGACATACAGGTGTGAGTTACAAATAGAATCGCATAGCTCATAGAATTCTCGCGCTCTGATTGACTAGAGATGCGAGGGTATTCAGCGCGGTATTGCGACTTGAAAGTGAGGCTGCGCGATATTGCACCGTTATAAAAAAAAACAACAGGTTATTTCATCTGGTAAAGCTTGTGTGAAGAATTAAAAACGAAGGTTTCTAACTTACCAAAAAACGTTTACTGCAACGTTTCTCCTTATTCGCTGGCATCTGACTGTTTGACAGTTGGCTTTACTCCAGCGCACGATAAAATTCGCAACATTCACCAAATTTTCATTTTTAAAAGGTTATGCGATTCAAGGAAAATCCATTACCTGACCTCGTGAATTCCACGTTAAATTTCACTTGAAAAACCGATATCGCACTCATCGCTTCGCGATTCGTGCGATATCGGTTTTTCGCGTGAAATTTAACGTGGAATTCACGAGTCAGGTAATGGATTTTCCTATAAAATTCATTCACCTGAAATGTTAAAAACCAATGCTAATGACTGTACCCACCCTATATAATATATTTCCTAATTCTCTTGACAAAATTTGTAAAAAATATTTTCTTATTTTATATCATTATATATTATTTTATATTATTTTGAACTGAAACAAAAATTGACTTCAGTTTTAAAATGAAACTGAAGTTCCCTCTAATGTTAATTGATGCAACAACATTAACTTGATCCTATTTTCCAATATACAGGTGCACATGTAATTTGCTATTCATACCTAAGCCTAATTTTATAAAGTTATTATGCAGTAGATTACAGGTACTGCAGTAGTTAACATATATTAATCAATAATTGATTGTCCTTGTTATTGCTGGAGATCCTTGATAGTGTTGGTTAACTTTGGTGAAAACTTTCATCAGCATGTAGCACCTATCACATAAGAAAGAAAAACAATTTTAAAAAAGTAACAGGGCTTTCAATAAGACCTGGTACGCACAGGAGTTCTGGCAGGTATTCTGATCATCAATCCATGGCTAAAACTAGTGCAGCTCCCTATAAAGGTGAGGTGTTTTCAGCTTCTTATATATTATTGCTCTATTGTGGGTGGGGCACAATGGCAACGACCTTCTAAAATTCTTATCGAAAGTCAGACAGTCACTAAAAATCACTACATTAATTTTTCAAGTTGCAATCCCTTTCCATCCAAGCCATCCACAGCCAAAGATGCTTGTTAACAATTTCAGTGCTCTGATAATTATAGTTAACAACTATTCACCAAAGTGGAGGTGAATAAAATTATTGTTTTAGTACATGTATATACCACACTGCCACAAGATGAATAACAAGCGGGCCAAAAGATTGCTTTCAGTACCCAAGGCTATTGATATTGCAGAAGTATTTGACGGTTGTTATTTGAATTGTAATGTATTTCACAGGAATTGTTAATTCAGCTTATGATTAGTGTACTGTAGGTGTCTTTCCTTGTTATTCAACAATTGTTTTTTCCATTCAAATTAGCATTTATATATGTGTTGTATTTTTCCTTTCTGTGTATAACCATTTTCGAGATAAAAGTTGTTTTATGCATTGACGGCGACACGTGAAGCCTTTTTATTTTTCTTCGGCTGCTCAGAGGTGAATAGTACTTTGCTAATCACCTCCGAGTTAACCAATCAGTGCATGTGGAAAGCAATATTTAGTTGTGTGGTATATGCTAATAATTGTTAATAAAAATGACCCATTTTTTATGTTTCCTATGCCACAGTTCAGATGACCTGCATCCAGTTTCAGTTTCAACTACAATATCTGACCACCAATTGGTGTGATAAAAATATTTAACAATTACTCCACAAGTGTGCATTGGATATGAGATGGTAGATAGCCAACGAGGAGCGTAGTGCAACAACAATCTCATATCCAAGAAGCACAAGTGGAATAATTGTTTTATTAAAAATGGGGAGCTCAAATAACGCAATTCTTTTGGGCCACTGTTTTTGTCAACGCGTATTGGCTATCATAATTACAGCAGATTCAGGTTGAGTGTTTAACGGTCTCAGTTGTCGTGTTCGTTGTAACGGTTGAATTGATTTGCGTTGCGAGGCAAAATGACAGACGTTGCTAGGCGGAATGCCAACATTCTGCCTGGGAAAACCATAACATGCTTTTTCCCAGACAGAAGGTCGTCATTTCTGCCTAGCAACGTCTGTCATTTTGCTTGCAACGCAAATAATTCAACCATTACAACGAACGCGACAACTGAGACCGTTAAACACTCAACCTGAATCCGCTGTATTTGTGGTCAATGGTATATTAGCTCGTATACCATTGACTGTTAACCAATCAAAACTCTGGAGGAATTGCACTAAACAGTGCATGTACCATTGCTAGTGACAGTGGTATTCTATTTGCATTGTATGCTGCATTTATATCACACCAATTAGCAGTCTTATATTGCAAATAAATCTAAGATGGATGCAGGGTGGTCATCCAAAGCATGTTTTTCAAACTTAATTTAACTGTGTGGTTTTTTTTTTTAACACCAGTCAGGTTTATTGTTCAAAGAGAGGGAGGTTTGTTCATCAATATAGATATACACTGTATACAGGTGTATGTAACACTACATTTATTATTATTCACCCTTTGATCAACCAGGCCCTGGAAATTGAAAATACATGGTTCACTAAGACTTATGGTGGCACTGAATGATGTTATAACAACCTGGGCAAAAGCAGTTGTTAAAAGAGTCAAATTTCTTTGTTGAAGTTAATATGTTGTATCAAACATAAGCCCTTAAAGACTGTGTTTCATTGCTTTCAGCATAATTTTCACTTACCCTTACAGTTTGCTCTTGTTAAACTCCACTCAGCTTTTGTGAGATCTGCAGATTTAATTGTACAATAAAAAATAAAGAAAGATGTCTTGGTAATGAAATGTGAAATGCAAAATATTCAACATATCGCAAGCTTGGGACAAAGAAAGAAATCCGAGTGTCCGACTAGAATCAACCCATGACTTCCCAAACACTGGTCAGGCACTCTATCCACAGAGCTACAAGAACTCATGGTGAGCAAGGTCATTTACTAAGTTTATACGTGACATCCTGCATACTGCTAGGATCGGCAGTGTCGATAGCACCCTGTGTGATGATAAATAAAGAAAGATGGTTACCATTTTAAGCTTGGTAATGAAATGTGAAAGATGAAATATTCAACATGTTGTGAGTGTAGGAGGTCATGGGTTCAGTTCCCATCGGGAACTCAGATTATTTCCTCTGTCCAATGCTTACAACATGTTGAGTAGTTTATCTTTCACAATTCATTACCAAGCTTAAAATGTACCATCGTTCTTTATTTATCATCATACAGGAATGCTATTGACACTGCGGATCCTAGCAGTATGCAGGACATGTGTCACATACGAACCTAGTAAATGGTCTTGCTCACCATGAGTCCTCATAGCTCAGAGGATAGAGTGCTCACCTGGTGTTTGGGAGGTCATGGGTTCGATTCCCGTCGGGGATTCCCATTTTTTCCGTCTCACACTCATGGTATCTTAAATACTGCAAAATTCCAGTTATTAAAGCTCTGGCTTTATACAACTTCGTAAGGGTTTTGGGTGAGCTTATAAATGGAGGGGCTTATATCTGGGGGGGGGGGGGGGGGGGGGGGGTGGCAGGTGTTATAAGCGGAATAAAACAAAACATTTCAAAATGAGCCATGGCAGTCTTGATCAAAACACATTTTCAAGTAAAAAGGCATGATAAAGCAACATGTAGCCCTGTTAAATACTTTCATCCAGCAGACGGGGGCTTATATCCGGGGGAGGGGGGGGGGGTACATGTAGGTGAGCCTATAACTGGAGGAGCTTGCAAGTGGGGGGCTTATAACCGGAATTTTACGGCATTTCATCTTTCACAAGAAAGATATTATCTATGCATTGTACTGTGACCTTAAAAATGAGGTGGCACTGCAAGAGAAATACTGTATATGTACCTTCACTTTCATCCCAAGATGTATTCATCATGTTTACTTGGTTTTTAGAGCAGTGTTTTACTTTCAACAAGTTCAGTTGAAGCTACATGTACCTTTTAACTCAAAGCACTACAAGTGGTGTACTGCCATAAACAATCCAACTTAAAATCCATCTAAACAGCTGTACTAGACTAAGATGGAAGTTCAGGTTAGGTGTGCCACCATAACTATATAGTTATGGAGAAGTTTTACTTGCATAACAGGTATGGTATTTGCTGGTGTAAAATCTAGAATGGTTTATATACGTAGCTATCAATATCCAACAAGCAAAATGCAGATAAACGATAGGAAGTTTCATGTATAAAATACGTAAACTACGAAAGACTTCAGTTTACCTGTACATGTAGATGGTATTCAGTAATAGCAGATACGTTGTCCAAAATCCTTTATAGAGATGATATATGTTACTTGAAAGAAAATTTTCCATCGCCTGGCCTGGTGACTGAGAATGCAGATCGATCAATGTACCACGAAGCAGTTGGCAATTCCTTTCACACTGCTTTCAGAACAACACAGGCAGCCTCGACGGATGATTTACCGCTCGATCGGGTTTCCCTCGTCGATATTTCGTCAAATTACACTTCTTACCGTTTCCGATAAACATCATTTGCAGACGTTCTGCCTCAAAAACTAACAGAACTAAGTAACATTTCGCGAATTCAGATTTGAACGTTACAACGAATCTTCGCACCTTTCGAAAATGGCGGTAAAGCGGTAGAACAAAGGAGTTCGATAAGGTCCTTCATGTATGGGTACACGTTTGATACTCTACGAAGCAACACCGCTGACAACGTTTACACAGGCGATTTTTTTGTCGCGCAACTCAATGCAATTTATTTCGTCCCGCCTGTCCCGCCGAAGCTGCGTGAGGTCTCCTGCGATATCGCGGCGATAAAGTCGCCATGAAATCGCCGTGAGTTTGCACGTGCGTAAACTAGCGGCGATCAATCGCCGCAATAGGAGTTTCGAAATCTTCGTAACCAACAATTCAAATTGATTGGGTCTTGCAGTTCACAGAGGATGAAAGTGCACACGGCTGATTTATAGGGGTATAGAATAGTCCTTGAAAAATCATGGGCCTCGGAAAATTTTAGGCGAGTCTCGAAATCTCGGCGTAGCAAACTAGAGTCTCGGAATCTCAAGCTCGCAAAAAACAACGTTCGTCTCGGAATCTCGAATTTTGAAATTGAGTCTCCGAGTCACGCAAACCAAGCGAAAGTTTTAATCAGTTTGAACCGTCACAAAATAACGGCAACGACAACAGCAAAGCGCTACCGTTTTTTTTAGACTAGCGTTGTAATAGTCTTGCGCTGGGATTTCTAGATCACGGTGTCTCGCGCTCGGATTTTTGAATCGCGGTGTCTCGGGCTCGGATTTGAAAAAAAATTGTAAGTCTCGGTCTCGGATTTTAAATGAGGGTCTCGGCATCTCGGCGAGTCTCGGATTTTACCATTCTATACCCCTATTTATAACAGGACCTTTAAGCTTCCTTTAAGACAATTTACGTAACCTGACGTAAAGGCCATCTTTATGTTGGATTTAAAGTACCTTTACGGAACTTTACGGCATTTGCAACTTTACGCAGCTTTACGCGTCTTTATAACAACTCCGTAAAGCAATATCTTCAACTTTACGGAACTGTACGTATTTTGTAATGTTCCGTAAATTTTCAATTTCGTGCTGTGATAGCAAAGAAGACTTTTCCATAAAAAAAGGTGAAGGTAAGGCAACTTTATTCATACGCGGTTTGTACTTAAAGTTAGAAGATTGTGGGGCCGTGTATATGAAACAAATACTAAACAAACATAACAAAGTTAAAATTCCCAACAAGCAAGAGGCTGACCAGTTAGCTAAAAATAAAGCTTGGAGGAGTAGAATTCGGGACCACCAAACACAAATCCATCCAGTGGCAGGGAAGAGGATTTACCCCCCCCCCCCCCCCCCCCCCCAGACCTACGGATTACAAGTCCAGCACCCCTACCCACAAGACTAGCCGCCGGATTTGATTGTTCATTGATGAAATTAGTCTAACGCCGCTATTTCACTTGGCTGTTTGGTTTTCAGGGGTCTGTGGCTTATGTCCCTCAACAAGCTTGGATACAGAATGCTACTCTCAGGGATAACATTCTGTTTGGAAGGAGTTTTGATCCTAAACGTTACTGCAGAACAATCAGTAACTGCGCTTTGAGGACTGACTTGGATATTTTACCAGGAGGAGATATGACCGAGATTGGAGAAAAGGTACGAAACTAAGCTCTTCATAAATTGTTAAAATGCATCTTTAAAATCCAGCTACAGAAAATGGAAAAAAATAAGAACGGACGGACGTATCGAAGAACCGACGAATTTATGAACTGTCAAGTAGACGAGTCAATGCGCCGGCGAAGCAACGAACTGGCTAGCAGTATGAATGTGCTTAACATTGTAATGCTCCATCTGGTTTATTTGTGAT